>CAHIKZ030002280.1:772500-917500 GCA_903632075.3 Acanthosepion pharaonis | reverse complement strand
TAGATAGATGATAGATAGATGAAGGAAGAGACAAGGATAGATAGATAGATAGATAGATAGATAGATGGATGGATAGATAGATAGATAGATAGATAGATAGATATGAATAATCTGTGGCAGCTAAATAGATAATTAATGATAGCCTGAGATAGATAGATAGATAGATAGATATGCATAATCTGTGGCAGCCAAATAGATAATGAATAATAACCTGCGATAGATAGATAGATAGATAGATAGATAGATAGATAGATAGATAGATAGATAGATAACGAAGAGACAAGGATAGATAGATAGATAGATAGATAGATAGATAGATAGATAGATAGATAGATAGATAGATTTCATGTAAAGCACTGGTTCACAAAATCATATCATTGCTAGTCTCAAGTGAGGGATTTTGTATTTCTGATCTTGTGTCAGACACAGTGAAATAGGAAATTAAATCCTTAGTCAGTACCCAAAAGTCGTGGCCTTATGTCACCCTAAGCTGTGAGGAGTAAATATTGAGAGCTGCTCTTCAATTTTCAAGCAAAGAATTAAGAATTGCAACCTATGAATAAATTCAGTCTTATATTCAAAGAATGTTACGCGCAGTTTCTAAGCAGACGAAAAGTTTTGGCAAAACTTAAAATTGCTAAACCTTTAATATCAATTTAGTTCATTGCCGATTGCCGATATAAAAAAAGAATTAAACGCCAGCCTGTCGTATCCAACAAAACGCTTCGTTTATTGTTTGTTTTCCTTGCGCAACTTCCGCCGGAGGATGCGATCTGAGCATGCCCACATTTATGAACTTCCGGGAGCAGCGAAGTAAAACAAATATTTGAAAAGTGAATAAATAAATAAATAGATAAATAAATAAATAAATGAATAAAAAGGAGTGAGTGAATTTGGTTGTGAGATTTCAAAGATCGACACAAATGAAATCACGCAAAACCGCTTAATCAATGTCTTCTAGGCAAAAGAGAGATTGAATTATTGAGACATTGCATCGGGGATCGCCGATGAGGGCGGAGAAAGACGAGGCAAACAACACAGAGAATTGCCAAATCTGTTTAGAAATTTTCAAACGAAGAAAATGAAAACTTCCTTGGGAAGTTGGCAAACTCTATTGAAAGTTAATTCAATATTTAAACGGAAACGGAGATTGCGTATAACAGAAAGAAAAAAATGTATTGCGTGCCCCAAATCGTGCTTTGTGATTAGAGAAGGTATCCAGCAAATATTCAAGAAGATTGAACTGATATCCACTCAAGGGCACACGATATGTTTATAGATATATAAATATCAATATATACATATATCAATAAGCATGTATGTACGTATATTATGTGTATGTGTGTTCGTGTGTGATAGCTTCATTTATATGCATATCTAGGGAGTGAATAAGCACGAAGATATACATACATATTGAAGTATATATATATATATATATATATATATGTGTGTGTGTGTGTATGTGTGTGCGCGCGCGTGTGTGTTTGAGTGTGTGTGTGTGTGTGTGTGAACAATAGAAATATAAAATAAATAAAATTTTCAGACACAATATTGGGTTGTATATTAATATTTTTTTTTTGTTTTATTTCAACTAGGCTTGTATACTAATATTTTTTGTTTTGTATCTGTCTATATTTCTGAGATGAGGTATTATGTACATTATTTTCATTATTCGGACTATTGTCCTCATCTTTGTCGCCATATTTATTACAACGTTTCGGCCGTTGTACGCTCCAGCCTTCTTCAGGTGATTGAAATGTCAAACTGACCCCTTTATTTCACTCACTGGGGTAAATAATGTATTTTTTGTTTTCTTATTTCAATTAGGTTCTTCGACTAGAAACTAGTCCATCATCAGGGGAAATAAATAAATAAACAATACCTGTTTGTTAGTAGCAGTGAACTACAGGAGTGAATGTTTCTGAAACAAGTGATCTGTAGATTTCATTGGTTTTTTTTTGGTTTTTTTATCGTTAATTTTGATCAGTCCTTGTGTTGGGCAAACGGCCCCTTTCAAGTTGTTTTTAAGATAGAGAATGGGAAATTCCTAAATCTCAAAATTTTCTCCTTGGTCATTTTGACAGTTTTATTGGTTGCTTGGAAAGGGATGTATGTGTTAAGTGTATGTTATCTTTTAGTTCTTTGGAAATGTGTGTGTATATATTAGAATGAGCGTATGTAAGAGTGTGAGACCTCAACACCTCTGCAAGCATGTCCGTCTTGTGTGGGCGAGAAATGTGGATAGGGCTTGATTTATGGGATTATATATTAATTCTATCTGTGTCTGGAGGAAGTGTTTTGAGGCGCAAAATCCATTTGCCTTCATGTTCCTCGAGTGTTTTTTCTAATGATATCTTATCTATCTGTTTCTATTTTTTCAATTATAGTGAATTTTGCATTGCTTTTAAAATTATGTTTTCTAGGCGGAAATGCAGGTAATAATCTTTAGTGGGGAGCCGACTTAATCCGATTCCGATAATTCTGTAGTGAAAGGATCATTCAGATTTTCCTACATATTGTTTAGTTAGTGTGCATTCAAATATTTAAATCATGTTATGACTTCTACAGTTAGAGTTGTGGTAGATTTTGAATTATATATATATATATATATATATATATATATATATATATATATATATATATATATATATATATATATATATAATTATTAATAGAAATCTTATAAGTATAAGAAACTGTACTCAGTCGGAAAACCTTTGGTGTATTGATTTACAAATAAAGAAGCCAACACCAAAGGGTAAAAGGTATCAAAAAAGAAAGAACCAAGAACATGTACGTTAACCGAGAATAATCGTCCAGCATACGAGTTCAAGGCCTAAAGAAAAAAAAACGATGCGAATATCCAAATAAAATGATCAATACAATGAGTTGAGCAGACCTAGTTAAACCTAGAGATCCAGACAAACCTACCAAGGTTTCACCAAAGCGGATCGTCAGGAAAGGCTGCCTCTTCCCTGACGATCCGCTTCCCTGGCAGAATAGTTTTCTCAATACATTCTAGGTTCTTTGAGGGCCAGAAAACAAGGTATTGTATTTTCCTAAATGTTTTATGATGGATAATAACGCATCTTAAGCATAGGGATGATGAAAAAAAAAAACATGTAAAATGCTGGGCCACTAGGGAAAATTTCACCATTCAGCACTTTTCGTAAGTTAAAAAGGATATTTTTACGAAAGCGACCTTTATTACAGAAAGTACAAATGCTCAAAGTATGGAACTCCTCATCTATAGTCCCAGGGGAATCTTCTGACTCCTCCAATTATCACACAGTCTCCTACCGCTTTTCGGCAAAGTATTCGGGGCCTTTAATCAATGCTGAAGTAGTTAAGCCAATTATCTGTCACCACCTACTATCTGGCAAACAGCATGGCTTTTGTTTTGCTAGGTCGACCGCTGACGTGCTAACGGCCGTCACTGAATATGTATGTAAAGCTCTTGCTAATAACGGCGAATCTCTTGATATCTCGAAGGCGCTTGACAGGGTTTGCCACGCTTGCCTTCTACGTAAGCTCTAGAGCTACGGTATTACAGGTCGATTGTTCCAATCGTGAAATGAAGGTCGTTGTTAACGGGCTCGCTTCCAGATCTTTTCTCACGAGCGCGGAGGTTCCCCAAAGCTCTATCCTTGATCCTACGCTGTTTCTGATCTTCATTAATGATCTTCATGATGTCATTTTAATTCCCAATTAGAAATTTACACCTGTCCCAATAGAAAATAGGTCAGAGCTGACAAATTTAACAAGGCCGCTACTCTCGAAAAGGACTCCCATTCAGAAGTTAACAGAGGCAGAAAATAATTGTAAATTTTAATGCCTCCAAAAAGAAACTGCTCTCTTTTAACCACTATAGAGAAACGTTCCTGTCAGCCATCAGCATGGTTGATGCTAAACTCATGGAGAGCAACACCCTGCGCCTTCTTGGCCTCACGACTACAGCGAATCAATAGGTGCATCTACTGCAAGGAAGTTTGGGTCACTGTGTCGTGCCAGAAGGTTTTTCTCGTCAGATTCCATCTTGCACATTTACAAATCTATCATTCGCCCGTGCATTGAATACTGTTGCCATATTCGGTCAGGTGCTCCTGCTGTTCATCTCGAGGTTCTTGACAAAATCCAAAGAAGGATCTGCAATGTAATCGATCCTGACTTGTCATCTCGACTTCGATCGCTTTCTTTGAGACGTATTGTGGCCTCTCTCTGTCTTTTTACAAATATTTTCATGGCAACTGCTACGACAAGCTTTTTTTTTCCTGGTGCCCCGACAACATGAATTTAAGCGTGCTCCGAGATTGGCATGTAGGTCCACACTTTTACTGTCGAAATAGTTAAATGTAACCTCCCCTTCTACTCCAACAGTGTCTTTTTTTCGCACTTCCCGCCTGTGAAATTTACTTCTGTTAACTTACTTCCCTGAAAATTACAGTCTCCAAAAATTTAAATGCAACGTCAATCGCGATCTTCTGTCTTCTTGAATCCCGTTCTCTTTTATCCTTTCCTCGGTCGTTATTCCCCACCCCGACCCCGACCTTTACCCAGTCTTTTTTCTCATTTTCACTCTTTGTGACCCCACCCCATATACTAGTGGCACTCCCGCCTTGCTTGGATCAAAAAAAAAAAAAATATATATATATACATATATATATATATATATATATATATATATATATATATATATATATATATATATATATATAGAGAGAGAGAGAGAGACGGTGCGATGGGTAAATTGTACTTTAAATTACGCAAAAATGAAAATAACACCGACATCGTATTTTAAAATATATATTTACGAAAATTGCACAAAAGTATCTTGAAATTTCGAAAAGCTAAATTTATTTAATAAAATCGCCATTAGCTTCAACCATGGCCTCCAGACGACTTTTGCATCTCATGCAAATCTTCTGGGCTGTTTCCTTGTTTAAGTTGGTGAATGCTGCGATAACCCTTGACTTCAGTTTCATCTTTGATGTTACAAGTTTTGTTGGCCTCTCGCTCAACTGCTCCCCACATAATCAAAGGGGGTTTCCAGTCTGGAGGTTAGGTGGACAGATATAAGGGGCGATGTGGTCGCAGAAATTGTCTGACAGCCAAGACTGGGTTCGGCTGTATGTGTGACATGCTGCAATGTCCTGTTGTCAGATATATTGTCTTTCAGCGGCCACCCACTTGACCTAGGGAAGCATTACCTCCTCAAGGCATCTGATTTAGGCCACCATTTTGAATTTGACGCCCTGTGAGAAAACGAATGGAAACATAACGTCGTCATCGCTAGTGCACTCCATTTGCATTCGTAATCACCATTAGACTCATCTTTCGGAATTCTCTGCCCTGTCCTCGGGTTTACACCCAAACACACTTTCCAAATTTCTGGCGGAGGGAATTGCGTCACTGTGCTCTTTTGTTCTCACAGACGTTGCCCAACTGACTCTACTATACTGTGAAGTCGACAAAATCAAAAACAAACAAAGCGCATGCGCGAAATTAAAAATATAAAATGGCGCCCGTTCACCCATCTCACCCTATATCTATATACTAATGCCAATAAATCCGCAAGACGATGATAAAAATGATTATACTACCAGGAATGTACAGGTTTTCCCTTTTCCAGTATTATGTATTCAAACCAACGCTTCTCTGTTAATCTCATTGATCAAATATTATATATTGAACATTACAAATCAACATAAATCTAATATACTGTACGAGGTTACGAAATTATTGATCCATGTTCATATGAAATTTGGCAAAACGTGTTTGAATCTCGGCTGAGAATGTTTGCGTTCACGTAGCCACTGGTGCCTCTGTGAAAAATGTGAATCTCCATCTCTTTACTCTGTCAAATTGCTCTGATATCATACTCAAAAGGTCTCGTCACTGGCAAGTCATGATAACAAATAGAGAACAGGTTGGAAATGCGATCCCGTGGACAAATCTCACTTCTATAAAGACATTATTTTCTAAGCAGAATAAAAATCCATTGTGAAACTTGAAAAGTATAAAAAAAAGATAGACAGAGAAAAATTCATTTATTTCTGTAATATGTAATAGAAAAGGCATCCATTTTGAAAAAGAAAGAAAGAAAATGGAATAAAAGGAGACACGGATTAAAAGAAAAAAGAAAGAAACAAACAAATTCAGTTAACATCTGTTTATATTTCTGAGATGAAGTAACGATTGCCATATTCATGACGTTTCGGCTGTTCTACGTTCCGGCCTTCTTCAGGATCTCTATATATTTCTGAGATGAGACATTGTAACTATTCAGATTATTTACATCGTTTGATCTGTTGCCCTCATCTTTATTTTGGACTGTTGTCCTCATCTTTATTGCCATATTCACGACGTTTCGGCCGTTGTACGCTCCGGCCTTCTTCAGGATCTCTTTCTATTTTGGAGATAAGGTATTGTTACTATTTACACTATTTACATCGTTCGTACTGTTATACTCATCGTTACTGCTATATTCACGACGTTTCTGTCGTTGTACGCTTCGGCCTTCTTGAAGATTTGACTATATTATTTAGAAGTGGTATTGTAACTATTTACACTATTTACATCTTTCGGACTGTTCTTCTCATCTTTATTGCTATATTCATGAAGTTTCGGCCATTGTACGTTACGGCCGTCTTCAGGATCTTTCTGAAAGAAAGAAAATGGGATAAAAAGAGACACAGATTAAAAGAAAAAAGAAACAAACAAACACATTCAGTTAACCTATGTTTATATTTCTGAGATGAAGTAACGATTGCCATATTCACGACGTTTCGGTCGTTGTACGTTCCAGCCTTCTTCAGGATCTCTCTATATTTCTGAGATGAGACATTGTAACTATTCAGACTATTTACATCGTTCGGTCTGTTGCCCTCATCTTTATTGCTATATTCACGACGTTTCTGTCGTTGTACGCTCCGGCCTTCTTCAAGATTTGACTATGTTACTTAGAAGCGGTATTGTAACTATTTACACTATTTACATCTTTTGGACTGTTGATCTCATCTTTATTGCCATATTCACGACATTTCAGTCGTTGTACCCTCTGGCTTTCTTCAGAAATCTCTCTATATTTCTGAGATGAGACAATATAACTATTCAGACTATTTACAATTTTCGGATTGTTGTCCTCATCTTTATTGCCATATTCACGACGTTTCAGCCGTTGTACGCTCCGGCCTTCTTGAGGACCTTTCTATATTTCGGAGATGAGATATTGTTACTATTTACACTATTTACATCATTCGGATTGTTGTCCTCATCTTTATTGCCTTATTCACGACGTTTCGGCCGTTGTACGCTCCGGTCTTCTTCAGGATCTCTCTATATTTCAGAGATGAAGTACAGTTACTATTTACACTATTTACATCGTTTGGACTGTTGTCCTCATCTTTATTGCCATATTCACGACGTTTCGGCCATTGTACGTTCTGGTCTTCTTCGGGATCTGTCTATATTTCTGAGATGAGGTATTGTAACTATTTACATTATTTACATCATTCGAATTGTCGTCTTCATCTTTATTACTGTTTCTATGTGAATACTGTTAACTGAGGTAAGTTTGCAAAAAGAAGAATAAAGGTGTCAGAATGAAAGTAAAATGAGAGAAAGAAAGAAAAATGAAAACAAATATGCAAAGAAAAGAAAAAGCGAAAGTAAAAAAAAAATGTCGAAAAGAAAGAAAGATTAAATGTGTGCAAAATGAAAGTGATAACAAAAGATATAAAACAATAGAAAAGAAAAAGAATAAATGCAAGTCAATATAAGGAAACCTGAAAGAAAAAAAAATAATGTTGAAGTCTTTGGCGAAAAGGAAGAAAATAGAATTCTAAATCACTTGGGACAGGTGAGAAAGTTCAAAATAGTGCATCCATTCGCGTGATTAAAAATTTAAAAAAAAATCCATATCGCTCCATTATTTTCATTCTTTTTTTTTTCTTTTTTCTTACTTTTTTGTTTATTGCAAGAATTCTCTAAGCTTCGTTTTAATCAATCGTCGCTCTGGTGCCACATCTAATTCCAAGTTCCTCGGAGACTTTCGAAGAAGGACACATTTCTTCCGCACAATTTAATATAATCGGCACTGGAGATGAATGCAAGAAAATAAACTGGTTAAAATCAGAACAGCTCTTGGAGAAATTCGATAAAGTTTTGCACATTGCTAAAGACGTCGAGATTTTAGTAAAATAGAATGATGGTCGTTGACAGAAGTATCAGTGTTTTCACCTGCGGAAATTCCTACACTCTTTGAGAAAGTACGGTGGCCGAAACGTTGCAATATAAAATGTAGGGAGAATAGAAAAATGGTCGCCGGAAAGCATTGGATACTCAATGGCAATATGATATCTTTCCAGGAATTTATAATGAAGAGGGATACAGTGGCGGGAGGTTTCTGAAAAAGATACAAAATATTTTGAAATCAAATATTTAATTCGGTTCAGTCGCAATATGTTACTTGTGTTGATCTGCGAAGAAAAAAAGACATGCTGGTAGTGTAACGGATATCGGTTCGAAAAATAAAATCTAGGAGCCGTTTTCAGATTTCGGCTTAGTCTGTTTAGGTCTGATATTTTTTTTCACAAATATCTTTGAGAAATGTACAGTGTAACTCGGATGTAAGAGAGTTGTCAGGACCGGAGAACAAGTCTCTTATATCCGGGTTTGGTCTATTTTATATACGTTAACACAGGCTCTAATTTGGGACCAGAGAAAGTCTCTCTTATATCCGGGTTTCTCTTATATCCAGGTTTCTCTTATATCCGGATTTCTCTTATATCCGGGTTTGGTCTATTTTATATACATTAACACAGGCTCTAATTTGGGACCAGAGAAAGTCTCTCTTATATCCGGGTTTCTCTTATATCCGGGTTTGTTCTATTTTATATACATTAACACAGGCTCTAATTTGGGACCAGAGAAAGTCTCTCTTATATCCGGGTTTCTCTTATATCCGGATTTGGTCTCTTTTATATACATTAACACAGGCTCTAATTTGGGACCAGAGAAAATCTCTCTTATATCCGGGTTTCTCTTATATCCGGGTTTCTCGTATATCCGGGTTACACTGTATTATTAGTTGTCCTCCCGCTCACAGCTATCGGTTTATTCAATAATGATTTTTCTCATTACCCACTTTATAGTAAGACGCGGGGTTTTAACGGTCAGCTAACAATGGGCGAGTCTATTGTATTTATTTGATTAATATGGTTACATCAATATGTGGCACAAAGCCGAAGGAGAAGTGGGGGAAAGGTTAGTCAACACTAACTATTCTACACTGAGCTAATCCGACTCACGACCCATTTCCTCCAACAAATTTCTCAATCACCACAAGAACCCATCCTTCTCTATCCAGCCCAACATGTACCTCAATGCCACATATTCGCAGGGATTCTAATAAAACACCCAGACTTTACACACACACACACACACACACACACACACACATATATATATATATATATATATATGTATGTATATAAGTTACATAATAGAGAAATTCAAAATTACCTCATGAGAATAGCTATTTCAACTAACGTTAAAACGTAAGCATTTTTCAACTCAAATGGTGTGTAGATACAAAATCAGGTCGACAATGTGACGGACACGTTAGCTAATAATTTTAATATTACTGATAGAATGGCGAAAATCCATACGAAAGACGCCTATTTAATGTCCACAAAGCCAACTTTACTAATAATACTCAATCTATATTGCTAAGTCCCTCTAAAAACGAACTACGTTTAATTTAAAAAAAAAAAATATATATATATATATATAGAAAAATAACTGATAAACTATCAATTACAACCTGTGCAAATCTGTGGAAGGATTCGTCAGTTACTATCAGATGGTTCATTAATATGAATGATAAAATAGAGCTACTTTTATTAAGTTTGATATTATAGACTTTTATTCCTCTATCTCTAGAAACAGCTTAGTGGATTGTATCAACTTTGCGTAAAAAACATGCGGAGATAACAGAGGATGGAATTAATATAATCTTAACTGCTAGGAAATCACTATTAGTACCTAACGAGTCTACCTGGATTAAGTGCCAGAATGATGATTTTGATGTTTCTAAAGGAGCATATGATTCCGCCCCAGGTTGCTGAACTAGTTTGTTTCTATATTCTAGATATACTTAGTAGAATTGTAGATCCTAAACTAGTAAGATTAGATTAATCTTTCCACTACCCTTCTCCTCATCCTTTCTTCTATCACTCCTATCTGATCTTGCTCCAAATTTTCTGTAACCCCTTGCGTCCTAGTGGCTTCCCGCCTTGTTTGGAGTGAAACGCTTAAAAAAAATATCCGTCTATTTTTAGTACTTTGTATGTGTGTGTGTGTGTGTGTGTGTGTGTGTGTGTGTGTGTGTGTGTGTTGTTCTTGTTGTTCCTTGATCCATATAGTGCTTTCATTGTGCATTTTGCAGTTTTCCTCATCTTCCACCAGAACTCTTCGACTTCTTGGATATTAGATGGGTCATTTATCTCTATTTTATTTTTTCCCATGTCTCGATATAGTTTCTTGGCATCTTGTTATGGTCAGGTTCCTTGTACCACGGTGATAGTCCAAGGTAGAACCAATGAAGAACTCGAGCATGTATATGGAATAACACAGATATATTACAAACAGGAATATATACAGAGAAGTAGAAAGTGTTAGTACAAACAATCAGGTTTAGTAGTCATTGTCTGAACGCGACTCTGTTTCGGACTGCTTCTGACTCGACTGACTGACTCGCTCGCTCTGACTGACAGACTCCTGACGGACCTCACTCCAGAATTCAGTCTGAAGTCTAGAGTTCAGACTGAATGGTATTTAGACATCCCCCCACGAGGGCATGATGTGGCACAAGACCGGTTTAACGTGGGATCTCCGAGCCCGTGGGATCTCCGAGCCCGTGGGATCTCCGAGCCCGTGTGCTCGGCCAAAAATATGCCCTTTGAACCCGTATAAACAGGTTCAGGGTCGGTTTACCTCCCCGAAAGAGACTCTGACCATCGGCGTAGCCTCCTTCGGGTTCCTCCCCGCCCGAAGGCAGAGAGTTCAAACGATCAGCCGGTCAGCCGGTTGCCCGACTTCGGACTGAACTCCCTGCTTCCTCTTGAGGCGCAGTATTTATTACGTATGGAATAGTCCATTATGCTATTATGGGTAAGGTCCCTTAACACATCTTCTTTGAATATCTTGTTTAGCCAGAAGAATCTGTTTCTTTTTTTTTTCTTTTTTTCATAATGCCTGATTCTCTTTTCCTCCGCTTGGATTTGTTATTTCAGCTTCTACTATTATTATTATTATTATTATTATTATTATTATTACTGTTAGACAAAGGTTATGACAAAAAATCCATTTTGACTTTATTGTGACAGCTTTTTGTAAATCTTGTAAAAACAGGTGAACGTATTGCATGTGCTGTGTCCCTTCAGGGCGTGGACAGTCATGTCGCTCCACAATCTCCAATTTCGTGTAGCTCGTAGCAACATTCCTCCTTTTCCAACCCTCCCACCACACGTTTCGCGTCCAGTAACTCAATCAAGTCAGGTAGATTATTCACTGCCTTCACCTGCCCCAATTTTCCTTCGATATACCCTGCGAGTGTAAAATTTTCACCCTGAGTAAAATTCATTTTGAGTTTCGAGCCATATTTTTTGTCACTTTCATCCAGCTTTTCTAGTTCCTTGGTTTCAATGTAAATTGTTTTCATATTAGAATGATATAAGATCACGTTATCTTTCATACCTTGGCTTGTAAATCTCTCAGCGACCTTTATAGTTTCAGCTCTAGTTACAGTTTTATCCATCACAAGGCGCGAAGCCACTAGGACGCAAGGGGTTACAGAAGATTTGGAACAAGATCAAATAGGAATGATAGAGGAAAGGATGGGGAAAAGGATAGTGGATAGATCAAGGCAACTGAAGATGTCGATTGACATTACATTTGAATAGTTGGATATTATAGCTATCAGGAAAACAGGAATAAGGAAGGGAGTTCCACAGATGAGAGGTGTGAGATATGAAGCTATTGGAGTAGAAGAGGCGGCTACATTTAACAGTTTCAACAGTGAAAGGGTGAGAGCGGGATGCGAAGTCTGGGAAGCAGCGAAAGCAGCTCCTCGGAGCAATTACCGTGAAAGGATTTGTAAAAAAGACAGAGAAAGGTGACAGCGCGTCTGTGAGAGAGCGACTGTAGACGAGATGCCAGATCAAGGCCATTTATATTGCATATCCGTCTCTGGATCTTGTCAAGAACCCCGAGGCAAACAGTAGGGCCTCCAGACCATATATGGCAGCAATACTCCATGCAAGGGCGAATGGTTGATTTGTAGATTTGAAGGATCGATTCCGGGGAGAAAAATTTCCTGGCGCGGCACAAGGAGCCAACTTTTCTTGCGGTGGACGAAGCAATTAACTCAATGTATTTATTCCATCTTAGGTCAGTAGACGAGTTGAGACCGAGCAGTCGCAGAGAAGTGGTATCGGGAAGTTGAGCCTCAGACATTCTAATGAGGGGCAGGGAATGATCTTTGTGGTGATTAATAGAGAGCAGTTTTGTTTTGGAGACGTTAAAGTTAACCAGCCAATTACTGCCCCAGTTCACAACCGATTGGAGGTCCTTTTCGAGACGAACGGCCAGGTTAGTTTTGTCGGCGTCACTAGATTTGTTTTTGAGGCAGGAGTAAATTGTAATGTCGTCTGCATAGATGCCGACTTGGGAATTAAAAGGGAAGATGAGTAAGCTGCTTGGTATTTATCAAGTGTTCTTTCCTCATTATTCATCCAAAAAATTTCAGCTGTCTCTTTTTTTGTCATTTATGTTTCCATTTTCCTTAAGACATCTTCGTTGCTTATTTCGCTCCGTTCTTCCAGTTTTCTCTTTATCTCTATGGAGATTGTCCTGATTTCACTGCCACACAAGAGGAATGGTATTACATAACAGTTAAGTTCTGTTATGTGTTATTTCTCTAATGAAATTTTCCTGTTCCTTAATATATTGTTTAGTTTTTGGAATACCTCTTTTGCTATTATGCTTGTTCCGATTTTAAGGGTTGCATCTTCCGCCCTGTGTTAAAACGCTTGCTAGATATTTAAAAGGACAGAAAGAATAACACAGGTGGAAATTAGAACGAATAAGGAATGCTTGAAGCACCCGATGTGAAAATTATTCTATCAAAGTTTTCCGACATTTATCCGATCTAGTCCAAAGAAATCGGCCTGAAAAATACTCATTTCCTGCATCTTAAGGCACCAGTCGTACCGAGCTTGATTTTGTAACTATCGTAGACCCTAAGCCAGTATTCAACTGTTTGGCGCCTGGCTTAGAGATTGTAGCAGAAGATAAAAGCCGATCTCGACTTCCTGTCGCCAACCATCAAACGTCGACTAAAAATGAAAGGTTGCTAGTATCTTTCTTCAGAGGCTTCTGAGGCATATTTCAGCGTGTCACGATGCACCTGACCTGGGTGTAGCTTTTTTTTCTGTTTCTCGTTGATTTGTACATGTACATAGCATTATCATACCGCTCGCTTCCAAATTCGAAGAAAAAACAAGAAAACATAGATAAAAGTAGACTGCGTGTGTCCTATATTGAGCTATATCTTCTTCTTCTCGTATATACCGTGTCCCTTCAGAAGCTGGTTGATCATGGCGCTCCACAACTTCCTGTCCTTTGTAGGTATTATAAGGTTTTCTTTTTTTAACTATAATTCCTACCACCTGATCTGACATCTGTTTACACAAGTTTGTTAGGGAGGTTATTCGATGATTCCCCTCGTCACTCTTGACTTCACTGTGTTCTGTGAGTATCAAATTCTCCAAGCCCTCGTTCCACCTTATGACTCAAATAAATTTCAACTGTCTCTTTCTGATTCTAAGTAAGCATCCATTTTCCTGTAAACTTCCTCGTTGCATACATGCACTGTCCATGGTATTCTCCTTATTCTTCTGTAGAATCACGTTTCTGTTTCCTCAAATCTTCTCTTTATATTAAGCATTACGCCCCGAGCAAGGCGTGAAGCCACTAGGGTGCAGGGGGTTGCAGAAGATTTGGAGCAAGAGCAGATAAGAGTGATAGAAGAAAGGATGAGGAGAGGGATAGTGGATAGATCGAGGTAACTGGAGGTGTCGATTGACATTACATTTGAATAGCTGGAGATTATAGCTCTCAGGGAAACAGTAATTGGGAAGGGTGTTCCACAGGCGAGTTGTTGTGAAGGTATGAAGCTATTGGAGTAGAAGAGACGGCTACATTTAAAAGTTTCTACAGTGTAAGGGTGGGGAGTGGGATGCCAGCCTCGTAGGGCGCTTGAATTCATGGAGTCTGGGAACCAGTGAAAGCAGCTCATCGGGCAATTACCATGAAAGTATTTGTAGAAAAAGACAGAGAGAGGCGACGGCACGTCTGTGAGAGAGCGACTGTAGACGAGACGCCAAATCAGGGCCAATTATATTACATATCCGTCTCTGGATCTTGTCAAGAACTCCGAGGTAAACAGAAGGTGCCCCAGACCATATATGGCATTAATACTCCATGCAAGGGCGAATGGTTGTTTTGTATATTTGAAGTATCGATTCCGGGGAGAAAAATTTTCTGGCGCGGCACAGAGAGCCAACTTTCCTCGCGGTGGACGAAGCAATTGACTCAATGTATTTGTTCCATCTCAGGTCAACAGTCAACGTGAGACCGAGCAGACGCAGGGAGTTGCTCTCAAGAAGTTGACTATCAGACATTCTAATGGGGGGCAAGGAAGGATCTCTATGGTGATTAATAGAGAGTAGTTTAGTTTTTGAGGCGTTAAAGTTGACCAGCCAGTTCTTGCCCAAATTAACAACCGATTGGTGGTTATCTGTGAGGAAATTGTTCACAGTCTTCAGTGCCGTAGAGAAGAACTGATATTATGTAGCATTTCAGCATTCTCTTTTTTTGTTTGTTTCTCCCAAAATTTTCCCGTTTCTTAATACTTTGCTTAGCTTTTGGAAGGCTTATTTCCATATATTAATGCATCTTTGGATTTCGGTGTCAATTTTTCCGTCGTCTGTTGTAACATTTCCCAGAAATTAAACTTCTATACTTGCTTAATTTTGACATCTCCAATTCATAGCTCGTATCTTGGACTATCCCTATTGCCGACAACCATTCATCTCTACTTACAGTTGATGATCTGGCCTTTTTTTCCCGCTTTCACTCATTGTTTTTTTTTTGTTTTACTAAATGTTAACCCAAAAGGCCCAAGAGTATGTTAGACATTTTCATGGCGGTCGTCCTCGAGTATAGAATCCAGAGGTTGGCAGTGAATATTTCGGAGACAGTAGGAAAACGTAGTGCAGGTTCGCAGTGGATATCGTAGCAGAGCGTAGTTCTTCCGTCTGTCATGTTCGCCGGACAAGTTTCCTCTGGTCCTTCCGATAGGAGAAACAAAGATGGCCGCCTTTATACACGACGAATACAGTGTTGTGCGGCTTCTGATTGGTCAACCTTCTATTGGTCGACTATAAAGGGAAATAAGTCATTCTGACTCGCTCACTAGTTACATGGACACATATACCCCAAAAAACCGTAACAGAGTAATTCAAGGTAGAGGATTACTGAATGATATTGTTGTACGGACGTAAGAGGAAGAAATAAATGCTGATTATGAGGATAGATAAGATAAATAATGGTAAAACCTAGGCTTGAAGAGGTTAAGAGTTTAGTGACCGGGAAAGTAGCAGTTCTCAGGAAGAAGCTTTCTCGGTGGAACGTCTTTTTTTTGCCAGGGGAATACGAAGGCAATGTGGATGATTCGATTCCTGAGAACGTAGCGTGGCGGGTTCATACTGTAACTGGTAGAAATATAGATCGTCTGAACATTTCACATGAAAATAGCCATAGAATAATGATAGACTGTAGTATTTAAAATGATTCACAATGCTCCGTAAATGCTTATGAAACTCTTTCATGGTTGGAAAGTTAATAGTGGGCAACTACAGCCCAGGTATTTGTTTTGAATATTGCTGCCACATTTGGTCTGGCGCCCCTGCTATATATTTAGAGATTCTTGACTAACTCCAAACCAGAATCTGCAATGTCATTGCTCCGGACCTGGCACCCTGGCTTCAGTCTCTTTCCCAACGCTGTAAGGTAGCCCACCTCTGCCTTTTCTATAAATATTTTTATGGCAATTGCTCTGATTCATTTTCCGCTATGGTACCTAGACTTTATGCAGTACTAGATTGGCAGCAAGGTCTCATCATTTTGCAGTTAAAATAGATACAACCGTAAGTTCTTTGCTAATAGTTTCTTCTATTGCACTTCTCACTTGTGGAAATATCTCCCGGCTATTTGCTTCCCAGTCAACTTTGATCTTCAAAAATTTAAATGCAATGTCAGTCGTTATCTTCTGCCTTCTTAATACAGTGTAACCCGGATATAAGAGAGTTGTCGGGACCGGAGAAGAAGTCTCTTATATCCGGGTTTCTCTTATATCCGGGTTTGGTCTATTTTGTTTAGGTAAGTATGGGAACACTTTGGGACCAGAGAAAATCTCTCTTATATCCGGGTTTCTCTTATATCCGGGTTTCTCTTATATCCGGGTTTATCTTATATCCGGGTTTCTCTTATATCCGGGTTTCTCTGTACTTGTTCTTTTATTGTTCTCTCTTATTAATAATAGTTTTTCTCATATTCTCTAACACTCAGTAACCTCTTGCATCTTAATGGCTTTATTGCCTTGCTTAGGGTGAAATGATTAACAAAGAAAGACACAGAAGCATATTTGGACTGATTCAACTCTAAAATTGTGTTGGGATCCCTGCACTTTTCATTCTATCTGCCATCAGTACAGCGTCATCTGCGTATCTTACGCTGTTAAGAATGTGTTTACCAATAATAAATCCTGGTAAGGATTCTTAGTTCCCTTGCAGCTATTATATTGTTCGTTTCGAGAATCGAAGAAAAGAAAAAGAAAAAAGCTAAAAGAAAAACAACGTATGTTCTGGCATTTTACTGAACAAAATGTAATGAAGGAATTGGACTGAATTATTTTTTTTTTTTTAATGAAAACGATACATAGAGTATCGTACTATACACAGGTAATTTCTTCTTTTTTTTTTTTTGAAGAGATTAAAATTCATGCTCTTTCATTTACTGGTTACACTATATACTGGTATATTTTTTTTCTGGAGGGCTTAAAATTCATGCATTTTAAACACCCTCAGTTTCTAATAAAATAAGGCAAAGAAAAAATATGTATAGAGTACGTTTTATTTAGAATTACTTCATTTATCACAACCCAAAGTATCTACCTCAACTTGTGTCTCCTGCATTCATTTACAGATTCTTGTATCTCAAAATAACCAATACTTAATTCAGTAATTAAACGTAAATTGTTCTCTTACGTTTTTTATCATTTTAAAAACAAATCATTGTCGTATTTTTTCCTATACCACCAAGAAAATTTCCAGAATTACGACGAAGCCATTTCATTCGTATAAAATAATATTTTATACTGTAATTTTTCTAAAATTTGCTCTGAGAATATTTTTCCTTTTCACATTAATCGAACGCAAATTACATTTACGCTATATTTTTTGTTTTTGTAGCGCATTAATTCCATCAAATTTGTTCATTATACTAAGTTTAATAAAAGCTTATAGAATAAAAAATTATGTTCTTAAACTGTTGGTTACATAAAGTTAAAAAATATTTTAAAACATTAAGAACAACTTCTTGATAATTATACTGCTGGTCTTCCGTATTTCTTTAGGTTGTCTTTTTTCTCTTTTTCATGCGTTTTTCTGACGTGGGCACGGGGAATTACAGTGTTTTTATTTTAGTGCATTGAACTTGTAGGCTATCTTGCGTAATTAGAACATTATTTTTATTCTGTTAGTATAGGCACCCTGATGAGATCGCTAAAAGAGAGTATAGCATGACGAAAAAGACGCCAAACTTGCCGAAAACAAAACTTTATCATCTAAATGTTTATGTTATTATTAAGAGGAAAGATCAAAGTATTTTGGGGGTATTTTTTAACATTTTTTTAATCGTTCCTCGCATGTCCAAAACTTTCATTAAAAATCTTGTTTTTTTTAGTCAGCAAAATTGACAGATAATCGATCATGTCAGCCCTTTTTTTCCAATTTATAAAAAAAATGAAAATCTCAAGTTTGAAATTCTTTTAAAAATCAATTATAATTTTTTCAAAAGTTATTTTAAGAAAATCAGAAATTATAAAGTTTATTTAAAATATTTTGAACCAAGCTTAACTTACTTTATGCGCCGAAAAAACGTAGTTTGAAAATAAAACAAAGCAGGTCATAACCTTTCGCGTCACTTGACAGGGTGACGAAAGACATTCATGACGTTTTGATAGCTTACGTGAGGATAATTTCGTCTACGGAAGGAGAGATTTGAAGTTATTTAGATTTAAGTGAACAAATTTTTTACCTCGTTATTTTTAAGGAAAACTTTCAACGCTCTAATTTTTTTATTTTTTTATTTTTTGTACTTTTTTATTTTTTGTACATTTTTATTTTTTTATTTTTTGTATTTTTTGTATTTTTTTATTTTTTGTAACTTTACGTTTATGGTGCTTTATGGAAAATATATTATAAAGAAAATAAAATAAGACTGTTGAGAATAAGATTAAATTTCATAAGAAAGGTATCTAATTAATTTATAGGTACCTTTTTTTATAATTTTTTTATAAATTTGTTATTTTATCAGTAGTGTACATAAAATACAAATTTAAATTTCATAAGATGATACTGATACTTGTAGGTAGCCTTCTCAGTTGAAATTGAAAAATCAAATTAACTTCTCCACACGTGTTTCGCAAAAATAAATCTATCTCAAAAAGACATTTAAGAAATGCGGCTTTTTAATAATATTTTAACAACTTAAATTTAAAAATCTATTATAATTAAAGAAATAACAAATAATTGTATTAAAAATCCAATATTTAAGACAGAAACTCAATCCACGTGATGTTTTTTATTGCACGCATGATACTTCCGGTCTTCCGTAGATTTGATTTACAGTGTTATTATTGACACAAATTATATATTTTTTTTATATACTGTTGTTCCTTAGTTCGTAAGAAGCTTTGGAAATTATAATCTGTAAATATATATCTACTTAATAACATTCGTTAAATTCTACAAAGTTTTCCTTAACTTTAGAAGAATTAACAGCATAATGTAAAAATAATAAAATATTTAAGAAATAACAAATAATTGTTTTAAAAATTCATTTTTCATCGAAATATCTTTTTACTTTCAGACAATATTGTCCATGTTATTTAAAATAAATAAAAGCAATTAAAAGCTTTTGAAATTAAATAATATTTTTGTTTTATTGATTTCCAGGTGGTCCAACTAAAAAAACAGAAACATGATTTGGTTTCCTCAAAGCCTTGTGTTTTTAACTAATATATCACTAATCTTCCCAAAACTGAAATTATAGAGTTTTCGTACAATTAGTTATGGTGGAAGGGGGTAATTCATATGAAAAAGTATTTTTGCCACGACTTTAAAAAAGAAAAAATATATTTATAATAAGTTCCATCATTTGTGAATAGTTTCTGAAAGTTTCATTAAAATCCGACAATTATTTTTATTTTTGCAAGATTTTCCAAATTAATGTCTGTCATACAGAAAAAAAAATGCGCTAAAATGTTTTATGTTATTTTACTAGTTCCGGTGACACAAAGAGAAACAAGTTTTTTTTTAATCAAAATTTAGAATTTTCTAAAAAGAAGGAAAAATTTTAAAAATAATTAAAAAATACTTTGATATTTCCTCTCAATAATAATATGAACATTTAGACGCTAAAATTTTGTTTTCGTCAAGTTTGGCGCCTTTTTCATCATGCTATGCTCTGTTTTTAGCGATCTCACGAAGATACCTATGTTAGTAAAAGGTAAGCATTACTTTTAGAAAATCCAGTTAATTAATCCTTTATATTAGATTTTGAAGTGGATTTTAAAGGGTTGTTTACATTTTTCGTATACAATAGCAGTTCGTTGAGTCAAAAAGGTGTCAATGTATTAAAAATGCTAAAAAATTCATTTGCATACAGAAATTAATTTTTCTTTTAATTTGGGTTACCTTTAGGCTAGGTGCCTCCACAAAAATCGCGATACCTAACGTTTTAAATTAATTCTTAAAAATGAAAACCTTTCTTGAAGCGTTCATTTTAGTTTTAACTGAAAGAGAAAGGATTAAATTTACTATTTCCAGTAAGCGAAATACTCTTGTGTATTTCAAACAGAAATTATATTGATTGGAATCGATTTACATTTTTTTTTTTTCAGTAACATCGACAAAGTCATTTGTAAACACAAGTTATATCACGGTTTTAAAAATCTTCCAAAAATAAAATACATTTTTTGAAACTTTATTTGCGGATTATTAGCTCATATAAAGTATTATTATTCTGATTTAAAACAAGTATTGTTTACTTTAAGTGTAAAATATAGAAGAAAGCATTTTTAACTCGAGAGTAGCTGTATTTTTAACCTCATTTAACCTGATTTGATATATTGACAGACTGATGATAGGTCTAATCTTGTTCTATGGAGATTTAAATGTAAAACACAACTGAAGAAAATGATATGAGCACATTTTTGGTATAACTTTTTAAGTTTTTAATTTAATTTTAAATTTTTAAGTACGCAGTAATCTTAGAAATTTAGGAAAACAAACTCTGTAATCTAATGTTTTATTAAAAGTTAGAAATGTTGTCTTTAAATTTACTATATTCATCGCTCTTACTTTCTGAAAATATCGTACTTACAAAAATGGGCAGCTTTATACACACACACAAAAGAAAATTCTAAATTCTTTTTAAAAAATATTGATACGTGAGGATTTGTACTGAGTTTTTTTCCATTTATGATTAGTAAATATAGTTTTCACTTAAGAATAATATCATCTAAAAGGTTGAAATTAATACAAAATTTTAAAAGATTTAAAACTTTAGAAATTATTATAATTAAAATTTTAAAAAATGAAAGTAATTCCTGTAAAAATTCATTATTCATCGAAAAACCTTTTTCTTAAGACAATATTGTCCTTAATAAATCTTATTTATAAAAGCAATTAAAAGCTTTTTCTAATTAAATAACGTCATAGTTTATCGCATTTTTTTATTTTATGTTTCGGAGCAGATTTTCGCTAAATGAGTGTTTGGCAAAAAAAACAAAAAAACAAACAAACAAACAAAAGAACATTTGCAATATCTAAGGAGTCCTGCTTTTAACTAATAAAAAAAATAACCGGATCAAAATTTAATTTCTCGAATTTTCATAAAATTAAGTAAATGGGTGTAACAGATGCAAAAATAAAATATTTTTACCAAGATTTTCTAAAATAAAATATTTCAAAAATAATTTTATTCATTTGTGAATATGTTCTGAAAATTTAATCCGCCAATTATTTGATTTTTGCAAGACTTTCCAAACAATGTGTTTTTACCGAAAGAAATAACGCTAAATTTCCCACAGTAATCTTTGGCCCACCGCTGACGCAAGAAAAATAAATTTTTTTAACCAAAGTTTCGAACGAGCTAGAAAGGATTTCAAAAACTTAATAAAATAATTAAAAAAATACTTTGTCTTTCCTCTTAATAGTAACAAACATTTTGACGATGAAACTTTGCTTTCATTAATTTTCGCGCCTTTTTCATCATGCTATGGTCTTTTTTTTAGCGAAAACTTATCAATTTTAGACCATTTTCTTTCAAATAGAACCGAAATTTAAGCTAAAAAGGCATTTAAATTGAATTTTCTTTTTCAGTTGTTCTTTTAGAAAATCCGTGGTGGCTCCTATCTTAAATCAAAGCTGGAAGCATTCGCATCAACCGAGTACATTTAAAATGATGTCGGAGAATTCTAACACACACACACACACATGTATATATATATATATATATATATATATATATATATATATATATATATATATATATTAAACAAAATCTAAAATATTATTAAAGTTAGATTTACGTTAAAAATATTCGAACACTGGCGTTCCATATCACGTGACGTCCGCATCTCGCGACGGACGCTACTTGTAAACAAACGTCTAAAAACAGTTATTTCTGAAGAAAGATCGAGGTCGATCTGAAATATCAAATATAAATAAATACTTTAATAAAAAACATTATTATTTTTTTAATTTGCAACTTTTTAGTTGTTTTATATATATATATATATATATATATATATATATATATATTAAGCATTTCACCCCAAGCAAGGCGGAAGTGTCGCTAGCACGCAGAGTATTACAGAGTGTGAAAACGAGAGAAAAGATTGGGTATAGGGCATTGAGGAAAGGATAAATGATAAACGAGGTTCAAGTCAACAGAAGATGGCGGTTGACACTGCATTTTAATTTTTGAAGATTGTAGTTATCAGGAAAGCAGGTACTAGGGAGTTCCAGAGTGCGAACAAAGAAACTGTTGGAGTAGAATTGGCGGTTACATTTAACTATTTCAACAGTAAAAGTGTGAGATCTAGATGCCAGTCTAGTAGCACGCTTAAAATTCATGAAGCCGGTGAACCAAGGAAAACAGCTCGTTGCAACAGTTGCCATAAAAATATTTGTAGAAAATACAAAGGGAAGCTACATCACGTCAATGAAAGAGTGACTGAAGCCGAGATGCCAGGTCAGGACGATTTACATTGCAGATCCTTCTTTGGATTTTGTCGAGAACCTCGAGATGAACAGCAGGGGAACCAGATCAGATATGCCAGCACGGACGAATGGTAGATTTGTAGATGAGTAAGATGAGCTCTGACGAGAGAAATATAACCTTCTGGCACAACCCAAAGAACCAACTTTCCTTGCAGTAGATGCAGCTATTGATTCAATGTGGTTATCCAAACTCAAGTCGGTGGAAAACGTGAGGCCAAAAAGCCGCAGTGGGACGCTCTCCTGGAGTCGAGCACCAGCCATGCTGATGGTAGGCAAAGATGGTAGATGGTAGGCAAAGAAGATTCTCTATGATGATTAAAAGAGAGCAGTTTAGTTTTGGGTATTTTAAAATTACCATGCCATTTCCTGCCTCAGTTAATCACTGATTGAAGGTCTTTACTACTCAGACAGGAGTACATGTTAGTGTCGTCTGCATAATTGCCTACTTGTGGACTGACGACATCAGGAAGTTCATCAATGAAGATCAGAAACAGTGTAGGACTCAGAATAGAGCCTTGGGGAAGAGCACCCATTCAGAACAAACTTCATTTTCTAGATCTGATAGTGTTGGGATAACTGACTTCTACAAGCGGTTACCTCACACTATTACTCTACCTCCAACTCAATCTCAATCTCAATATCAATTTCAATCTCGGTACTCTCACTGACTGTCTAACTCTGGGCATTTAACGGCAGCAGTCGAGTCCACTTATATGAAAAAGGGAGGACCCCGTAGCAGATAGGAATAACTGGGTTAAATCAAATAATCGTCCTGTAACACCGTAGCCATGAAGCCTACTTAGAAGACCAGCATGCCAAAGCCTGTCAAATACCTTCACCGTTATTATCAAGGGCTTGATATACAAATTCAGTTATATCCGTAAGAACATCAGCGGTAGACCGGGCAAAACAGAAGCCATATTGTTTGTCAGAGAGTAGATCGTCAGCATTATGATGCGTAACAACTTCAGCATTGATTAAAGCCTTGAATACTTTGCCAAAAAGCGGTAGAAGACTAATAGGGCGGTAGTTAGAGGGGTCATAAGGTTCTCCAGAGTTCTTAAAAAACAGGAAGCAGCGAGGAAATAGTTGTATAGCTTGGATAGAACTGAAGCCAGCTCGGGAGCGCATTTCTTTAGGATGACGGCTGGTATTCCGTCACCTCCACTTTCCTTATAGGAGTCTAATTTAGAAATGATGTCCGAGACCAGTGACGGGGTTATGCGCATATCACTCAGCAGAGGAATCAGGTGTTGGCACTTTGGATAAGTCGAGTGTTGAGTTGGATGAGAATTTTTGAGCAAAGCTTTCAGCCTTATCTGTTATAGATGTTAGGAATTCATATTGATTGAATAGAGGAGGGGTTGAGTATTTTCTGTTGTTCAACAGACTCTTGAAGAGCCGCCAATAATCTCTAGAACCAAATTTGCGAGTTGCTATACGTTTGTTTCATTCTATCAGCAAACTTTGCTTCTTTGAGAACACGCTTGCGCTCGTTATCAGCAAAGACAAAGATCGTCTGTTGCTATTAGAAATGTCGCTCTGGTACGGTCGGAAGAAGAGATTCCTCTGGGCTATAGCGGCCGAGCAAGCAGGTGAGAACCAAGAAGATACATGCGGTTTAACTTGGTATTTCCTTGCACGAATGAAAGCATCGATGCTTGCTCCCACTCAGGCGGTGACCTCAGATGCGCATTTCTTAACAAGGTGGTTAAAAACTACATTCCAAGGAGGGAATCACGGAACGAGTCCCAGTCTGCTGTTTGATAACAGAAAGCTATTCTGTTTGTAGGAGCTTCATGGCTGGTAGCGGAACGGAAGGAGATGTTCACAGACACTACCGTGGGATCAGAGTTGACAAGAGGGCAGAGCTATGTAGCGTGACAAGAGAACGGAATTGAGATCGAGAAGAGAAGCGTTTCAGTCAGGGGTCCTGAGGAAATGTGTAGGAAAGTCAACCACATGTGTGGAGGATTGAGTGTCTGAAAAGTTAAAAGTCTGGATGCCATCGAGGTCTGTGATAGAGGGTTTAAGCTACCCGGTATGGTAGGCGTTAAAGTTACAGAACACGAATATGTTTGCAAATGGGTGTAGAGAGATGGCCTTGTCTATATTATCGGAAATAATATCTAGCATGCAACAGTCTGGAGAGGAAGGGGAACGGTAGAGAAAGAAGAGATAGCTGACTGAATTAAGTAGAGAGACGTAGACGAATTGTCTGGATCTTCAAGAGAGAGTTCCCTAGCCATCGGGAGATGCCTGCGGACATAAACTCCCAGGCCATGCATAAGCAAAAATACGTACTCTTCTATAGATTTATCATCGTTCACTTCAGTAATTTAGTAAAAATCGCCATTCTTATGACGCCTTACGCGCCATTTCCTATGGTCACGTGATCTTGTCTTTCACTGAGCAGACGATTGAGTGACGGAGTGGTTAAGTGTTGAGTAAATTGATATACTTCTTACTTTATAAGAACGCGCATTTCTGAAACATTTAATCATCAATTAATTAGTCAGACATGAAGTAAAACTATAATAATAATAATAATAATAATAATAATAATAATAATAATAATAATAATCATGAAGATGATTTTAAAAAAAAATCAAAATTATCGCTACCATATACGTTTTTATATCGCCCGACCTGACGTAAAATTCCATACAGTGTGCGTCGGAAATATCACTCACATCATGGTAAAACATTATTAGAGGCACTGATGTCTTCATTTAGCTAATGTTTTACCCATATGTGGGAGATTTTACTGCCGCACCGTGTAATTGAAAACTATGAGAGTATATTCTAATTCTTCTATAAAGTATATATATATATATATATATATATATATATATATATAAAAAGTTTCAAATTAAAAATTATAATGTTTTATTTTATGAAAGTATTTATTTATTTATATATATATTTGATATTTCAAATTGTCCTCAATTTTTCATCAGAAATAACTGTTTGTTACAAATAAATTAAAATTACTGTTTGTTAGCAAGTAGCGTCCTTCGCGAGACGCGGACGTCACGTGATATGGAACGTCACTGTTCGGATATTCCTAACTTAAATCTAACTGTCATAAATATTTAAAAAAAATTTATATATATTGAAACCCAAATATCCAATTTTCAGACATTTCTTATATTTTACATTGAGATACAACGAAATGATTGCCATTCGCCACAGATAAATATGACATTGTTTTCTTGGAAAATGGAAGTACTTAAATAAAACTTTAAGTACATATTTTTTTTCTTTTTATTTCGAATCTCTGATTTCTTCAACAGGAATAAAAGAACTGGTTGTATAGAGGGCTTCTGTTTTTAGTAATAATGATTAACTTTTCAATAAATAAATCAAGCTTGTTATATATGAACGCCTTCTTATGCCATCCATCAATATATTATTCTTAATCATTTTTAAATGATTAAGAAAGAAAATATATGTAAGTGTTAGAGAATATGAGAATATATGATTAAGTGTTAGCGAATATGACAATATATGAGTGTTAGTGATATGAGAATATGGGTAAGTGTTAGAGAATATATGATTAAGTGTTAGAGAATATGAGAATATATGAGTGTTAGTGATATGAGAATATGGGTAAGTGTTAGAGAATATGAGAATATATAATAAGTTTTAGAGAATAGAGAATATATGATTAAGTGTTAGGGAATATGAGAATATATGAGTAAATGTTAGAGAATAGAGAATATAAGAATATATGAGTGTTAGTGATATGAGAATATGGGTAAGTGTTAGAGAATATTAGAATATATAAGTATGTTTTAGAGAATAGAGAATATATGAGGAAGTATTAGGGAATATGAGAATATATGAGTAAGTGTAAGAGAATATGAGAATATATGATTAGGTGTTAGAGAATAGAGAATATAAGAATATATGAGTGTTAGTAATATGAGAATATGGGTAGTATTAGAGAATATGAGAATATATGATTAAATAAAACTTTGAGTATATATTAAGTAAGTTTTAGAGAATATGAGAATATATGATTGTGTTAGAGAATATGAGAATATATGATTAAGTGTTAGAGAATATGAGAATATATGTGTGTTAGTGATATGAGAATATGGGTAAGTGTTAGAGAATATAAGTATATATAAGTAAGTTTTAGAGAATAGTGAATATATGATTAGGTGTTAGGGAATATGAGAATATATGAGTAAGTGTTAGAGAATATGAGAACACATGAGTTAGAGAATATAAGAATATATGAATAAGTGTTAGAATATATGAAAATATATAAGTGTTAGAGAATATGAGAATATATGTTTTACTCCTTACATTTATTTCAAAATATGTAACGGCGGCAAACCGGCGTGTATCTATTTATTGATTTACTATCAACTCACACATTTTCTAGCTATGCAGATTACGCTTTACAATGACACGCCCTCATAGCATCTTCAACTATCAAGTACTTGCCAAACATCAGAGGTATTTTTTCTCAAAAATTCTAATGCAATGTAGTGAATTGTATAAATATATGTTTTGTTATGCATATTTAAATTTATTTAATAATATTGTTATAATATTTATGCATGTTTATTATTTTTCACACACATAAAATAGTTGGAATGTAATATGCAAGTGATTGCTTATATACGCAGATTGATATAAGAATGGTATTAATAACAAATGCTGAATTTCCTATTAAAAATCTCGTAAAAACACAATAAATCTAGATTGATATATAGATATGAACAGGAATAGATAGATAGATAGATAGATAGATAGATAGATAGGAACAGAGAAATATAGATTGATGTATAGATATGAACAGGCATAGATAGATAGATAGAGATGAACAGAGAAATCTAGATTGATATATAGATAGAAACAGGCATACACAGACAGATAGATAGATAGATAGATAGATAGATAGATAGATAGATATGAACAGGAATAGATAGATAGATAGATAGATAGATAGATAGATAGATAGATAGATAGATATGAACAGAAAAATATAGATTGATATATAGATATGAACAGGCATAGATAAATAGATAGATGTGAACAGAGAAATATAGATAGATAGATAGATATGAACAGGAATAGATAGATAGAAAGATAGATAGATAGAGAGATAGATAGATATGAACAGAGAAATATAGGTTGATATATAGATATGAACAGGCATAGACAGATAGATACATAGATAGATACATAGATAGATAGATATGAACAGAGAAATATAGATTGATATATAGATATGAACAAGCATAGATAGATAGATAGATATGAACAGAGAAATATACATTGATATATAGATATGAACAGGAATAGATAGATAGATAGATAGATAGATAGATAGATAGATATGAACAGAGAAATATACGTTGATATATAGATGTGAACAGGAATAGATAGATAGATAGATAGATAGATATGAACAGAGAAATATAGGTTGATATATAGATGTGAACAGGAATAGATAGATAGATAGATAGATAGATAGATAGATAGATAGATAGATATGAACAGAGAAATCTAGATTGATATATAGATAGGAACAGGCATAGATAGATAGGTAGATAGATATATATGAACAGGCATAGATAGATAGATAGATATGAACAGAGAAATATACATTGATATATAGACATGAACAGGAAAAGATTGACAGATAAATAGATAGATAGATAGATAGATAGATAGATAGATAGATAGATAGATAGATAGATATGAACAGAGAAATATAGATTGATATATACATATGAACAGGAATAGATAGATAGATAGATGTGAGCAGAGAAATATAGATTGATATATAGATATGAACAGGAATTGATAGATAGATAGATAGATAGATAGATAGATAGATAGATAGATAGATAGATAGATAGATAGATAGATATGAACAGAGAAATACAGCTTGATATACAGATATGAACAGGAATAGAATATAGATAGATAGATAGATAGATAGATAGATAGATAGATAGATAGATAGATAGATAGATATGAACAGGGATAGATAGATAGATATGAACAGAGAAATATAGATTGATATATAGATATGAACAGGCATAGATAGATAGATAGATAGATAGATAGATAGATAGATAGATAGATAGATATGAACAGAGAAATATAGCTTGATATATAAATATGAACATAGATAGATAGATAGATATGGGCAGATAAATCTAGATTGATATATAGATAGGATCAGGCATAGATAGATAGATAGATAGATATGAACAGGAATAGATAGATAGATAGATAGATAGATAGATAGATAGATAGATAGATAGATAGATATGAACAGAGAAATATAGGTTGATATATAGATATGAACAGGCATAGATAGATAGATATGAACAGAGAAATATAGATTGATATATAGATATGAACAGGAATAGATTGATAGATAAATAGATATATAGATAGATATGAACAGAGAAATATAGATTGATATATAGATATGAACAGGCATAGATAGATAGATAGATAGATAGATAGATAGATAGATAGATACTAGTGAACAGAGAGATATAGATTGATATATAGATATGAACAGGAAATATAGATAGATAGATATGAACAGGAATAGATAGATAGATAGATAGATAGATAGATAGATAGATAGATAGATAGATAGATATGAACAGAGAAATATAGATTGATATATAGATATGAACAGGCAGAGATAGATAGATAAGAACACAGAAATATAGATTGACATATAGATATGAACAGGAATAGATAGATAGATAGATAGATTGCTATATAGATATGAACAGGAATAGATAGATAGATAGATATGAACAGAGAAATATAGATTGATATACACATATGAACAGGAATAGATAGATAAATAGATAGATAGATGTGAACAGAGAAATATAGATTGATATATAGATATGAACAGGAATAGATAGATAGATAGATAGATAGATAGATAGATAGATAGATAATAGATAGATAGATAGATAGATATACAGATAAACACAGAATAGATGATAGATAGATAGATAGATAGATAGATAGATAGATAGATAGGAACAGGAATAGATAGATAGATAGATAGATAGATAGATAGATAGATAGATAGATAGATAGATAGATAGATATGAACAGAGACATATAGGTTGATATATAGATATGAACAGGCATAGATAGATAGATAGATATGAACAGAGAAATATAGATTGATATATAGATATGAACAGGCATAGATAGATATATAGATAGTTAGATAGATATGAACAGAGAACTATAAATTGATATATAGATATAAACAGGCATAGATAGATAGATAGATAGAATAGATAGATAGATAGATAGATATGAACAGAGAAATATAGATTAATATATAGATATGAACAGGAATAGATAGATAGATAGATAGATATGAACAGAGAAATATAGCTTGATATATAAATATGAACATAGATAGATAGATAGATAGATAGATAGATATGGGCAGATAAATCTAGATTGATATATAGATAGGAACAGGCATAGATAGATAGATAGTTAGATAGATAGATAGATATGAACAGGAATAGATAGATAGATAGATAGATAGATAGATAGATAGATAGATAGATAGATAGATATGAACAGAGAAATATAGGTTGATATATAGATATTAACAGGCATAGATAGATAGATAGATATGAACAGAGAAATATAGATTGATATATAGATATGAACAGGCATAGATAGAATGATAGATAGATATGAACAGAGAAATATAGATTGATATATAGATATGAACAGGCATAGATAGATAGATAGATAGATACTAGTGAACAAAGAAATATAGATTGATATATAGATATGAACAGGAAATATAGATAGATAGATAGATAGATAGATAGATATGAACAGGACAAGATAGATAGATAGATAGATAGATAGATAGATAGATAGATAGATAGATAGATAGATATGAACAGAGAAATATATGTTGATATATAGATGTGAACAGGCATAGATAGATAGATATGAACAGAGAAATATAGATTGATATATAGATATGAACATGCATAAATAGATAGATATGAACACAGAAATATAGATTGATATATAGATATGAACAGGATATAGATAGATGCTATATAGATATGAACAGAATAGATAGATATAGATATGAACAGGAAATAGATATATACATATGATAGATAGATAAATAGATAGATGAAACAGAGAAAATATAGATTGATATATAGATATGAACAGGAATAGATAGATAGATAGATAGATAGATAGATAGATAGATAGATAGATAGATATGAACAGAGAAATATAGATTGATATATAGATATGAACAGGCATAGATAGATAGATAGATAGATATAGATAGATAGATAGATAGATAGATAGATAGATAGATAGATAGATACTAGTGAACAGAGAGATATAGATTGATATATAGATATGAACAGGAAATATAGATAGATAGATATGAACAGGAATAGATAGATAGATAGATAGATAGATAGATAGATAGATAGATAGATAGATAGATAGATATGAACAGAGAAATATAGATTGATATATAGATATGAACATGCATAAATAGATAGATATGAACACAGAAATATAGATTGATATATAGATATGAACAGGAATAGATAGATAGATGGATTGCTATATAGATATGAACAGGAATAGATAGATAGATAGATAGATATGAACAGAGAAATATAGATTGATATATACATATGAACAGGAATAGATAGATAAATAGATAGATAGATGTGAACAGAGAAATATAGATTGATATATAGATATGAACAGGAATAGATAGATAGATAGATAGATAGATAGATAGATAGATAGATAGATATGAACAGAGAAATATAGCTTGATATACAGATAGGAACAGGAATAGATAGATAGATAGATATGAACAGAGAAATATAGATTGATATATAGATATGAACAGGCATAGATAGATATATAGATAGTTAGATAGATATGAACAGAGAACTATAAATTGATATATAGATATGAACAGGCATAGATAGATAGATAGATAGAATAGATAGATAGATAGATATGAACAGAGAAATATAGATTGATATATAGATATGAACAGGAGTAGATAGATAGATAGATAGATATGAACAGAGAAATATAGCTTGATATATAAATATGAACATAGATAGATAGATAGATATGGGCAGATAAATCTAGATTGATATATAGATAGGAACAGGCATAGATAGATAGTTAGATAGATAGATAGATATGAACAGGAATAGATAGATAGATAGATAGATAGATAGATAGATAGATAGATAGATAGATATGAACAGAGAAATATAGGTTGATATATAGATATGAACAGGCATAGATAGATAGATAGATATGAACAGAGAAATATAGATTGATATATAGATATGAACAGGCATAGATAGAATGATAGATAGATATGAACAGAGAAATATAGATAGATATATAGATATGAACAGGCATAGATAGATAGATAGATAGATAGATAGATACTAGTGAACAGAGAAATATAGATTGATATATAGATATGAACAGGAAATATAGATAGATAGATAGATAGATAGATAGATATGAACAGGACAAGATAGATAGAGATAGATAGATAGATAGATAGATAGATAGATAGATAGATAGATAGATAGATAGATAGATATGAACAGAGAAATATATGTTGATATATAGATGTGAACAGGCATAGATAGATAGATATGAACAGAGAAATATAGATTGATATATAGATATGAACATGCATAAATAGATAGATATGAACACAGAAATATAGATTGATATATAGATATGAACAGGAATAGATAGATAGATAGATTGCTATATAGATATGAACAGGAATAGATAGATAGATAGATAGATAGATAGATAGATAGATAGATAGATATGAACAGAGAAATATAGGTTGATATATACATATGAACAGGAATAGATAGATAAATAGATAGATAGATGTGAACAGAGAAATATAGATTGATATATAGATATGAACAGGAATAGATAGATAGATAGATAGATAGATAGATAGATAGATAGATAGATAAATATGAACAGATATATAGATTTGAACATAGATAAACAGATAGATAGATAGATAGATAGATAGATAGATAGATAGATAGATAGATAGATAGATATGAAAAGAGATATATAGATTGACATATAGATATGAACAGGAATAGATAGATAGATAGATAGATAGATAGATATGAACTGAGAAATATAGATTCTGTCTATATTTCTGAGATGAGGTATTATGTACAGTATTTACATTAGTCGGACTATTGTCCTCATCTTTGTCGCCATATTTGTCACAACTCCCTCCCATTCCTGGATGTACTAATATCTCGAACAGAGCATGGTTTCAAGACATCCGTATACCGTAAACCAACATTCACCGGACAGTATCTCAATTTCGACTCCCACCATCCATACAGCGTAAAAAAGGGATCGCCCGATGCTTACAACACCGGGCAAAAGTCATAAGTGGCGATCCAGAGACGTTATGTAAGGATTTGGTCAGTATAAGTAGTACCCTACAATGTCACAACTACCCTGGGTACATGGCAGCAGCTCCCCAAAACTGGGATAGGCGGGTACAAGAGGAGGAGGAGGAGGAGGACAACAACACTCAGAAAACAGTCTGCCTGCCTTATGTGAAGGGGTTATCAGAGAAAATACAAAGGATCTGCGGTCCATATAACATCAGGACGACCTTCAAAAGCGTGACAACACTTCGCAGATATCTCTCTCGAGTGAAACCCCCCACAGAGAGGAACATGACTAAAGACTGTGTGTACGCTATCCCGTGCAGCTGCGGAAAGAAATATAAAGGAGAGACATTCCGCCCCCAAAAGGTAAGGCTTCAAGAACACCAGAAAGCTGTAACACGGGGGAAGTAGAAAAATCAGGCGTGGCTGACCACATATGGAGAGAGAAGGAGATCACCGCCCCTGTGGGATCATGTTGAGATCATAGACAGGGAACACCATTGGAAAATTCGTAAACTTAAGGAATCAGCACATATGCTAGGCCACAAAAATCTCCTGAGCCGACCAAGCATAGAAATAAATACAATATAGGAACCAGTAATAAGGAGTGCCAGAGAAAGCAATGATAACAAAGTTGCAATATGAACTCTGGTAAAGACATGTAATGATAACAGCAAAATTGCAATATGAGCACTGGTCAAAATGATGCTGAAAACATTAGGTTTATAATACTCAGATGTTCATACCCAGATGTCGTCAAGGACACATAGCACAGTGGATAATGGCGTTGGTTGGATCCAGTGACAGACCCAAAGGGGGTGAGTTCAATACCTGGTTAAGGCAGTGGGAAAATTAGCAGGAGATAACTGATAACTGACATCCATCAAACATGGCACGTGGAACTAGAACAGTCTACCCCAGTGATCGAAATAAAGGGTTCAGTTCGAAATTCCAACCACCTGAAGAAGGCCGGAGCGTACAACGGCCGAAACGTTGTGAGAAATATGGTGAGGACAATAGTCCGACTAATGAAAATACTGTGAGAAATAGATTGATATATAGATATGAACAGGAATAGATAGATAGATGTGAATAGAGAAATATAGATTGATATATAGATATGAACAGGAATAGATAGATAGATGTGAATAGAGAAATATAGATTGATATATAGATATGAACAGGAATAGATAAGTAGATAGATAGATAGAAATAAACTGAGATGGATAGATAAATGGCACAGTTTCTATTAATTTTAACCGCAACTTTTACTCGTTTTCTTCACTCTTTGAAATAACTTAAGTCGTATAAAAGAAAACATGTACTATTCTTCCGACTACTCACGCTATATAATGTATAGTTTTAATGTCGATAGATTTTTTTCTTTATTTTTATCCACAATTCTTCAACAAGAAATAAAAAAAAACTGAAATATTTTATAACGGTTTTTTACTATTACTAACAATATTTATCATATTCTTGACGTAAATTCGACATCGATTATATTTAAATGGGTTTTTATCCCGATTTTTAAAAACACCCGACATTATTTTCTAAAAAATAAATAAAATCCACGACCACTTTGAGAATCCTCATAGTGGTCGCCATGGAATCGAGGGTTGAGTGCTTAGAAAAGAAAACGCCTGGACGATTGCGTAGCCGATGAGTTGACACGTGACCGATCCGATCTTCTGTGTGTTGCGACGCTGATAAGCGGCCAAGGTGTATCGCACAGACGCAGCAAAAAGCGAAGCGCAGGGGTGGCGTGGGAGGCGCAGGTGGGATGAGTGGGAGGGGGGATATACGGGTTCTGGGCAAGATGAAAGAGGGTGGAGGCAAAATAAGAGTCAAAGCCAACTCTATCCCAAACTGCCATTAATGTGTGCGTGCCAACGATAAAAACGCAAAACCAATGCGAAGGACCATCTCCAGTGATATGCACACAATTAAAAACGTACATGTATGAACAAAGGAGACATTGCGCTTTTCCGAACAGATGCGCATGTACAACCTTTAAACGTGAGTGTAGGTATTTAAGTCTGGCACTGGACTAGATGTGTAGGGGAGGATATTGTGAAGACTAGGAATCTGACTTTTGTAAAGTTTAGTGATGCTATTTTACTGAGATTTAAGGGAGAGATAGTTAAGAAATTATTTTAAACTGACAGTTATAGAGAATTGTGTGCATACAGTGAGGATCGAACCCGCTACACGGAAGGTCTACAAGATTCGCTAAGATTAGCTCGAACTCATTTCAGTGGTAAAACCGAATTAAAATTGTGTACTAAATACGACTCTTTGCAGAAACCATATATATATATATATATATATATATATATATATATATATATATATATATATATATATATATATATATATATATATATATATATATATATATATATAGAGAGAGAGAGAGAGAGAGAGAGAGAGAGATAAGAACAGAGTGAGAAATATAAATTAATATATAGATATGAACAGGCATAGATAGATAGATAGATAGATAGATAGATAGATAGATAGATATGAACAGAGTGAGAAATATAGATTGATATATAGATATGAACAGGCATAAATAGATAGATAGATAGATAGATAGATAGATAGATAGATAGATAGATAGATAGATAGATATGAACAGTGAGAAATCTAGATTGATATACAGATATGGACAGACATAAATAGATAGATAGATAAATAGATAGATAGATAGATAATGAACAGTGAGAAATCTAGATTGATATATAGATATGAAGAGCAAAAATAGATAGATAGATAGATAGATAGATAGATAGATCGATAAAAATAAACTGGGATAGATAGATAGATAGATAGATAGATAGATAGATAGGAATTAGACGAAGTATATAGAAATAAATATTATGAACAGATGTAGAGAGATGAACTTTCAGATGTGAATAGAATGTAATAGATAAATAAAACCACAGAAATTGAAGTGCTCATTGTAAAATCTTTTCACATGGATCGAACTCCGTTAGAATAAAATTATGATTTGTCGCAATTTTATCTTTTATCCAATTCCATGTTAGTCGCCGATGGTTACGTTCTAGTATTACCTGTAGACCTCCGATGTTTATGCCAGCACCTAATCTTTGTCTGGAAACAACGTATTCCTGGTACATTCTTACATTCTAAATCAACAATAACAAAAACAAGACAAAAAGTGAGAACATTTGCCACCAAAGCGTTAGTGTCTGTATTTGTGGCCCAACAATCGTTCAGCATCCATTTCATGTCTAAAGCAGCTTCACTATCAACGTATTTGTGTTTGTTTCTAAGATCAGATTCAGATCCACACAACATCACACATACAGAACAAGGAACAGTACATCTGGGGAAAATATGTTAGAAAGGTTTTCAAAAGTTGCAACGCCAATTAAGCAATAAATTAAATTTGGATATTGCTATGATATATATATATATATATATATATATATATATATATATATATATATATATATAAGGCAGGATGTGTGCGTGTGTGTGTGTGTGTGTGTGTGTGTGTGTGTGTGTGTGTGTGTGTGTGTGTAACGAATGCACAGCCGCAATTTTCGACGGATTTGCACCAAAGTTTACATGCACATGCTCCAAGTTAGCGAGATTTTTTAATGCTTCTACAGCAGTTTCATGTGGTTGCGGCCCATTTTCTACTGGCCAGGTGAGAGCCTATAGCTGGCTGCCACGAATAGGCAGGAAGATTCTATTAGCCAGCGTGAGAGCCAACAGCTGACTGACACGAATGTTAACTAGCTGCAAAAAAAAAAAATCGATAGCTGCATTCGTCACAAGTGGAAAAAATTTAAATCTGCATGGCACTTTACTCCAATTGGCTCATTCGCTTGCTTAAACTCAACGTTGATTCTGATTCCGCAGAACTGGGTTGGGTGTGAAAAAAAATTTGTTGTTAACATTCTTTTTCATTCGGTTTTTCCAGTTACGAGTGCTTTTTTTAAAGCTGATCGTTTTGTGTTCATTTTGTTTAGTTCTTTTTTTTCGTAACAGATTTAATGTTTAGTATAGAGCTTAGAAAAAATTCGCAGTGAGATAGGCAAGAAGTAAGGCATGTAGCAACATCAGCACGGCAATGGGCACTCCTTTAAAGGCAAGGAAGGGCAAAAATATTTTAAGCGATTGCTGTATGAGTCGTACGATTTTTAATCAAGCACGGGCAACGCCGGGCCATGCTGCTATATATATATATATATATATATATATATATATATATATATATATATATATATATATGTTATTATATAGCCATTACATTATATATATTATATATAATATATTGCTATTATATATATATGTATATATATATTATGCTATTGCTAATATATTGAAGGATTTTAGGTGAGATGGATAAATTGTCGTCTAAAATATGCAAAAATGAAAATAACACTGGCATCCCATTTTAACAGATATCTTTACCAAAATTACACAAAAAATATCTTGAAATACTTTAAAGTAAATTAAGTAAATTCATTTAATAAAATCGCCATTGGATTCACCCACGGCCTCCAGACGACTTCGGAATCCCCTGCAAATCTTTTGGACGTCTTCTTGTTTAAGTTGGTGAATGCTGCCATAATCCTTGCCTTCAGTTCATCTTTGGTGTTACAAGGAATTTTGTTGGTCTCTCGCTCAACTGCACCCACAGATAATAATCAAGGGGGTTGCAGTTTGGGGTGTTAGGTGGCCAGATGTAAGGATTGATGTGGTTGCAGAAATTTTTCTGACCGCCATAATTGGGTTCTTCTCCTTGTGCAACACGGTGCAGAATCCTGTTGACAGACACAGGTTTTTCCAGCAGCCACCCTCTTGATCTAGGGAAGCACTATCTCCCTGGCTATGAACTTGATTGGCTTGTAGAGATCGTTTTCAATCATGGCCTGAATCTCACCAACAAATTCGGGAGTTCTTTTCTTATCAGAACGATCAGAGTGATTTTTTTTTTCTAGCTAACGTACCTTCGTAATCACCCTTAATCTCATCCAACTCTTTCTAAATCATCCGCACTGTCCTCAGATTGACACTCAAACACTCTGAATTGTTCGTATTGGAGATTCCGGTGCGAATGCCAAGCAGTACAGCATGCCGTTTCCAAATATTGCGCCATTATGCTCCTTTTCTCACAGATGGTGCCCAACTGACCCTACTATACTGTGCAGTCGACAAAATCAAAAACAAGCAAGGCGCATGCGCGAAATTAAAAATATAAAATGGCGAAACTTTACCCTTCACACCCTATATATAGTGCCGTGCAGAAGTAAGTGAAGCCCTAAGATAATATTTAAAATAATTGTCTCTTTTTTCCCAGATAATCAACAAATCTTACCTAAACAATGTATTCGTTAAGAAAAACTTTTATTAAAGGAATTACGAAGATTTTTATCAAGCGAAAAATATTAATTGAAAATTAAGATGTGCAAAAGTAAGTGAAGCCTTAACTTTATACTGTGTATTTTTGTATTTTCTCAAATAATTTTTTATGAACATGTAAAAATCCAAATGACACGTGTTCGTTTTTTGGTAAGCTGAATATAGTGCATTCAAACAATGTAAATCATTGTGTATGTAAAAGTGTGCAGTTAGAGACTAAATTTATATATGTATATATACATACATATATCAAGTATATGGTGCAGTTCAATTTACATTACCATATTAGTACAAAAACGCACAATCTTAAAATTTAAAAATTCAATCTCAACGTTGCGACTGCACGCTCCAAAAAATTTCTTACAATTTACAATAACACATTTCTAAAAACTTATTTTCGGATTACATCTATTTTTTCGTTGTCCTGATATTACCGGGAAGTAAAAAGCAAAACAAATAAATTTCCATACCTGATGATGTCTGTATGTACAGATGAAAGCTTGTAAAAAAATAAGAAAAGACCTTATGCAACTGGAATTTATAAACAGGGATTATATCATTCATATACAGGTTCGGGGTTAATGTACTTCATTAAATTTGTTTGCGAGGATCTATTCTCGCCATTTATATCATTAACTTCTATATTTTTGTATGAATGATTAATGTAATTAATATATATATATATATATATATATATATGCAAAGATCAAAATAACTTCCAAAAGCTTTAAAAATCGCTTAGTTAAAACCTATAAAGATGGAGAAGGCTACAAAAAGCTATCAAAACGATCTGGAGTGTACTTCTCCATCGTGCAAGAAATTATATATAAATGACGACATCACAATCAAGAAGTGGCCGTCCGCGAAAAATAACGGCAAGAGCAAGTAGCCATCTAGTTCAGCAATCTCAGGCAAATCCTGCTATAACCGTCGCAGTTCTCCAATGGTCACTGGCTAATGTCGGAATGAATGTGTATACATATACAGTGAGACGAAATTTGAACAGTGTGCATCTTTATGGCAGAATACTTAGAATAATCCACTGCTTACGAAATAGCACAAGCATGCTCGCCTCAACTATGCCAAACATCATATTAATAGGCTAGAAAGATGCTGGCAAATGATGTTACGGTCGCATAAGTCCAAACTAGAGATTTTTGGGAGGAACAATAGATGGTATATCTTGCTAGATATTTGTAATACGTCTTTTGAAGAGAAGAATTTGATACCAACCATTAAACATGGCGGTGATAGCACTATGATTTGGGGCTGCTTTGCTGCAGCTGGAACAGGCAAAATAGTACTCATTCATGGTACAATGGACTCTGCAATACACCAAGCAATCTTGAACGAAAGTGTATTGTCCTCGGTTCAAAAGTTGGGTTTAGGTCGGCGCCGGAACTTCCAAGTCAATGATCTGAAACATAAAACCAAATCCACAAAAGAATGGGTTCTTAAAATGAAATTTCAACTTTTAGAACGCTCTAGAGAAGGACCTGATTTAAACCCATTTGAAAATCTTTTATTCAAGTGAAAGAAGGCAGTGCATGAAAGAAACCTAGGTAATATCAAGCAACTGTGGGAGTTTTGCCAAGAAAAAGGATCAAAAAATAGACACTACTGCCAGAAACTTCTTAAAAATGAATGAAAAACACTGGTTTGCAACGTAACCTCAAAAGGAGCAGTCACCAAATAAATAAAAAAAATGAGACTATTTTTTTAAATATTATCTTCGGTGTTCACTTACTTTTTGACAACAATGTATATATATATATATATATATATATATATATATATATATATATATATATATATTTATGAAAAACTAGGTAATCCCATACGGAAGGATAAAATCCAGAGAGCTCAATGTAAATCCAGAGCAAATAATTTAAATAAAAACAGATCACTTTTTAAGGTTCCATTTAATAAATTATTTCGTCACAGCCCTTTTAATTTTTTTTTTGTTTGTTTGTTTCAACCTTTGGAAGTAAAGTCTGATGATCCGCAGTCCTTTAAAAGGGCTGTGGTGAAATAATTTATTACATGGAACCTTAAAGTGATCTGTTTTTATTTAAATTCTATATATATATATATATGTGTGTGTGTGTGTGTGTGTGTGTGTGTGTGTGTGTGTGTGTGTGTGTGAGAGAGAGAGAGAGAGAGATATATATACATATTCAGTACTTGAAAATTTTAAATGAAAATTTCCTTCATAAATTGGCTTGTTACAGTTAAGGAAGGTTTTACAAATTGTTGAAGGCCAAGTAAAATGCAGATTTCAAACACTTTTCTGCACTATATAAAACAATATTCCTAAACAGAACTATTTTTTATATGAAAATCAAAACAATCCTCGAATAAAATAACAGTAATAGACAATTAATTAATTGAATAATTGTTTTTTTTTAGAATCAATATGCAAATTAGTTAAGCCAGAAGAGTGAAATTACCTAGAAGTAGATGATATATAACACGGATATTGAGCGTTTAGTGCATAAATTGCTATAAAGTCAAGCTTGATTTTTTTTTAATCTTAATGTGTGTGTGTGTTATCACTTTACGTTATTTTTAGTGGATAATCATATTTCAGTAGACATTACGTTTGGTTATTAAACAGTATATTTATTTATTTTCATCTACCGACCAGACAGCGCATATATTTGGACTTCTTTCTCTCATTAGCCAGTGTAATAAACTCTCCCTACGACACCGACAATTCCCAAAATGATACACTGCTTCGTGTTGTCGGAGTGCAATATCAAATCTGGTCTCAGCGATGTTACGGCTATGTGTCTGGTGAACTTCAGCTGGGTCTCTAGGTCCACTATCAACTGCCAATCGTCTGCGGAAGATAACCGGCTTGTTCTTTCTCTCTTCTCTGTTTCTGCATCTTTCCTCCAGCTTTGATGAAATTAATTTGATTCAACTTTTGCTGATTGATGCTTATTGGAACTTCCAACAAGTCAATGATCTGAAACATAAAACCAAATCCACAAAAGAATGGGTTCGTAAAATGAAATTTCAACTTTTAGAACGCTCTAGTGAAGAACCTGATTTAAACCCATTTGAAAATCTGTTATTCAAGTGAAAGCTTATAGCTTTAGTTACCTCATTTGCAATTGCTTTGAGTGCTTGGTCGTGGTGCCACACAAAACAAAATATTTGGGTAGAAATTATATTTTAATTAAAACATTCATATCTTGCAAACGATCTAAGTTTTAAATATACATATATATAACACGTTGCCTAATCTGAACTAACCCCAACTAAACCTCACCAAAGAACAATTTTTCCGATTTATCAGTATATGAAACAAAACATTTGGATATGAATCTATGTTTTTGATGTAATAGTTTCTTTGTTTTAATGCCAGGTCATTTCAGGAAGAAGGAAATCATGGCTCTCCATAAATTCCTTTCTTTATTATCTGTAAATTGCCATGGATTTCTCTGGTAATATAGTGGAGTAGTTTTTCAGTGCCTTCTATAGTTTTATATTCAAAGTACCGACCATCATCCAAAGCTTTTGGGCAGCTACTCAGGATGTGTTGTAATGATCCTTTCCCTGCACATAGTTGGCACTTGGGGGGTATCGCTCTTCCCCCATATTTGCAAGTTAGTTGGGCTCGGTAGGACATCATAGACTGATTTGATCAGAAATCTAATCTGGCTAAAATCTGATCACCAGGACTCTGATCCCTGCTGACTTAGACCGACTATTCTACAGTGTCGTGCTTCTTCAACGCCTGCACGGACTTCATCTTGGATGTTTTGGCGCCTTTCTTTGCCTTCGGCAACGTGGGCTGGGGAAAAACCCCAATCCCCGCTTTGCCTTTAGCTATTGACCCCAGTATAGCTTTATGGCTAAGTCTCTCCTCCGCCACTCGCAACTCTCCTTCCGTGCTCCATTTCCTGCCAGATCTTGTCTGCATTCCAGCTGCTACCAGTTTTGGATCTTTGGATTCTGCATACAGTAGCCGTTCTCTCGTTTTCGTGACTTTGGATTCTTCTACAAGGCTAGTAAAGGGGAGGCGCAATGCGTTGCTGTTACCATAGGGGGACCGCACTCCTTAAGCATCTCGGCAAATCCAGCCACCTTCTCAACCGATTACTAATCGCTCTTTCTAACATTTCCACGGTGTTAATAGGAACATTATAGACTAGCAATGGCTACAATATCCGGGGCAATACTGAATGCTGGAAAAGCCATGCCTTGAAACATCCTGGCAATCTTGATTTGTCGATCTTCGTCACCACTCCTCAAGATCCTTTTTAATCTGTTGGATCACGGCTTTATCCTGTTACAGTTTTTTGTGTATATACTATGTAACTAGTGAGCCAATCAAAATACCCTGGCTCACTTTATAGTCTACCAATGGAAGCTCAACCAATCATAAGCCGCAGAACATTGTATCCGTCGTGTATAAAGGCGGCCATTTTTGTTTTACCTACCGGAATGACCAGTGCCAACTTGTCAGGCGAATATGAATAAGGAAGAACTACGCTCTGCTACTTTGCTGCGATATCCACTGCGAACCTGAGCTACGCTTTCCTACTGTCTCCGAAATATTCACTGCTAACCTCTGGATTCTATACTCGAAGACGACCGTCATGAATTTGTACAGTCTTGCCCAAGCTCTTCACAGGCTTTTCGATCAGGTTAGGAATTGATGCTCCTGCAAATGAAAATCGGACTTTTTCCATGACCTTGCCTCTTTTCAATACTAGGGGCCTAGATTTAGCTGACTTGAATTTAATTCTGGCCCACGTCATATTTCTTTGAGACCCTTTAATAGACATCTGCCTCCGGTGACAGATGTCGCTGTTACGGATAAATCATCCATATAAGCACTTATCGGTGCCTGGCGGACTCCTGATTTAGACGACTTGACTTGACTTGTATCGGTTTTCACTCTGCTCGCGTTGAACCGGCTTCCTCCCGAGCAAGTACAGCATCACGGATCATCGCTGCCCATGCTCGCCGATCCTGAGCCAGGTCACATGAAATGGCGAGCCAATCGCGATTCCATCGTCGAAGACCAACTACTTGTGGACCCGATAGTACTGCTAGGTCATCCTTGATTGTGCCAGCCCACGTCCTCAGCTGTCCACCGACATGCTTTCGCCAACCAGGAAGAGAAGGAGGGAGAAGTACATCGCGGATGAGCTCTCCACCCGGGCGTCGAGCTGCGTGCCCCAACCATCGGAGACGACGCTGGAGCAGGACGAGTGGAAGAGGACGGAGACTCAGACGACGACGTATAGTGGTTGTGGGCACACGATCGATTCGGAGGCATCGTAGAATGCAGCGAAGGCAATCGTTGTCGAACACTTCAAGCCTTCGTAGGTCAACCGCTCTAAGTGGCCACATTTCGTAGCCATAGAGAAGGATATTCCGAACAATAGCCTGATAGATGCGCCCCTTCGTAGCCGTGGAAATCTCCCGTCGTCCCCATAGTGACCGCTTGAGACCCACGAATGCGGACCTTGAAGCTCCTATACGACGTTCAACATCAGCAGCAGCCTGCCCGGATGGTATGATGGTTGAACCGAGATAGACGAAAGACTGCACGTCCTCCAGATTGACCCTGTCCAGCGTCAGTGGCTGCCAGTTGATTGGATCAACCAGGGACGACATAACTTTGGTCTTCGAGGCATTGATGGTCATACTCACATCCTGTGCTGCAGCTTGCACATCGTCACAGTTCGATCCGACCGAGACAATGTCGTCCGCGTAGGCCAGATCAGACACCCTGACATTCCGACCAACCGCAACGTAGTTCCGAAGGGCCTTGCCGAGGATGTAGTCGATTGTATAGTTAAAGAGGGTAGGGGATAGGGCACACCCTTGCCGCACACCAGTCTTCACCTCAAACGTCTCCGACTCCCCACTATAAGCACGAACACGGACTCGCGTAGACCGGTAGTAGCCCTTGATGAGACGAAGGAGTTTAGCGGGCATGCCATCGGCCTCTATGATACGCCAGAGTGAGCCTCTATCAAGTCGAAAGCAGACGCAAAGTCGACGAAGCAGAGGACTGTTAGTTGCTGGTATACCCAGCGTTATTCGAGGGTGCGCCGCAGGCTGAAGATCTGATCAATACAGCCTCTGCCTGGGCGGAAGCCACCCTGATTTAGACACAGGGCTTCGACATTCAACCTCTGTTGCCATTACCATCATGTTCATGGTCAATGAAAATAAGACAGCAGACATTGTACAACCTGTGATTATACCCTTTTGCAGTGTTACCCATTCCGAGGCTGTTGTACCTTCGCCTACTTCCAGCCGGAAATTCTCGTAGTAGTTTACTATGAGATCGCAAAACTGAAGGAGATACGTGATGTCTCTTTAGAGTTTCCTCGACCAGTTTGTGTGGCATGGACCCGTAGGCATTGGCGAGATCTAACCCCAATACAATCAGGTCCCCTTTGCTTTCCTAAGCTTCTATTAGAAGCTGTTGTCAAGACTCTTGTATACTCAAGGCAACCTGGCATTCCGACGACCCCGCCTTTCTGGACCCGATGTGTCAATATAGCCATTTCTGAAAATGAAGTTCGAAAGGCGTCTTGAAAATAATCCGAAAAAGATCTTACTCTCGGTGTTCGGCAAAGAGATAATGCGAACTTGGTCCAGGGACTTTGATTTTTCTTCCTTCGGTATCCACCCATCCTCAGTGAATCTCCACTGCTCTACGATCCTGACTCTTTTACAGATTACTCTTAATATTTTCCACAAACTTTGGAGAATTCCTTTACACCGCTTGTACACGATATAAGTTACTTCGCTCGGTTCAGGTGCTGAACCGAGCGGAGGCACGGTGGAGTAATGGGTATCGGCTTGGATTGAGGAATCAGAGAGCCAAGTTCGAATTCCAGTCGAATTCATTACATTCACTTACGTGCTAATACCCTTGGGAAAGGTGTGAATCCTCTTCTTCTCCCTCCAGCTATCGATAAATAGAAGGACAGACTGGGTTCTATAGCATCGGATGGCCACTGGTCTAGAAGAAGGAAAACTCTGAATTCAAAACCTGCGGAGGGTGAATGGAGTCTCTCTGAGCCTTGGTTGGCAGTCCATTTAGTGATGGTGTCACGATAAAAACACCCTTGATAGCCCTAGCGAAGCATCAAGAATTCAGCTATTTGACAAGATCACGAACTACACCAATCAAAGTATTAGCTATGACAGATAAGGAATACTGGAAAGGTGTAGTGAGTTCAATCTCGGCTGAGGCCGCAAGATGATGATGATCAGGTGCTAAGCCGGATCTGGTTGCTCTCACAACTTCTTTTATTTCTTTCCAGGTGGGCAAGCAGGTGTCAAATTGGAACACTGAAGAATCAAACGGGTATTTATATCTAGTTCTTCTTCTTTTGCCGGATCACTCATGGAATTTCGGAGGTAGTTGTTAATTTCTTCCTGAGATGCCTCCAATTTTCCATTGCCTTTATCTTCTAGCAATGTTCCTGCGAAGCCAAATGGGTTGGACACGAAATTCGCTTGCTTCTTTGCTTTTTCTTTTCTTCTCCCCCTATGCCAACTAAACGCGCCGCATAGTTTTTAATTTCCCTCTGAGTATTCCTCGGAGCTCTTCGAGGGGTTGGCGTTCCTCTATGCTTGCCCTTTTAAAAAAGCTTCTTAAGGGATCTTATTTCTTTTCTTAATTCTTTAATTCTTCTCGCCCTACGGTTGGCAGTGTAGGGCGTCTTTGGCTGACGGGGCTCGACGAAACCAAATCTCTCGCACGCCATGCTAGTTATTATTGTAGCAGTGAACTTTAAGAGACTATCCACGTATTGTGGCTGACTGGAGTATCTCTCAAATGCCCGCGTCGAAATCCTGCCAGGCCCCCTTCACTGGGGGCCACTTTATCTTCTTTCAGGGCTCCGTGCCCTGAGTGAGAGAAACTGTAGCTTGAGAGACGGGACACTGTGGTATCACCCTGGTCTCGCACCTCCTCCATTTTACCAGGGATTGTACCTGCACGTTGCTCCTGGTTTTCCTCCTCAAAAGGCATATATATATATATATATATATATATATATATATATATATGAATTGATCGTATTTACGATTCCAATGGAATAAATTATGACCATGGAATAATAGTGTTTAAGCCTTTTATATATATATATATATATATATATATATATATATATATATAATGTAACAAATATATAAACGCATAGAGACTCACAGGCGCAAATAAGCTTAACGTCAATATGGCCGCATCCTGTGTCAAATTAGTCGCATGCGCACACATGACAACATCGCGATCTTATGGTTAATCTGTTTATATAATTAAAAGAATAAAAAAAAAAACTAAGGAAAAAAAAGAATAACTACAAAAAATGTTTTCAATTCTTCAACGTCTAATATTTCGGGTTTTTTTAATTTTTTTTTTTTCCGTTTTTCTTTCGTTCATTTTATTTTGTACTGTTTGTACTGTTGTCTCCTCATTATTATTGCTGTCGAATGGGCTTTAGGGTAGTAAAATTGCAGATCACAGTCCTTACTTGGTATCCAACAGTTGTAACCTTTTGTCAGTAATGTCAATAGATTTTTATTGCAGGACATCCTCGTGTGGTGCAATAACTAGCAAGTTTGTCTCTTAAATACTTATTACTGCAGTGATCTCTATCCCCATAAGGTTCTACAGATATGTATTCTTTTGTCAGACTAAGCTAATTTTTTTTAAAAAAATAATATTATAGAAAAAGAATACGACAAGCTGAGGTCTTTTTTTCATTAAAGAAAACTTAGAAATGAAGGAAATATAAATAAATGATTGCGTTATTTAAAGAAAGGAAAAAAAAACATCAATAAAATGCATTAAAAGTGATTATGGGAAATAAAAAATCTAAATATATAAACAATGAAAAAGATAAATGATAGAAAAAAAACAAAAATCAAAAACATCAAACAGTATAACGGAGAGCTTGAAAGAAAGAAAGAAAGAAAGAAAGAAATAAAAGGAAAGAAAAATGGAAGTGTCAAACAATATGAAAAAAATTCTGAAAGAAAGAAAAGTGGAGACCGTTAAACAATATAAAAGAAATAATAATGAAGAAAGAAAAATGGATAACATTAACCATTAAGAAAGAAAGAAAGAAAGAAAGAAAGAAAGAAAGAAAGAAAAAAAAGAAAGAAAGACGAAAAGAAAGAAAGAAAAAAGAAAGAAAGAAAAAAGAAAGAAAGAAAGATGGAAGCGACAAACAGTATGAAATCCTGAAAGAAAAACGGAGAACGTTAAACTATAAGAAAGAAAGACAGAAAAAGAAAGAAAGAAAAAGAAAGAAAATCAAAAGAAAGAAAGACAGAAAAAGAAAGAAAGACGAAAAGAAAGAAAGAAAGAAAAAAGTAAGAAAGAAAGAAAGAAAGATGGAAGCGACAAACAGTATGAAATCCTGAAAGAAAAACGGAGAACGTTAAACTATAAGAAAGAAAGACAGAAAAAGAAAGAAAAAAGAAAGAAAATCAAAAAGAAAGAAAGACAGAAAAAGAAAGAAAGACGAAAGAAAGAAAGAAAGAAAAAGTAAGAAAGAAAGAAAGAAAAGATGGAAGAAAACAGTAATGAAAAAAAAAACGGAGAACGTTAAACTATAAGAAAGAAAGAAAGAAAAAGAAAGAAAAATAGAAAACATCAAGTACTATGAAAGAAAGAAAGAATGAAAGAAAGAGAAATGGAAAACCTCAAATATTATAAAAGAAAGAAAGAAAGATATAGGAAGCCAATCAATAGAAAAGAAAAGAAATGGGTAACTTTAAACGATATGAAAGAAAGAAAACCAGTTTGCATAAAATAAGAAAAATTAACAAAAAAAAAGAATAACATGCATGTAAGACATTTACTGGCCTATATAGAAAATAATGTTGAAATTTTAAAACCAAATTTATTTTAAAAAAAACAGGTCTTTTCGCTGTCAATTCTGCCATTGAAACGAGTCAATTGCCCATTGAATCCGTTCAAAGCAAGTTTTTCCAGTTTCCATGAGCTGATAATCTAGAATTCTTTTTAAATCCTCGCAAACCTAAAGGAATATTTTTTCTTCAGTAGACTTTTTTTCATGAAGGGGTACTGGAAAGTCCCCGACTCGACACACTTCCCAATATCAGGATAACAGAATTTCTTGTATTTATATATTCTTTGTATGACTACTCCTACGCAATAATACAATGTTCTGAAAAATTCTTATTCATTTAATATCGCTCTTTATTAATAATACGAAGGATTTTGAAGGAGCCTAACCGATTGTTGAAATCATCTGACATTGGCTTTAAAGACTTCAAAAACATGAACTTGCTGCCTTTTGATGGCGAAACAGATTTATGTGATGGTTAAAGTAACTAGTGGTTTGGAGTTCAATTACTGGATCAGGTAATTAAATAATTTACATTAATTCAACTATAATTTTGGTTGGTTGTTTTTGTTTAGCAGCATACCAAACTCTTGGGTTATTTAATGCTGAAATCTATATGTCTTTTCATTTTTTGGAGGTAATAATGGTTTTAGTGATAAAAAACTTACTAACCTATAGCCGGGGGAGAAAATGTGGATTCATACTTTTCCCAAGTAATATTCATACTTCATACTTTTGCACGTAAGTGGATATAAAGAACCCAACTGGAATTAGACCTCGGCTCTCCAATTAAAAATCCCTGCTATTATCCATTACACAACCTGCACATCGAAGCATAATCTTCTGGTATTCTCTAGCGATCATCCATATAAATTCTGACCAGGTTCGACGTTGCTTAACTTCGATGATCTTACTGGGACTGGTGATTCAACGTGATGTGGCTATTACAATTTTTGGATACATTATGTACTAGTGAGCCAGTCCAAATGACTTGACTCATTTTATAGTCCACCAATAGAAGGTTAACCAATCAGAAGACGTAGAATATTCAGTCCGTCGTGTATAAAGACGGCCATTTTGTTTACTCTATCCGAATGTCCAGTCCAGCTTGTCTGGCGAAGACAAACAGAAGGAAGAACTACGCTCTGCTACTTTACCGGGATATCCACTGCTAACCTGAACTACACTTTTTAACTGTCTTCGAAATATTCACTGCTAACTTCTGGATTCTATACTCAAAGACGACCGTCATCATGAACAACAGTGGCCGTAACGTCCAGTTCAACTATAAGTAACAGATAACATTTTTCCAGATGTTATATCTGTAGCATTTACAGATAATAAACAAGATGGGAACAATAATTCGAATAACTTAAAATATAGCGTAGCATCTTCTTCTATGTGTCGTAACCCTTCAAGAGATTGGTGGTCATGGCTCTCCGCGAACTTTTGTTCTTTGTAGCTATTAATAAATTTTGTCTTTTTTGCATTCTCTCTCAAAACCTATTCAGCCATCCATACACTCAATTTCGCCAGGCACCTCATGCGTTGTTTTTCTCTGTATCTCTTGCCTTTAATCTGTTCTGTGAGCATCATTGTCTTGACTCGGCTATAAATGGTGGAATTATATATATATATACTAGCAGCATGGCCCGGCGTTGCCCGTGCTTGATTCAAAAATCGTACGACTCATACAGCAATCGCTATCACTTGACTTAAAATATTTTTGCCCTTCCTTGCCTTTAAAGGAGTGCCCTTTGCCGTGCTGATGTTGCTACATGCCTTACTTCTTGCCTATCTCACACTGCGAATTTTTTTTTTCTAAGCTCTATACTAAACATTAAATCTGTTACGAAAAGGGAACTAAACAAAATGAACACAAAACGATCAGGTTTAAAAAAAAGGACTCGTAACTGGAAAAACCGAATGAAAAAAGAATGTTAACAACAAATACTTTTTCACATCCAACCCAGTTCTGCGGAATCAGAATCCACGTTGCTTTTAAGCAAGCGAATGAGCCAATTGGAGTAAAGTGCCATGCAGATTTAAATTTTTTCCACTTGTGACGAATGCAGCTATCGATTTTTTTTTGCATGCTACTTAACATTCGTGCCAGTCAGCTGTTGGCTCTCACGCTGGCCAATAGAATCTTCCTGCCTATTCGTGGCAGCCAGCTATAAGCTCTCACTCTGGCCAGTAGAAAATGGCCGCAAACTACATGAAAACTGCCGTAGAAGCATGAAAAAATCGATTATTTCCACTATCGATGGGAGTTGGGAAATGCAACGTTGGTCTTGGCCTTTCCCGCTAACTTGGAGCATGTGTATGTAAATTTTGGTGCAAATCCGTCCAAAATTGCGGCCGTGCATTCGTTACACACACACACACACACACACTGCCTTATATATATATATATATATATATATATATATATATATATATAGAGAGAGAGAGAGAGAGAGAGAAAGAGAGAGAGAGAGAGAAAATTGCTGCAATTGACCCGCATCATTTTACTCATCTGCCAATTTCACCAGAGGTTGCACCTTCGAGTTATCTTTTAGCATCGCTAAAGATTCCAAAAGAATGGACAGTTTCTTGTACCGCTCTGTAATTTACAGAACTCCTCCTACCATTATCTATTTTTGCAAGAGCCAGATCAGACCAATAATGGCGTATTAATGACATATCTGAGCCTTGTGGGTGATTCCCTTCTTCAACCCCTTTCCCATCGACTCAAAACTGTTAACCGAAAAACTGTCTATCGGTATTACAGTGGCAAATCTTCAGACGCGTTACATTCTTTAGTCCCCGTACCTTCACAGCAAAGATCTGCCATGTCACTTACACGGCGTCAAATCATCCCCCATTTCCTTCATATCTATTGCGAAAGAGAAAGTTCTATTCAGAGAACTTCTTCACCAGAATTGTCCCATTGTGGGACAGATTCCCGAAAGAATGTTTCCTCCACTACTACAGTCTTAACCTCTTTCAGTCTAGAGTCAACCGATACCATATCATACATATCCGCATCAGAATAATAGGGGAAAAAAATTAAATGCTTGGAAAATTGCAAGACACTTAAAGCAGTTCTTTATTACTTCAAACCTCATTATAGTGGATACTCGTATTTGAAATAGACGTTCCATTTTTTATTTTAACTTTAAAAAGTGTGCATTACGTCTACAGACTTGCTTATCAAGAAATCTTAATAAAGAAAATGTACTCTCCCACTCTACAGAGGAGGACACAGGTTCGATTCCGGCCGGGGGCACATTTTCTTTATTAAAATTTTAAAATTTATTAAATCAGCAGGTTATTAGACGTAATACACACTATTTAAAGTAAAAATAAAAACTGAGGCGTCTATTTCAAATACGAGTATCCACTAGAATGAAGTTTGAAGTAATAAAAATGTTGGATTAATAATAAATCAATTAATTCTTTCGACACTGCTTTATTTACGTTTCGGATACTAAACTTAGCAGATATGTATTTCGGGAAAGTATATATTGGCTTGGAAGTGTGCTTTTCTTGAAAGTCAAAACAGAGTTTTACTGTACGTTGACGCTCTTCGTAGCCGATCGGTAAAGCACAACGGATCAAACAGTGGTTTATTCTAAAACGGATGAAGCAGGTTCGATTCTTGCCGGAGAATACATTCCCTTTCTTAAAATTTTCTCGAATAGGCAGCTCGATGGACATAATACACATTGTTTAAATAAAAATAGGGAGTCTATTTCAAAGACGAATATCCACTATAATAACGTTTTGAAGTAATAACAATGTCTGATTAAAAATAAAACCATTAAACAGCTCTTAGCCAGAAAAAAACGGAGGAATTAAGGATATGCTTGAAAAAAAAAAAAAACAAAACAGGAGACCATTCTTTTTCTTCTATGTGACGTGTCACTTCAGGAGGTTGTCGATCACGGCTCTCCATGATTTCCCGTCCTGCTCCGCCATCAATTCACTCAAGCTCGCCAGGTTGTGCAGGTCTCTCTTACTTCCAATCCTCAATGTCGTGTGATTATCAAACGACATTCTTAGCATCAGTCAATTTTGTGCCATGCGTGATGCATGCTTAAGCGATCGTATCTTTCGATACAAGACTGACGAGGCAGATTTTTTCCCGCAGTATTAGCACGTAAGTGAATGTAATGGATTCTAATGGAATTTGAACTCGGCTCTCCTATTCCTCAATCCGAGCCGTTACCGATTACGCCACCGCACCTATTCTTAGAATACTGAAACATAATAAGTGTGATATTGAATGTTGGAAAAAGAAAAGCTTTTTAAACGTCTTTCATTTTATCTTTATAAACGGGACGAACTTTTTCAGGCCATCCAATATATCATTTATCTCTCTCTCTCTCTCTCTCTCTCTCTCTCTCTCTCTCTCTCTTAAAAAAAAAAAGAAATCCTTGCTCTTTAATTTTTAGACAGACTTTTGGACAGATAATCCGGAAACACAAAATGTAAAAGATAGGAACGCCCAATTTCACGCTTAACTGGCAAAACACAAAACAAAAACAAAGAAATTTGAAAGATTAATGGATGGATGTTTGCGTTGTTTGTATGCAAATATGTGGGCGCATGCGCGTACAGATGAGTATGAAGATGGGAATATCGAAAGCACGAGAATGAGAACGAGGCTTGATAAAACCGTCTTTTTCAATTACTAAAACTTCGTTAATTTTTATGATATTTTTTTTAAAGCCAATCTGCCCACATATTTCTTGCTGTCCAATTTATCCAAGCAAAGAAATGTGCTTAAAAAATAACGTAACTTAAAAGAGCTTTCTTGATTTACTGTCAGTCAGAGCGATCTGATAACAATGCTTCCAAAAGCGTGGATGTGGTGAACGAAAAAAAAAAAAAAAGAAGTTAATAACTAAATAAAGTTAAAAATAAAATAGCAACAAATTAATGGTCTACATGAAACGGGGAAAAAATATATATACGGAAGCATCGTTTAAGATACTTAAAGTTATTCACTGTTAAATTCTGTTATTTATTGTTTTCTGGTTGGCAGAATTTAGTAAAGTGTTATTTCGACATTTTTTTTAGATGTCTTACAACGGAACAGTTTTCCAAATAGGAGGCTACAAATCGTAAAACTGACGGACCAAAGGTGAAAGAGACCTTCTTGCAAACCCCGGTAATCTTCAGGGAATACACATATCTATCTATCTATCTATCTATCTATCTATCTATATCTATATATATATATATATATATATATCTGTGTGTGTGTGTGTGTGTGTGTGTGTGTGTGTGTGTGTGTGTGTGTGTGTGTGTGTGTTTAATAGTATTAGTAGGCCTTTAAGTAAACCGAAGCACAAAGAGACAGATTTTAAAGTCGGAATTTTCGGACACGCATGTGTCCTTTTTCAACGAGACGATAAATAAACAAAGAATTGGGGTTTACTCTTCCGGAATGTTTTTAGTTTTTTCGTTTGTTTATTTTTTTCTCATGTGTTACATTACTGTAAGCAATTTGATCATGGCCTTTGTCGTTTGTCAGGATTAGGGTTGTGAAGGGTTTGTTGATGGTTTTCTGTAGGAACTGCATTTTATGAGTAAACCTAAATCCCTGGTTGATCCTTTAATATGTGATTCTATTTTGATAATGCATTTTAACTCCGATTTACAACTTTCTTGCTTGCTCTTAAATGAAGACGCTAAAAGAATGCAACTGATGTTATCAATACTGTGTCTCGGTTGGTTGAAGTGTGCAGCGACAACCAATTTTAAAACCTTTTTCTATGTGATCCGGCTTAGTCAAAAAAACATACTAATATATAATAAATATCGTAAGTTTTATTGACAATATTTTTATTGTTTTGTGGTCTTTTTATTACTATAAAATCCACATATTATAATAGGCACACGTGGACCATCTTTCGTTTTACTTAAATATATATATATATATATATATATATATATATATATATATATATATATTACACCATCCGCATATCATTTATATTTATACACACACTTATATATATATTACCTGCCCCCCGGCGCATCATCTATCTATCTATCTATCTATCTATCTATCTATCTCTATCTATCTATATATATATATATATATATATATATATATATAGCAGAGAATGAAATTGAGGGCAGGGTTCTATTTCCAATCGAGTTCGTTATATTCACTTATGTGCAAATAACTTTGGATAAGTTGGAATCAGTTATAGGGCAGACTGGGCTCTTTATCCTCGGTTGCCCACCAGTCTAGAAGAAGTACAACTCTGAAATCAGATCCTAAGGACGGCCACAGTTCTCTGATTTCAGTTCTTCCGGAAGATGAGAATGGTTCTACACAATCCTTCGCCGCTATAATCGTATCATGTGTTCACACTGAATTCTAGATAAAATAAGGAACAGATGAGAAAATGATTCATAAATTTAACGTTTCGCTTTTATTTTAGATTCTTCAGAATTACTGGAAATGTTTTATGAAATGCAAAGATATCTTCGCCTGCTTTTTTGGCTGTGCGGTGAAGATTACAGAATCGCAGAAGTGGATGCATGAAAAACTGGTTAGATCAACAGCAGGCATCTGCATTTTGCATCCATATATATATAATATGAATGTTGGTGTTTAGCGTATGTCTATCAATAAAAGGATATTAATACTAACTCATCTTAATAGGATCGTTTTTTGTTTTTGTTTTGTTTTTTTTTTTTTTTATTAGGATGGCATTCTTAAATCAAAGTTAGGGGCTGTTTTATTTTTATGTGTTACTAAAAAGATTAGTTTTTTATCCTAACGGTGTGTGTGTGCCTGTGTGTGTACACACACACACACACACACACACACACACATATATATATATATATATATATAGATAGATAGATAGATAGATAGATAGATAGATAGATAGATAAAGAGAGAGATTGTAAGAGAAAATATATATATATATATATATATCACGCACACTCTCACACACACACACACACACACACACACACACACACACACATATATATATATATATATGTCTTACCAATTTCTAACTGGAAGAGATAATTCCGAGGAAAATATAAATATAAATCCAGGGAGAGCTCAATGTAGACTACAGAGCATTATAATGATAATAAGAAGGAGACGGAGACTTTAATTATCCATTTCCATTATGAATTTATTTTATAATCACCGAGATGTTCAGCACTTCGGATGAAGTATATATATATATTATATTATTTTATAACTGAATCAACTAAACTGTCAGATCCTCATACGTCAAAACCGTCGAGAAAGTCCATTATATATATATATATATATATATATATATATATAATTTTCGTTGTTGGAATTGTTACCTGATGATCCGGAGTCCTTTAAAAGGATTTTGGTGAAATAAATTATCGTAATGGTACCTTAATGTGGTCTGTTTTTCATTAAATATTAGCTCTGTATTCACCTTCATCCTCCTTGAATTACCCATTCGGTTTACCAAGTTCTTCGTAACTTAAATATATATATATATATATATATATATATATATATATATATATATATATATATATATATATGTTTTGTTCATCTCTGCTGTGGCCAGGTAGTGAACTCACAACTCTTTGGGCCAAGTCTCTGGATTTTTTCAACCAAAACTTTTATCCACTGGACTCTTTGTCCTTGGGGGGAATGATTTTTTGGGACTTATTGTTATAGTCCAGGTTAGGACCAAGGAAGAACAACACGAACACAAGAGTAGAAATAACGAAGGTATATTACACGAAATAATAATACAAGATGTGGAAGGTGTTAGTATGACTGTCAGTCTGGTTTCGAGTGAACTACTATCGGCTCGACTCGATTCGATATTAACTTGCCCCCCTCCACTCCACGAGGGAAAAATGTGGCACAAGGCCGAGTTTTACGTGGGTTTCCCGAGCCCGTAGGCTCGGCCAAAAAATGCCCGTAGAACCCGTATAAACGGGATCGGGCTGATCAACCTCCCCGAACGAGACTCTGCCCTTCGGCGGAGCTTCGTCCGGGTTCCTCTCTGCTCAGAGGCAGAGAGTTCGACCGTCAAGTCGAGAAGCTCGGCTTGATTCGGTATCTAACCACCCCTTCACGAGGGTTGCATGTGGCACAAGGCCGAGTTTAACGTGGGTTTCACGAGCCCGAAGGCTCAGCCAAAAAATGCCCGTATAACCCGTATAAACGAGATCGGGTTGGTCATTTTCCCCGAACGAGATTCTGCCCTTCGGCGGAGCCTCGTCCGGGTTCCTCTCTGCTCAGAGGAGAGAGTTCGACCGTCAAGTCGAGAAGCTCGGCTTGATTCGGTATCTAGCCACCCCACCACGAGGGTTGCATGTGGCACAAGGCCGAGTTTAACGTGGGTTTCCCGAGCCCGTAGGCTCGGCCAAAAAATGCCCGTATAACTCGTAAAAACGAGATCGGGTTGGTCGTTTTCCCCGAACGAGATTCTGCCCTTCGGCGGAGCCTCGTTCGGGTTCCTCTCTGCTCAGAGGCAGAGAGTTCGACCGTCAAGCCGAGCTTCTCGGCTTGATTCGTTCCTCTCTCTTGAGAGGCGTTAGTATACATAGTGTTAGGAAGAGTTCATTCTGTTTATAGGTAAGAACGCATGACACTTATAAATTGGAAAGCCGGAGCGTACAACAACCGAAACAATGGGAATATGACAATAATGACATGTTGAAGGGTTTATAAAACAGACAATTAACAATATATTTTAAAACTTTTACCGGAAACTAGTAAAATATTCCGAAATACAGAAAAAAGAAATCAAGTAATAATTGACAAAATCGTTTCATTGGTCTTAGAGTTAATTTGTATGATTTTTTTTTTCTATGGAACCTAGACTTTATGAATTATGAACCGCAATTTTGATGTAAAAAATGTCACACTTATCAAAAGAGAATGTAATTTACTCAGAACGAAAATTCTTTTAAGTGCTGCTATTGTATCTTATCAAAATATAAATCTACACCCTGGTTTCTTTCCAATCTCGCCTTTCCTAAAAGAATTACTACTTTCCCAAGCCAACATACACGACCACAAAAAATGTTAAAAAAACATAAAAGGACACGGTTAAATCCATTAGCTCATGTTTTTGAAGAGATACAGCGCCTGCTTCCATCCCAAACCAAAATAATCTGATCACAATTTTAAAATTTTCATTTATCATATATATATATATATATATATATATATATATATATATATATATATAAAGAAAGAAAGAACAGTAAGATATATAATCCGGTGTTCTTATAGATATTTTTATTTTTACAAAATAGTGCTCAATGTAAATTTACAGTGTATTAATATTATAAATTAATTGATTTAAAATATGTTTTTTTTCGCTACACAGTTCTAACCATGTTTCAAAAATGGAAGCTAAACGCTTCGAATTTAATTTTATAATTAATTTAAAGACATTAGTTCCATTTCATCCTCAAGCGAATTTTGGAGTAACTTTTAAAATTACTGGGTTTTAAAGACACAGCTAAAATCATAATTTACGTTTCCAAGGTTACAGATAAATTCACTTCAACTAGACAAGGGGTGTCTGTGTGTTCATTATGTCTGTATTTTGATGTATCCGTTATTAGTTACGTTTTGGTAGGGGCAGGGGTAGGGATGATTTTTTCAATGAAATCTGACATCCGTGAAATGCATGTTGTCTGGATTTTTTAAATATATATATATATATATATATATATATATATATATATATATATATATATATATTTTTCTTATCATTCGCTTACTTCTGTCTTACCAGACTTGTAATTATAGCACTTTGTGTCCTCCATATGTTTTGACTGACCTTTCAACCACCTGATGAATATTCATGAACGTTCTCAAATTTAAAAGCCTTGATAAACCAATGGCATCCTCGCTTTTGTATATAAACAAAATAAATCCTACGTTTACCTTAACAAACATCCTCAGAGGACGAAACACGTGAGCTAAGAAGAGTTTTTCCTCTTGTCTTTTCATATATATATATATATATATGTGTGTGTGTGTGTGTGTTTGTGTGTGTGTGTGTGTGTGTGTGTGTGTGTGAAAATATATAGAAAATAGGAAAGAACTGGTTAAGTAAATAATCCAAAGTTCCTTAGTATTTTAGTTATTTTTTTTTTTTAAATAGCGCTCGATACAAAAGTAGAGCATAAATATAATTATTTATTTAAAAATATGATTCCAGCTCGCGACATAAGAGAACAGATCTTACTTTAACTCAATTTAATTCAAATAATTATATTGAAGTTTTCGGCTCTTGTTTTGAAACATGAGACCTCTTATGTCGCGAGTTGGAATCATATTTTTAAATAGATAATTATATATATATATATATATATATATATATATATAGACGACCCGCTTAGGTGAAACCTTGGTAGGTTTGTCTGCTCTCTAGGTTTGACTAGGTCTGCTCTACTTTTGTATTGAGCACTTTTTAAGTTAGTTGATTACTCATATCGGGTTTTTTTCTTTGGGCTTTGGACCTGTATGCTGTACGATTATTTTCGACAGACGTTCATGTTCCTAGCTCTTTCTTTTTTCAAAACCTTTTTTCCTTCGAAATTGATTTGATCATTAGCAAATCAAGAAACCGAAGGTTTTCCGAGACGAGTGTAGTTACCTATATATATATATATAAAAAAAAATCGATTCTCCCGTCGGGTTCGACGTATAAGGGTCAAGCAGATCAGTTTCCAGGAAACCGACAACAGCACATGAGATTTGATTATAGTGGTGAAGGTTTCGTGCAGGACCATCCACACATTTTGAAAGGACGAATACAGAGACCTGGTGCACAACGTGCCACAAGGTCCCCAAATCAGACCCTCCGCAGGTTTTGAATTCAGAGTTGTCCTTCTCCTAGACTAGTTGCCATCCGAGGCTATAGAACCCAGTCTGTCCTGCTATTTTACCCATGTTAAGCACCTCAAATCTAGAGTTTGGTAGATTAACTTGTTTGTTTAGTCCACTCATCAGGGGGTTTCATTAATTGACAGACCTATGTATGTGTGTGATTTTTCACCAGAACAGTAAGCAAACTAGTCCCGCAGATAATCAGTATTAAAAATCAGTTCGATCCTGACAAGATCTAGTTTTCATGCCAAAGACACCATACTATCTCTCATTCTATCTTTCTACCTCTTTCTACTTATATTTGTGTGTGTGTGTGTGTGTGTGTGTGTGTGTGTGTGTGTGAAGAGAGAGAGAGAGAGAGAGAGAGAGAGAGAGAGTGAACATAGTCGAGAAATTTTATTTCGCGGATCTCAAAAAGAACTGGACTAAGAATATTGCTTACGGTGTTTTTAACCATTTGATTAATAATCGGATATAAGAGTTGCCATCCTGCGCCATACATTCTTAAGCGCTCCGGGAAATCACATACGCAAGTAATCACAGCAGAATCCACTTACTTCATTCGGCCAATCGGAATTTCAAGCCTCTATGTCCGGGCACACATAAAGTGATTTTAAATGCCAACCAGATTAGCCACTCGAGAAGTTCGAACCTGCTAGTCACCCTGTTCAACTGGAGATGTGGTTAAACTTTCAAAACACAGATGGGCTTTGCGGTTTAGTCTCGATCAGTCATTTGACTGCTAAGGAGTTTAAAGTTGTCGATAAGGAGTTAAGATGAATGATGTCTCCACAACTCCATCACTCCTTAAGAAGTGGCATTTAATTAAGGTAATTAAAGATATGTTTAACAATCTTCTTGAAGATCTTACTTATTATAAAACGCAGATTGTGTATGTGTGTGTGTGTGTGTGTGTGTGTGTGTGTGTACGTTTATATATTGGATCGGATTTCCGACATTTTTCAACCGATTTCAACAAAACTTCACAGGACGACGTAAAATTACCTTGCGGTGGTTCTGACAGCGCCAAAAATTGGAAAAACACAATTGTTTTTGCACGAAATCAATTTGAAAACACGATAAAACACGATTCTGTCGCCAGAATGAAAGGGGGACAACTCATATCGAGTTATACTTATTATAAAGCCGAGATTGTTTGTGTGTGTGTGTGTGTGTGTGTGTGTGTGTGTGTGTGTGTATTCGTTTATATATGGGATCGGATATCCTACATTTTTCAACCGATTTCAACAAAACTTCACTTTTTTTTGGCAGGTAGTGTTTCTTATTGTCTTGCACACTTTTTTTTCTTTATTTTTACATTCAGAATGCTTTAAAAATTCCATTTACAAGACAATTGTTTATAATAAAATTCTATTCAATCGGTAGACTCATAACGATTGAAAACAATGTTTTTGTTTGAGTTTGGGTTTGACCAATTCGTAAAAAAAAAAAAAAAAAAAAACTAATTAAGACATGCGTGTCCGTCAACCTTAAACAATAATCTTTGTCAATTTTATTTTTCAGTCTTTATGATGGTTGATACTTGATCTCTCTCTTACTGTTACATCCCCGGGCAACGCCGGGCTCTACTGCTAGTCATTAATATTTTGGCGATTCTGATCTTCACAAGAGGTTTCACGGTTAGTCTTGTGTCAGACTAAACTATGTTTATTTGAATATCTCGCATTTGAAAAATGGTTAAGAATCTAGTTTTGCAGGCTTTCAACAGTGGTTGGGAAGTATATATTTTAATCCGTAGTCTGTATTGGGAACACACATATGTTCAGTGATCTCATATATATATGATCTATCGCTAAAGAAAGGATCGATACATTGTACCGTTCCAGAAAGTACCCAGCTCCTTCTGCCATTGGTAGGAGTTGGGTCCTATTTACAAGAGTTAGATCAGAGCAAATTTCTACCATATCTGGAATGGAGCTGTAGACAGAGTTCAAAATCACGTACGCCGTCATTTGAGTGTTGAAATTTTTCACCGTAATGTTCTTAGCTCAAAAACACAACGTCGCAAGCTTATCGCTATTTCGATGGCAAATATTCAGGCCAACTCCATTTGTTATTACCACGATTTCAGAGCTTTACCGACAAAAACTTCCTTGCCACGCCCACAGGGTTGAATCAGCCACATTCCCTAATTATTTATTGGGTAAGAAGTTTTTTTCATACCTGTGAACCTAACAGGTGCTACCACCCCGGGTCAGGGTGGACCTTGGAACAGCAGCAATTAAGAGGTGGTTCCACGCTCCTCAAAACCTCCTGATCAGAGGCCTTGCTGTTGGACGTAGTTTATCGTCTTACCCAGGACGCGGATGTAGTTTATCTTCATACCCAGGACGCGGATGTAGTTTATCGTCATACCCAGGACGGAACAAACTCTCGAATGCTTCCATGAAAATTACAATCATAACCTCTTCAAGTTTAGGGTCAATCATTATCTATCCACCATGCCCACGTAATTTTCACTTCCTACTTCTCCCTCTTACGCCCACATCACACACTCATTCAGTAAACCTCTGCTTAAGTGGTTCTTGGCCGTTGTATTGTGAACTAGTATTGTATAGTATTGTTGTATTGGGAAATATAGTATTATATAGTATTGGGAACTATAGTATTGTATCGTATTGTTGTATTGGGAACTATAGTATTGAATAGTATTGCTGTATTGGGAACTATAGTATTGTTGTATTAGGAAATATAGTATTGTATAGTATTGTTGTATTGGGAACTATAGTATTGTATAGTATTGTTGTATTAGAAACTATAGTATTGTATAGGAATGTTGTATTAGGAACTATAGTATTGTATAGTATTGTTGTATTAAGAACTATAGTATTGTATAGTATTGTTGTATTGGGAACTATAGTAAAAGAAAATGCGTAGAAAGAGAAGTAAAACAAAGAAACGGTTTCTAGTTGGATTTATTTAAGTGCCTTGAACCAGACTTAATTAAACATAGGGACCTACAGAAAAAAAAAACACGATACCGAAGGTTTAAAAGAAATTTAAAAAAATGAAGAATCTCTTTGAAGCTTTTATTTTAGTTTTAATTTCAAGCTAATAGATTAAATTTAATATTTCCAATACGTTGCTCTATTTCAAAAACTAATTTAAATTGAATGGAAAGGATTTTTTGATTAGAATCCCTTTTTCGTCGTCTTTCATCTTAATGTAATTCTCTTTATTAAAACATCTTCCAAAAATGAAATAGCCTTTTTTGAAACTTTATTTGGGGAATATTAGTTGATTTAAAACATAATTAATCTGATTTGAAACAAATATTACTTACTTTAAGTTTAAAATATCACAGAAATTCATTTTTTTACCCCGAGAGTATCTGTGTTTTTAATCCGCTAGTAGTTGTGTTAACGTGTTTAAGAGCGTGATGACAGACCTAATAGACCTACAGAGATTTTATCTGTAAAACATAATTTAAGAAAATGACGTAAGCGCCTTCTTTATATAACTTTTAAATATTCAGTAATCTTGAAAATTACGAAAATATTCTCAGTAATCTAATTTTTCATTGAATTTTAGAAATTTTGGTTTTAAATTTAATATAGTCATTGCGCTTATTTTCTGAAAATGTTGTGCATGGTCACCCGTACTTACAAAAATTGGCACGTTTATACACATACAAAAAAAAACAATTCAAAATTCTTTTAAAATATTGATGCTTGAAGATGTGTATTAAATTTTTTCATTTATATAAATATAATTTTCATGTAATAATAATATCATATAAAAGGCAGAAATTAATTCAAAATTTTACAAGATTTAAAACTTAATAATTTTTTTTAATAAAAATCTTCAAAAAATGAAAACAATTCTTGTAAAAATTCATTATTCAGCAAAAATGTTTTTTTTTAAGACAATAGTGTCTTTAATATATCTTATTTATAAAAGCAATTAAAAGCTTTCCTAATTAAACAATGTAATAGTCTTTTTACATCTTTTTATTTTACGATTCACAACAGGTCTTTGGTAAATGCTGTTTCTGCTTGACAAAAACAAAGTGATGATTAAAATTGCTTTTAACTAATATAAATATGAAATGGCAGAAATTTTCGTTAAAATTAAGTAGGGGTAACAGATATATAAAAAAATGTCTGAAATCACCTTGGGATTTACCAAGTCGTTGGAAACGGAATCCGATTTGTTATGTAAGGAGTGAGTGTATTGAAAAATCCTATAAAATGGCCAGCTCCTATTGACAATAAACAAATTTAGATTTGAAACAGGTAAAAAAATTTATATTTACAGAACGATTGCTTACTCGGAAATATGGGCAAATAATATCTTCACGTCATAATATATTAAAATAATAGTTCATTTTCTAGTTTTATTAATTTTGACATTGGATTAAAAGGAAAAAGATTTCGTTACTGGGCTGCTGGGCATTTTTTTTAGTATAATTCAATACCGTGAGAATATGAAATTAAATGGAATCACGAGTTCGCATACGCGCATGCGTACACCCAAACGCATAGACCGGTTCATATATTCTTTTTTTCCTCATTGACAACACGATTAAGCAAAACAAAACAAGGACTGGCAACTCACAACTTAGATAATACAAATCTTCGTCCCCACCAAAAACAAATCCTCAATCAGGACATCTGTGGTACGGGCTTAAATTCCAAATCTAACCCAATATCCTCTTCTGTGTTCTCCACCATGACCTGTCTCTCGCCTGGAAGTAACAGTAAAAATCCGTAGTGTTTTCTTTTGTCAATGCGTTCGAATTAGTTGTCACATGTAGCCATGCATACAGACAGTAAAACAATTTTCGTAAAAGTTCTCTCAAAAATTTTCAAGAAAAACTAAACGACAGAAGAGACGTATGGAAAAACCAAGCCACATACACAGGCACACACGAAAACGAAACCGTTTCTCACATTGTACTTCCCAACGCATATAAACCCGACACAGCGAACAGCAGAGCGTGGTATCACGGGAAAAAGCCGGCTGCCTCGGGGCCCTCGGCTATGCACACCGACCCATTCTATGATGCCAGGTGTGCAAGAGAATAGCAATTTGCAATTATTTCACACGAGAGGAATTGCATGCAGGGCAGACGTGCTGTTGGCGTTTATGCCCGGGAGGGCGACCATTACATAAAATACGCATGCGCAGATTCAGTGCTGAACGGAATGTCTAAATAGTTTGGCTGTCGTAAACACAAAAACATGGAAGACTCCATCCCAACGAAATATTTTCTACCATTGAGGAAAGATAAAGCTTCGAGTACATTTTGACGCTGATTATCTATCTCCATATATACATACATGCACGCACACACACACATGCACACACACTTTTACATATATATATATATATATATATATATATACTTGTATGCAAATATCTGTCTATCTATCAATCTATCTATCCCTCTCCCCACTCTCTCTCTTTTTTCTGTATATATATATATATATATATATATATATATATATATATATATATATATATATATGATGCATGTTTCATTAAATTTCATAGGCAAGTTTTGTCTATTTATTTTAAGTAAATTCCTTTCATATTGTCTGATAAGCTTAATAACATTATCATTAAAAGACTAAAGGAGATCACCATATCGATACATGTTTAAATCCAATCTAAGCTTTCGGCTTACATAAGCCATTATCAAAGATGACAATTACATTTCAATCTATCAAAACAATACACGGACGAAACAATAATGATAGTCTGTTTTTGTTGCATGAAAAATTTTGAGGTTTCTTCTAGACTCGATGAATTACTTAATTATGATTATCTAAAATCATCCTTAATTTCTATCACTCATATATATATATATATATATATATATATATATATATATATATGTGTGTGTGTGTGTGTGTGTGTGTGTGTGTGTGTGTGTGTAGTTTTAAGTTCATTTGTCTGTTTTGAATATTTTTGCCACATAAGGTCTGTTGCTCCTGCTATCTATTTACAAATTCTTGATAAAATAAAAAAAAAACAATAAGCACAAAACAAAACTTTTCCCTATTAATTGTCTGAGAGAATCTTTTCTAACTTCCATCTGTATGGCTGATGCTAACCTCCAGGAGAATGACTCATAGCGCCTATATTTGTTAACCTTTTCCGCTGTCAGGAATCGGAAAGATTATATTGAATCTGTTATATTGAATCAATTGCTAGTGCTGATGCTAGGAAATGTTGGTGCCCTGTCATGCCAGATATTTTTTTTCTCGTCCGAATCTATCTTACATATTTATAAGTATTCGTCCATGCGTTGAATATTGTAGCCACATAGGGTCTGGTGCTGCTACATATTTAGAGACCCTTGATAAAACCCAAATAATAATCTGCAATGTTAGTGGTTCTAACCTGGCATCTTGGCGTCACTCACTTTCCTACCACCGTAATATAGCTTCCCTGTACCTCCCCTATAAAAATTTTCATGTTAATTGTTCAGATGAATTTTCCTCTCTGCTTCCTAGGCTTGGTGAATTTAAGCGAGTACTAGATTGGTAAACAGGTCTCATCATTTTACAGTTGAATTGGCTGGATGTAACCGTAAGTTCTTTGCTGGCAGTTTCTTCTGTCGCACTTCTCACCTGTGGAACTCTCTTTCGGATTTTTTCTTACAAGCAAATTTTAACCTTCAAAAATGTCAGTTGTTATCTACTGTATTGATTCCTCGTCTTTTATTGTTTTCACTCCTTAATGTTTGTTTTTTTTTTTAATTATTCTTTCACACTCACTAACTGCTTGCATCTTAGTGGCTTTCTTGCCATGCTTTTTTTTTTAAGCATTACGCCCCGAGCAAGGCGTGAAGCCACTACAATGCAGGGGTTGCAGAAGATTTGGAGCAAGATCAGATAGGAGTGATAGAAGAAAGGATGACGAGAAGGGTAGTGAATAGATCAAGGTAACTGGAGATGTCGATTGACATTACATTTGAATAGTTGGAGATTATAGCTCTCAGGGAAACACTAATAGGGAAGGGTGTTCCACAGGCGAGAGGTGCGAGGTATGAAGCTATTGGAGTAGAAGAGACGGCTACATTTAAAAGTTTCTACAGTGTAAGGGTGGGAGCGGGATGCCAGCTTCGTAGGGCGCTTGAATTCACGAAGTATGGGAACCAGTGAAAGCAGCACATCGGAGCAATTACCATGAAAGTATTTGTAAAAAAGGCAGAGAGAGGCGACGGTGCGTCTGTGAGAGAGCAACTGTAGACGAGATGCCAGATTCGGGCCAAATATATTACATATCCGTCTCTGGATATTGTCAAGAACTTCGAGGTAAACAGAAGGTGCCCCAGACCATATATGGCAGCAATACTCCATGCAAGGGCGAATGGTTGATTTGTATATTTGAAGTATCGATTCCGGGGAGAAAATGTTCCTGGCGCGGCACAGAGAGCCAACTTTCCTCGGCTTGGGGTGAAATGATAAAAGAATTCTATATTTACGGATAAACGTGCTCAATATTCGAGATAAAGCGTTGCGTGGAATGGAGACAGATCAACACTGCTGACATTCTGTTTCTTGAAGATGGCGTTCAACGACCAAACAGACTGTCGCCATTCAGTTTTGACCTCCGTGTCCGCTTTTAGATTTATACATAAATATAAGTGGGGTGGGGGGATGCTTGCGTGACTGAGTGAGCGAGTTAATGAATTTGGATAAGAAATATCCAAAGACAATTAGGAAAAGATTTATCCTTGACATGTTTCGGCAATGGACCGGCATCATCAGGAAAGTAATTTTATTTCAACAAAATCTGCATTACCGAGGCAAAACGTAATTTACGTTAAACGACTGCATTTTCTTTTTTAACTGATCGAGTTTAGAAATTTCATTTTTACCAATTTCAAGTTTCTCTGTTTATTAATTTCCTTTTTTCTTTTTCTTTTTTTTCTTATCTCATTTTAGGCTTGAAGTGCCCCATATTGTTTCAGTACTAATTTCGTAAGTAGAGGGATTAAACTAAAAATAGCCATTACAATTTATCTGTCTTTTAACTAATGCGAATTTCATATGAAATAAAAAAGTAAATAAAAACACAAATTTTCAAAGTAAAAACAAAAATTAATTAGATTAAAAGATAAAAAATAGACAGTTACAAATAAAATTTGTTTGTATTTTTCATATTATTTTATTTTTTCGAAACCTACTTTATACACACACAATATATATATATATATATATATATATATATATATATAGTTGGAATTATGTGTTGTTTACCCTGGGTTTCACGCTTTTGCGATCGTCAGACAAATTCTGACGATCGTAAATAGCGTGAAACCCAGGGTCACAGACTTACAACAATCCAACTATATATGTTAGCTCTATCACTGATATTGAGCGCTTTCCAATAAGTACCGCGTATATATAATAATATATATAAATAATATATATGATTAATTGCATATATATATATATATATATATATATATATACACATTTCACACACACACATTTCACACACACACATTTCACACACACATATATATATATACATATATATTTATATATGTGTGTGTGCGGTGAGAGAACGCTAGTTACTAAGCTGTTATATATGGGGAAGAGGTTTTACAACTGAACACAATTTTTTTTCCGTGAAGGCATTTGTGCCCGTTTTATACTGTAAAAAATGTCTACTTGAACTGTTACTCCAGTTTTCCGCTATGTGTCTCTCGACTTGACTCCAAAATCGACCACACTCATCTTCCTTTCTATGTCACACACGATTACCGGTATGACTTATGAAATCGCATCTTCCTTACTTTACTCATCTACCCGCCATTTTATTGTTACAGTTTTTTGTGTATATATATATATATATATATATATATATATATATATATATAACTAGTGAGTCAGTCAAAATGACTTAACTCCCTTTATAGTCCACCAATAGAAGGCTAACCAACCAGAAGCCGCAGAACATTGTATCCGTCGTGTATAAAGGCGGCCATCTTTTTTTTCTACCGGAATGACCAGCGCCAACTTGACAGGCGAAGATGACAGAAGGAAGAACTACGCTCTGCTATTTTGCTGCGATATCCACTGATAACCTGAACTACGCTTTCCTACTGTCTACGAAATATTCACTGCTAACCTCTGGATTCTATACTCGAAGACGACCGTCATGAATTTGTAACATTTATACACCCTGACTCTCAGCCGGGAGAGTAGTCTTCATTGAAATAACCAATGCAGCTACAACCAACAAAACATCTACTGCCACTAACGTAAAGCCAAGTTTCATCAGAAAATATCAGTTCTCGCTAGATCACGATGAATCGGTTCAGTATTTAGATGTGTGGACACATTAGAAGAGCGTCTATCCTTCACCGAATACAAGGTTCAAGTACTACCGAAGGTTGAGCGTTAATGATCTTAAGGGCTTACATGGAGTCAGCAAAAGAAGCATGTTAGTAGGATATGGAGGATGTTAACGGTTGGCTTGAAGAGTATAAGGGTGTAATGATGAGAAATGTATGCACTCAGATCTCTTTTCCAAAACGTTAATATTCTAAGGAAGAAACTGACTGAGCGGGACTTCCTCTCTACAAATGCAATACGAAGTGTATGAGGACAACTCAATGTACGCGGCCTTGTAGATCCTAGCTTGAAAGCCTGGACTGGTGGAACCAAACTATGACGTTCTCTCGAACATCTGCCATGGAAATAGCGATAGACAATTGAGAGTCGAGCTACGTTTCGTCTGGGGTTGTAGGTAGGAAAATAATTCGTCGCCCACAAGGCCGCGTAAATTCTTTTGAAATCTCTCAAGGCTGGAAAATATGGATAAGGTCACTTCAGCTCAAATGTGGCAGAAAACCATTTTTTTTTGTTCTGCTCTGGTTCTTGTGAAGATGAAGCAACGGAGTCGGATATTACCTAGAGCTCTACGAAGAATTGACCATTTTCCCAACACGTGGGTTTGTATGTACGGTCTGGGGTGAGTTTGAGATCCAAAAGACGACAAAGGCCTATGACTCTGCATAAGTTAAACTCAAGCTTAGCATTACGTGCGTTCAAATGTTCCTAGCACTCGATTTTATTCTTAAATTTTGAGAAATATTTTTTGCTATGGATTTTTGCATACATTTAATAAATAATTCCTACTTTATACGTATGCTTCTCAGCGCCATAATGGTTAAAAGTTCCTTAGATAACCAGTTATGTGTAAAAAGCAAAAGTATTTTTGTTATTAATTCACCTCAAGCAATTTTTTTTTATTAATTTGCCGCAGAAGGAGTTACTGGAAGTGAAAGAGAATGAGAGTTTATAAGGACTTTAAAAGGAACCGGAAACCCAATCCTAAACAGGAAACAAGGAATAAACCATTATATAAAAAGAAAAAAAAATCTTAACAGAATTATGGTCTATATTTGTCTACTGGGCGGTAGATGCTAATTTAAAATTAAAAAAATAATAATTTTGGATTATTTTTGTGGTCGAAACATCTGAACATAATTATATTTAGCGGCAAAACTAGAAAATAAAAACAAAAAAGGGGGAAAAAAAAACAAAGTCCTAAAATGCATACCATTTTTAGGTTATTCAATCGGCCATTTTGTTTGAATCTTAACATCATTATATTTTTGCAAAATGTTAAAATATGTTTGGAAATTTTATTTAAAAATATATTGATTATTCAGTAAAATGTTTTATCTATTTTTCCACACTTTATGCAAATATTGAAAGTTATTTGTTCTTGTTTTCCATATTTTTTTTCTGCATTATCTGGGCATTAATTTATACAGACATATTTCTACTAGAATAGAAGTTCCGCATAATTAAAATATATTCCTTATTGTCAAAATTCTTAAATTCTAATGGCTTCTTTATTTCAGAGTGAATTCAGACTTCAACCTATACTTGCATATAGTAGCGCATATGGCAGCTTATCTGTGTGTCTTCGCCTATACTTTTCTTTCTTTCCCTCACACTCTTTCTCTCTCTCTCCCTCTATTTCTTCTTCTCTGGGTATGTATTTATATATATATATATATATATATATATATATATATATATATATATATATATAAATATACACATACATATACAAAATATATAAATACCCATACATGTATATTTTTTGAATAAAATTCCAAGAGGATAGAATCCAGGTAGAACTCAATGTCCAGGACAGAGTAAGGATATAATAAAAAGGCTTAAACACTAATATTCCATGGTCATAATTTATTCCATTGGAATCGTAAATACGATCCAATTCATCAGACCTACAATTTCAAAAAGAAAACAATTAATTAAAAAAAGGAAGTGAAGTTGATTTTACACGCACAGAAATCTGCCAACCTGGTACTTATATTAGAAATTCAGTTCCTTAATTTTTTAATTAGTGTTTAAGCCTTTTATTATATATATATATATATATATATATATATATATATATATATATATATATATATATATATATATTATATTATATTATTTTATATATATGTATATATATATAATATATATATAATATATATATATATATATATATATATTATTTTCATGTAGTTTTCGACCATTTTCTACTGGCCAGATTGAGAGCCTATATCTGGCTGCCACGAATAGGCAGGAAGATTCTATTAGCCAGCGTGAGAGCCAACAGCTGACTGACACGAATGTTAACTAGCAGGCCAAAAAAAAAAATCGATAGCTGCATTCGTCACAAGTGGGAAAAATTTAAATCTGCATGGCACTTTACTCCAATTGGCTCATTCGCTTGCTTAAACTCAACGTTGATTCTGATTCCGCAGAACTGGGTTGGGTGTGAAAAATTATTTGTTGTTAACATTCTTTTTTTATTCGGTTTTTCCAGTTACGAGTCCTTTTTTAAAGCTGATCGTTTTGTGTTCATTTTGTTTAGTTCTTTTTTCGTAACAGATTTAATGTTTAGTATAGAGCTTGGAAAAAATTCGCAGTGTGAGATAGGCAAGAAGTAAGGCATGTAGCAACATCAGCACGGCAAAGGGCACTCCTTTAAAGGCAAGGAAGGGCAAAAATATTTTAAGTCAAGCGATTGCTGTATGAGTCGTACGATTTTTGAATCAAGCACGGGCAACGCCGGGCCATGCTGCTAGTATATATATATATATATATATATATATATATATATATATATATGTGTGTGTGTGTGTGTGTGTGTTGGTAAACAGTGACTATTATAGCTATATAGCGAGACTCTTCGCAGATGCGAATTGAGTCACTGTCGGTCACTGGGCGTGTTTGTAAAAATAAATACGCTAAAAAATTGACTTTCATCCTTACCGTGCGCCGACGGCTTAATGGTTAGAATCTCCGACTAACACCAATTCAGTCGGGTTTCGATCCTGGCTACAGGCAACCGGTTGTCTAACCACACTGATGAGCTGCGAAACAGTCTGTCTGTGGATGACGTTATGTATATATATTATTTCATATATATATTTTAAAGGAGAATATAAAATTTAATAGTAGCGATTGACAAGAGGAAACATTAGCAAATCGAGGAAGTAACAAAAGGCTTTTGGCTTACCGTAAAGTGATGATATCGAAATGCAAAAGCAAAATTAACAGGTTTATCGATCATTTCTGGCTTATGACCACATCGCATTGAAACACTGGTTTCCGTACGGCCACCGAAGGTAAGCAATGTCAAGCCTGTTCAGTTCCGAGATAGGTGACTGCTTGGGAATACCAGGTGATAGTAAACTTCAATGTGCAAGTGATGTCATAAATAATGGTTCGGAATTGTCAATCGGAGAGCAGTGTCCCCATTCCCGCACAAATACCTTTGAGAAACGTATTAATCCAGCTCATCTTTCCCCAGCTATGGGTTAATTAGTAGAACATTGTATCACTAAACAATTATTATTTAAGAAAAAATCCTTACAACCAAATACTTTAAATAAACTACAAAGGATTGGTAGGTTGTAGAAAACAAATCAATCAATCAATAGACTCTTTCTCATCGATCTCAATCGAAGACAAGAAATATTCAATGCGGGCAAAGGGACAAAACACCAAAGAGCGATAATTATAGATGAAACATATAAACATCAAAGGGTAATTATATTTAAGCCTAAGTATCATTTATTCCACTAAAAGAGAGATGGCTGACAGGACGTAATATAAATTGACTCTTAAATCTTCAGGTGAAATTCCGATGCGAACATGTCTTGATTATAAGACCGGACACACTGATTGTTGTTTAATAAATGTTCAGCTATCACCGACAGTTCAAGTTGCCCTCTAGATATAGGTTGGTTTGTGTTAATTAATCCTTGTTTCCAACTTCTGATCCGTTCTACCGATGCAGTCACTGACATTTGAAATGATAAATTACCGAACTGATCGGTATCAACATAGTTTACAGAGTGAAAATAATGCATGGATTGGAAGACAGATAACAGTTGATTTTACACCCACAGAAATCTGCCAATCAAAACTCTAGTACTTATATTAGAAATTCAGTTCCTTTTTTTTTAATTAATTGTTTTATATTTTGATATTACGACTTCTCAATTTTTTTTATGAATAGAACGCGAGATTAGGCTGGAAAAAGGACAAAAACTGTGTGGCTTTGTCGAGGACATTAGATCATGACAATATTCACATCAAAGCATGTGAACTTAATGCAATAGTCCCTAAGACTGTGGTCCTAAACTATCTCCTGTTCTCCCTAAACTTTACAATAATTACTTTGCTGCTTTTTGGAAATTCTGTAGTTTAAGACGAACCATTTGATCCTTCTATCGGTCTATTATCCTTCTATCTCTTTTTTGCAAAGTACTAGAGGCTCTAATTAACTCGACATTGGTTAAGCATCTCACCTCGAGGGGTCTTCTTTCAGATAAACAATATGGCTTTCACTTCTCTAGCTCAACTGCTAACGTGTTAACAGTTTTTGTTGAAAGTGTATATTACGCTTTGGATATCTCGAAGGCATTTAGCAGTTTTTAACGTACTGGTCTTCTTCACAAATTGATAGGTTATAGTATTTCTGGACAAATGTTTTGAATTGATTCAGTTTTTTCTTATCGAATCGCGAAATGAAATTTATCTTTAACGCACACTCCTCTAGATCTTTTTGCATTTATGTAGGCGTCACCAAGACCTCTATCATTGGACTTACATTGTTCCTAACTTCCATTAGCAACCTTCCTGATGGCATCAGTTCTCAACTCGTTATCTATGCTGATGAGGCAAATATTTACATTTGTTTTAATTGTACGGTTTTCGTATTTGAAGCAGTTGAACTCAAAAATGACCTACAGTCTATTGTTAACTGGGGAAAAGAATGGCTTGTTAATTTTGACGCCCCCAACACGAAAATGCTCTCTATTAATCTTCTGCTTACCGTCAGCATGAGTGATGCTAGCCTCCATGAGAATCACTCATTGCACCTTCACGGACTAAGGTTTTTCGCTGATGGAAACATTATATCGAATCAATGTCTGTTTGCTAGGAAAGTTAGTTAACTGTGTCGGGTTAGACATTTTTTCTCACCCGAATATATCATACATATTTATATGTCTACTATTTTCCATGGTTTGAATATTGCTGCCACATCTGGTCTGGTGCTCCTGCTATATATTTAGAGATCCTTGATAAAATCCAGACAAGAATCCGCAATGTCACTGGTACTGACCTGGCATCTCAGCTTAAGTCATTTTCCTACTGCCATAACATAGCTTCCCTGTAGCTTTTCTATAAATAATTTTATGGTAATTGCTCCGATGAACTTCCTGTGGTAGTATCTCGACTTAAGCGTACTAAATTGGCGGTCAGTCTCATCATTTTACAGTTAAAATGACTAAATGTAACCATAGGTTTCATACTAACAGTTTCTCGCACTTATCGCTTGTGGCACCCTCTTCCGACTTATTACTTTTTAGTCAGGTTTGAGCTTCAAAAATTCAAATGCAATGCCAATCGCTATCTTCTGTCTTCTTAATTCATCTTATTTTATTCTTCTCGCTCCTTAATAATGTATTTAAGTATTTCACCCCAAGCAAGGCGGGATGCCACTAGCACGCAAGGGGTTACAGAGTGGGAGCGAGAGTAAAGAGTCGTAACGGAGAAAAGGATGAAGAGAAGGACAGGGAATAGGTCAGGGCAACTGGAGATGTCGATTGACATTACATTTCAATACTTGGAGATTATAGCTATCATGGAAACAAGTAATAGGAAGGGAATTCCACAGCCAGGACGTGCGAGACATGAAGCTATTGGAGTAGAAGAGACGGCCACATTTAACCGTTTCGGCAGTGAAAGGGTGGGATCACTGCATCTTAGTGGCTTTCTTGCCTTTCTTGGAGTGAAATAGAATGATATCAGAGAGAAAGCAATACAAATGCAAATGGGCGTGCTCTTGTATTACACAAAAATTACACAAAAGTATTTGACAAGATAGGCTGCAAAGATCTATTTGAACTGCTCGGTAAACTAAATCTATTTGGGATAGATGTAAGAATAATCCACAATTTAGGCTGGGATCAAATCGTCTGCATGCGAATTGAAAATGAGTTGCGACATAAAAATAGAAACGTGTTTAAAAGCATTTCTATTGCAAATTATCTTACAAAGCATTTCTATAGCAAATTAGCTTATAATGCATTTCTATAGCAAATTAGATTACAATGCATTTCTATAGTATCTTCTCATCGGATTTGTTCAAATCTCTAAAGCGAAGCTATCCTAAGTGAACCGGAAACTCTACCAGGATGAGAGAAGAGCGTATTCTTAGCAAGATACGCTGATGACATTGTGTTGATGGCAGACTGAGACGGGAACACCATAGGAACACCGAGACAATATACTAAAGGAAAGTCAGAAGAAAGGACTAACCCTCAATTGTTGTCAGTAAGATACGAACTACAAATTCACTAAGTCAACCTCAAACAAGTTATCTTTTTCTATGTACCGTGTCTCTTTAGGACGATTGCGATCATGGTTATCCACAACTTTTTGCCCTTTGTTGCTCTCACTAAATTTTGTCTTTTCGTCATCTCTCCAAAATCCTGTTCTGCCATTCATTCACTCAAGTTCACCAGATAATTTAATCGTTGTTTTCTTCTGTCAATCTATCTGTCCCGTGAGTGACAAATTTTCTAAGCCATCTTTATTCTAAGCCTAGCAATTTCAACTGTCTCTTCCTGATCTTAAATATGTGTCCTTTATTCTTGCAAATGACTGTCCTTTTTCTTTCTGTTGCTTCTAGAACTTCGTTATTACTCACTTGTTCACTCTGTGTTATTCCCAGCATCCTTCTGTAGTTCTGATATATTCTCTGAACGTTGTTCTATGAAAATAAGGCAATGTATGGCTTGTGGTCAGGAATTAATATAATCATTACTAAGAGCGCTATGGTAAGTATTATGTAAAGGCTTTGTAATTATTATTATTATAGAATTGCATTGTAAGAAATTTTGCTATAGAAATTCAATGTAAGCTCATTTACTATAGAAATGCATTGTTAGCTAATTCAAATTAGAAATGCATTCTAAGAAATGCAATTTAGGCTAATTTGCTGCAGATATGTATTGTAAGCTAATTTACTATAGAAATACATTATAATCTAATTTACTATAGATTTGTATTTTTAGCTAATTTAATATGGAAATGCATTTTTAAAAAAATTGCTATGAAATTGCATTGTAAGCTAATTTGCTATAGAAATGCATTGCAAGCTAATTTTCTATAGATATGCCCTGCCATCTAATTTGCTATGGAAAGGCATTGTAAGCTAATTGAATATTGAAATGGATTTAAAACAAATTTGCTGTAGAAAGGTATTGTAAGCTCATTTGCTGTAGTAATGAATATTAATGAATTGTAAGCTTATTTGATATAGTAATAAATTGTAAGCCAATATGCTATAGAAATGCACTGTAAGCTAATTTACTATAAAAATGCATTGCAAGCTAATTTACTATGGAAATACATTGCAACTTAATTTTCTATAGAAATGCTTTTTAAGCTAATTTGCAATAGAAATGTATTGTAATCTAATTAGATATAGAAATGCATTTTAATTTAATTTAATATAGAAATGCATTTGCTACAGAAATGCCCTGCAAAGTAATTTGCTATGGCAATGTATTGTATGCCAATTTTCTATAGAAATGCATTGCAAATTAATTTACTATGGAAATGCACTGCAAGCTAATTTGCTATGAAAATGTATTTAAAGCTAATTTGCTGTCGAAATGCACTGTAAGCGAATTTGCTATAGAAATGCACTGTAAGCTAATTTGCTATAGAAATGCATTGTAAGGTAATTTGCAATAGAAATGCTTTGTAATCTAATTTGATATAGAAATGCATTTGCTATAGAAATGCATTGTAAGGTAATTTGCCATAGAAATGCATTGTAATCTAATTTGATATAGAAATGCATTGTAAGCTAATTTGCAACAGAAATGCTTTGTAATCTAATTTGATAAAATACGTCAAGACAACATCGTGGAAAAAGCGATTCTTACGACTTACAATTGGAACCTCGTGTTAAATCTTGCTAAACCCGAATCAATGGTCATTTAGTGAAATGTTGTGGCTGAAAGAATACGTTTCTATTTCAAAGACCACTGCACTATAATTGGTTAGGTTAGGTTGGAGGCTCATTGGAGTGGGGTGGTTCTGTCATGCCATAGTGACCGGCCCCTCCCTAAACATTGAGAATGGCGACTTTACGTTTCAAATAAAATAAGACAAAGGAAAAGGAGAGAAGAAAATATTTCTTCATTTTCTTTCCCTCTATTATCGAACAAATAAAAGTCTCACTAGTTGCAAAAAAGTCCAAGTAAGCTTGATTACACATGCTATATACGCTAACAAAGATGGCTAAACGAAAAATGTGTAGAAATAGAGAGATTGAAACAAAAATGATATGCAGAAACAAATAAGGCAACTAACAGGACAGAAGACATGCTCGCTAACAGGCTGTTTAAAAATCAAAGGATGGAAGGAAAAAATTCTTTAACTCTGGAGCCAGTATATTTGTGAACTCTTCCACGACGAAAGAGGACAACCAGCAATACATAGAACCACCGACGGACCTGAAATTCTAAAAAAAACAAAAAAAAAAAAAACGAAGTAGCTGCTGCACTGGAAGAAATGCATTATAACCTAATTTGCTATAGAAATGAATTGTAAGGTAATTTAATATAGAAATGCATTGCAATCTAATTTGAAATAGGAATGCATTTTAAGCTGATTTAATAGAGAAATACATTGTAAGCTAATTTTCTATCGAACTGCATTGTAAGCTAATTTGCTATGGAAATCTATTGTAAGCTAATTTACTATGAAGATGCATTTATGTTAATTTGCGATATTAATGCATTGTAAACTAATATGCTATAGAAATCCATTGTAAGCTAATTAAATATAGAAATGCATTACAAAGTATTTTTTCTATAGAAATGCATTTTAAGCTACTTTGCTATATAATTGCATTGTAAGCTAATTTTCTATAGAACTGCATTGTAAGCTAATTTGCTATGGAAATCTATTTACTATGAAGATGCATTTAATTTATTAATGAAGATAGAAATCATTTAAGCTAATTAAATTTGCATTACAAAGATAGAAATGCATTTTAAGCTATTTTGCTATAAAATTGCATTATAATTTTCTATAGAAATTGCTATGGAAATCATTGTAAGCTAATTTAAAGATGCATTTATTTAATTTAGAAAATGCATTAAACCAATATGCTATATTTTTAAGTAATTTAAATATGCATTTTAAAGTATTTTTTTCTATAGAAATGCATTTTAAGCTACTTTGCTATATAATTGCATTGTAAGCTAATTTTCTATAGAACTGCATTGTAACCTAATTTGCTATAGAAATACATTGTAACTTAATTTAATACATTGTAATATAATTTGCTATAGATTTAATTTAGAAATTTGCTATAAAAAATGTCGTGCCATTGAAACATGTGTATCCACTATAATAATGTTTGGAGTAATTAATTAAACATATCCTGTTTTATAAAAGGTATTATTATATGAACATATTGATAAGATTATCAAGTAAAGCCTAACTTGATAAAGCCGCCTGAATGGAGAGACAAACAGAAAGTCAGAGAGGCATAGATTAAAGCAGGCAGAGAGAGAGAGAGTGAGAGAGAGAGAGAGAGAGAGAGGCAGACAGAAAAAGACAGACAGATAGAGAGAGAGGCTAGTATTTTAATAGACGGGTTTTTTCTTACCGAATGAAAAACGACATCGCCTCAGCCTCTAGAAAAAAAAAAAACTTGTAGCTAGAAAATTTGTACGGCACGATAGCCCGTGGCCAAATGAGCAGATGGTCAAATTCACCGACACTTTTAAGTGTCACATTTGCCTTTAAGTGGGTTTCTTCGAGCCAAGTGGGAACACCTGTTTAAAGTCTTGGGCGGAAGTATGATTGTAAGGGCCCTCATATTGGATGGAGTGTAGACTCTCTCTCACAAATGCAATGTTCATATGAAAGTGAAAGGCAAGAATAAAATTATATAGACCGGGTGTAACAGCAAAATTGTCCAAATCGCGTAACACTATAATTGTCCATTTCACAAAATGTTTAATATCTAAAAAAAAAAAAAAAAAAAAAAACAATAAAAAATAAACTAATTGAGTGTCTTTTTTTCCAGGTTTTCAGATGAGACGTTTAGCCCTCTTGACACCCCATTTGTCGTCAGAATCATTGAAAAACAGTTTGAGTTATTCAGCTAGAAAGGTTAAAAGGTCATTAAGTTTGAAAAAAGAGGGAGCACTGCAGAGGAAAACCAGTTCAGGAGGTCACGACAAAAAAAAAAGGGATCATCATTTCAACTTAGCGCTAAACACATTCTTATTGTTCAAAGTAGAGTCTAATAGTGTCATAAAAACCTCGGAGAATTCCAGTAAGATATCTTTAATCATTTCTAAGATACGGCGTTTCAAAGCTTAATCTAAAAACTGGACAATTTTGCTGTTATCATTTTTGCTGATTTGTACAATTTTGCTTTTGCTGTTACGCACGGTATATATATATATATATATATATATATATATATATATATATATATATATATATATATATATATATATATATATATATATATATATATATATATATATATATATATACCGTGCGTAACAGCAAAATTGGCTCCTGAAATATCAATTTCAGTTGAGCTCTCTGGGGACGAGGTGTGGGTTGGTAAACAGTGACTATTATAGCTATATAGCGAGACTCTTCGCAGATGCGAATTGAGTCACTGTCGGTCACTGGGCCTGTTTCTAAAAATAAATACACTAAAAAATTCACTTTGTGCCGACGGCTTAATAGTTCGAATCTCCAACTAACACCAATTCAGTCGGGTTTCGATCCTAACTAGAGGCAACCGGATGTCTAACCACACTGATGAGCTGTGAAACAACGAAACAGTCTGTCTGTGGATGACGTTATATATATATATATATATATATATATACATATATATATTATAAATTAATTGATTTAAAATATGTTTTTTTCGCTACACAGTTCTAACCATGTTTCAAAAATGGAAGCTAAAAGCCCCGAATTTAATTTTGTAATTAAATTTAAGACATTAGTTCCATTTCATCCTCAAGCGTATTTTGGAGTAACTTTTAAAATTACTGTGTTTTAAATACACAGCTAAAACAAAATTCATGTCTCCAAGGTTACAGATAAATCTATTTTTTTAGACAGGGGTGTCTAGGTGTTCAATATGTCTATATTTTAATGTATCAGTTATTGTTACTTTTGGTATTGGGTAGGGGTGTATTTTTCAATGAAATCTAACTTCTGTTAAAAGCGTGTCGTCTGGATTTTATTTTTTTTATTTTTTTTTATTTAAAATTTATATTGTTAACGGCTAAAATTCTTACGGCATTTTTTTTTCCTACGTATATTTAACGATTTCTTTTGGGGGGTATTTAGGTAAGAATACTTTTTATTTAACTACGATTTGAAATATTTTTACTTTTAATTTTATAATTCTTTCAAGAACAATTTAAATGTAGTTAGAAGCCTTTACAGTTTGTAGAATTATTGTCTCATCAAGTATATTGCGATTTTTAAAATTTTATATTTAAATATTACTAAAGTAAAATTTTACTTCCCTGAATTAATAAACTTTATTTATTTATTTAATTACAGTTTAAAAGAAGTTTAGGTTAGAATTCATTTTAATTAACTACAATTTTAATTACAAGTTTAAAATATTTTCATTATTATTATTTTTTTATATAGACTATATTTCATTTAATAGAAGTAAATGTATTAGGGTTACTTACAGTCAGTAAAATTATTTTTCTACATCAAGTATATTTATATTACAATTTTTAAAAATTATATTTAAATATTTTTTTAAGTAAAATTTTTTTCTTTACGACAAAAATAGCTAATTTATTGGACTTTATTTATTTATTGAATTACAATTTAAAAGAAGTTTAGCTTAGAATTCATTTTAATTAATTTCAATTTTAATTACAACTTTAAAATATTTTCATTATTAGTTTTTATAGACTATATTTCATTTAATAGAAGTAAATGTATTATAATTACTTATTATTATTCTTTTTATGAAAAAACAGTAAATGTAATAGAATTACTTACAGTATATAAAATTAATATTTCATGTTAAATATAAGTATGTATATTACATGATCCTATTTTATAAATTTATTTTTATTTTTTAAATATTATTTAAGGAAACTTTTTGACAATGACGGCATAAAATAGCTATTTCATTTCTCTGATTCAGTAAATTTTTATTTTTTATAAACTTAGTAATATATAGTTTCTCATGTATGCACAAAGGACATGGGTCATTTAATGACCTACATATTCTAGCTTTTCTTATTAACTTCCATTTTACTGTAGGTGTTTTATTTGATTCTTTTAGGTGCCAGAAGTATTTCGATATAGATGTCTGATTTTTATATTTATTTATCCTAAATGAAGTTTGATGTTGGTTGAATCTTTTTTTGAACTCGTGGCTAGTACAACCTATATATATTTTTATGTTTTCAGGACTTTCAATCGAAGAGATATTGCATTGGTATACTAATGATTCAGTGCAACATTTATTTTGTAGAGGCTAGTTTTGAGGGTTTCTACAGTTACATAATTTTTGTTTATTTTCATCAGTTTTTATTTTTATTTTGCCATTGTCTAAATTTTTTGAATTTTGGTATAAGTGTTTATTTAAGATATTAGCATTATGGTTCTTAATATTTTTTTCTAAGTTTTCCGTACAGCTGTAACTCAATTTCAGTGTGTTTTTATTGAAAATAGTACTTAGTTTACTTTCGCTAGGAAAATGTTTGACTATTAATGTGAGGAATTTTTGTCCTAATTTGTTTTTTACCATTTGGTTGTATGGGGGCGTATACCAAATTATTTTTCTACATCTGTTTTTTCTATGTTTTTCATTTTCATTTTTTATATAAGTTAGTTTTGGGTTTTTGTAGCCACTCTCTTTTAGAGCCTTATTATAGGAATTGATATGCTCATCGAAAATCTTGTCATTTGCTGAATTAGTGCTTAATTGTTTACTGATAGATAACGGTATATGTTTAATTATGTTGGGGGTGATTTGATTTAGGGTGTATATACAAAGGATTGGTGTTGGGTTTTTTATAAGGTGTGTATGTATTTTTATTTAGATCCAATGTTATATCTAGGAAATTCACTTTTTTTTAATTTAGTGCTTACCGTAATTTTTAAGCCCATGCTTTTAAATTCTAGTTAAATAAAAAGTATTCTTACCTAAATACCCCCCAAAAGAAATCGTTAAATATACGTAGGAAAAAAAAATGCCGTAAGAATTTTAGCCGTTAACAATATAAATTTTAAATAAAAAAAAAAAAATCCAGACGACACGCTTTTAACGGAAGTTAGATTTCATGGAAAAATACACTCCTACCCACTACCAAAAGTAACAATAACTGATACATTAAAATATAGACATATTGAACACCTAGACACCCCTGTCTAGAAAAATAGATTTATCTGTAACCTTGGAAACATGAATTTTGTTTTAGCTGTGTATTTAAAACCCAGTAATTTTAAAAGTTACTCCAAAATACGCTTAAGGATGAAATGGAACTAATGTCTTTAAATTAATTACAAAATTAAATTCGGGGCCTTTAGCTTCCATTTTTGAAACATGGTTAGAACTGTGTAGCGGAAAAAAAACCATATTTTAAATCAATTAATTTATAATATTAATGCTCTGTAAATTTACAAGGAGCACTATTTTGTAAAAATAAAAATATCTATAAGAACACCGGATTATATATCTTACTGTTCTTTCTTTATATATATATATATATATATATATATATATAAATAAAAAACAACCACTTTTAAGGTTCCATGTAATAAATTATTTTACCACAGAACCTTTTAAAAGACTGCGGATCATCAGACTTTACTTCCAAAGGTTGAAACGAAAAATGAAAAGAAATTTACACATTTTTGACGGGCCGTATTATAATTTACATATGCTTAATACGGCCCGTCAAAAATGTGTAAATTTCTTTTCATTTTTCGTTTCAACCTTAGGAAGTAAAGTTTGATGATCCGCAGTCCTTTAAAAGGGCTGTGGTGAAATAATCTAAAGTGAAACCATTGTTTTTATGTAATTTTTTTGTCAAATTTTGAATTTGATTATGTGCAAAAGTATTAGGTTGGTGCAAAAATAATGGCGTAATAATGTCGGTTTTGACGTTAAAAAATACGTCAAAAAACGACATTATTACGTCATTATTTTTGCACCAACCTTATATTTAACACGATTTGTTAATAGTTGGTAACATATCCTCCGTTCTGCCTTACAACGTCGAGTCGCTTTCTGTAGTTTTCAATGAGCGCCTTGCATGAAGATTTTGCTAGTTTCACCCATTCTTCTTCACAGACTTTCTTCAGTTCCTTGATAATTTTTGGATCTCTTACGTGTTCTCTCATCTTTAACTTTTGCAACAAATGTTCTGTTGGATCGAGATCCAGTGACTTCCTAGGCCATCTCAGAACATCAATTCCATTTTCTTTGAACCAGTGTTGAGTTGTTTTAGCCATGAGTTTTGGCTCATTGACTTGTTGGAATACAAAATCTCAGTCAAGCCCCAAACCTATTGCACTTTTTAATAGATGAGTTGATGAGATTTGCTTGTATTTTTCTGCATTCATTCTTCCTTTGATGGTATTTATCAATCCACCCACAGGGAATCGAATGTGGCACAAGGCCTTTTTAATGTGGGTATCTCTGAGCCCGTAGGCCCAGCCAAAAATAAATAACCATCCAAACCCACCGAGGCGGGCCAGTTCCGTCAACCTCCCCCAACGAAACCCTACCCTTCAGCGGAGCTTCGTCCGGGTTCCTCTCTGCAAGCAGAGAGTTTGACAGACACCCGACCCGGCAGCTCACAAAGCGCAGATACTACACTTTGATCCTAGCCACCGGGCCGAGCGGGTATTCTTCCTTTGATGACTTCCATTTCTCCTACTCCATTAGATGAAAAACAACCCCAAATCATTACACTCCCCACCCCCATATTTGACTGTTGGGATGGTGTTTACTGGGTTGTATTTAGTTCCTTTTTACCTCCATACTTTGGTGCACAGGTTTCTCCTGAAAACCTCAATTTTCCTTTCCTCTGACCAAATAACTTTCTTCCAGAATTCATCTGATTCAAGTTCATAATTTTTAAGAAATTTCAAACTGTCTTTCACATGTTTTCATTTTAATAATGAACTCTTTCTTGGTATTCTTGAATCCAGGCCTGTACGATTCAGTGATCTCTTAATTGTATCTTTACTTTTATTCTGGCATTTTTCACATCATTCTGAATTTCTCTTTGAGTCAAAAATGGTTGTTTCTTCACACATTCCGGACTACATATTGTTCAGTAGCCTCATTTAATTTATGTGGACGACCACTCCTTTAAATGTTTTCAAGAGTATCATATTTTTTTCCACTTTCAAACAACAGCACCTACTGTACATATAAACAAATTTAAATCTTGAGCAATTTTTCTGCAACCCTTTACCATCTTTGTGCAGGTTTATAATCATCTGTTGATCATCTTTGTGCAGGTTTATAATCATCTGTTGATCATCTTTGTGCAGGTTTATAATCATCTGTTGATCATCTTTGTGCAGGTTTATAATCATCTGTTGCATATCATTTTGCATATCAATTCTTTTTTGTTTTAACCATTTTTATAAGTTTAGATAACAGGACAATCTGTAGTGTATCAGATCTATTATCACTCTATGCCAATTGGGTGATGTGCTTGGTTAATACATATATTGAAGACAACCTGTGATTGGTTAAGTGCAAATCATATCAAAATAACTGAAAAGTTTTAAAATGCCCTTTTTATCATATTATTTGTATAGGTGCTGAATACTTTTGCACACAATCAAATCCAAAAATTAGCAATAAAAGTACATAAAAACAATGTTTCTCAATTTTCCTTTGTGTTTAGTTAGACAATGTTCATTAAAATATTTGAAGTATCATTCAAATTGAACATTTTTTTATTGTGAAATTAATAAAAAGCCAACGTGTTAAATCCTTTTGCTACTCACTGTGTATAAAAAATCTAAAAATTAGCAACATCATTAACAACAATAAACTAGATAAAAACATATAATACTACCTATGAACTCTGTCATATCCACTATCCAAAACAATCTATGCAATCTAAACAATATCAAAATAATTACAACCACACCCACAATCATGATCAGAACCAACATGCTTTCCTCACAATACCTTGCAGAAATAAAAAAAAGTATCTATGAACACAAAAGGGACCTTATACACAACAATTTATCAAATGCATTAGTTAAACATAGAAATAAATTCAACCCCAACTTTGATGAAAATAATGCCAGACTTATTAAAAGAGAAAGTAACTTACTTAGAAGGAAAATTCTTGAAAGTGCTGCTATTGAATCTTATCAAAATATAAATATGTACCTCAGATTTTTTTCCAATATCTCCATTCCTAAAAGAATTACTACTTTGCCAAGACAAAATACATGACTAAGAAAATATTAAAACATTAAAAGAAAACGGTCAAATCCATAACTTGTGTTATTCAAAATATATAATACGCCAATTAAATTCTCTAAGATAACAAAGAGACAATAGTTCCATTTTAAGAGCGTTAAAAATTTACAAACTAGGATAGATATAGAAAAATATGAAACTGGAAGATAAATATAGATTTTGTGTAAACTATAAGCAATCCAAATGGAAGGAATTATTTTCAAAGCTTCTCTCGTGTTTATGAGGACGTTAGAAAAATTGCATATTTAATAGACTTGTATAAACACATTCATTTCTTTTAGTTTTATTTCGTTATTCGCATCAAAATTATTTCATCTCCCTTCTTCCTTCCCTGTTTTTTCTCTTCTACATCCACTTTCCTTCTTTCTATTCTATAAAATTTTCAATAGTTTTCTTCTTCTTCTTCTTCTTCTTCTTCTTCTTCTTCTTCTTCTTGCCACTCTTTCATCTTTTTTCTCCTCTTTTGTTTTTCATTTACTCTCTCCACCTCCATCTTTCATTATTTTCTTCTTTCTCTCGTTTTTTTTTGCTCTTTTTTTACAATTGTCTCTCAATCTCCACGTTTATTTATTTTTCAACCGCTTTCCTCTGTTTCTTTTATCCCTTTTTTTCCCTTCAGTATTTTGTTTGTTTTTCTTTCCTTTTTTTTTTTTTACTTCAGTTCAACTACAACAGAAAAACGACTTTCTCTTAACACACCTAGCCAAACCATTCCCTTTTCAGTGAAGCGTCACCAAGCGGCTGGCTGCTTTGTTCAGGCAGCTTAAGCGGGAATTAAATCCTCCAATGAATGCACCAGTCATGGCGAAATTTTCAAGATTTGATTGATAATCAAAATGAGAAAGAAAAAAGAAACAATGATGTGAACTTCATAAACGAAGCTAAACACGCAGTGGATGAAAATGAAAATTTAAAAAGAGGAACATAAAAATTACCTACCGTAATTCTTTTTTCTTTCCTTCTGTGTCAACAGGTCGGGGAATTTCATTCTTTTCATACACATTGAACTTAAGGATATTCATGATATAACCGTCCGTTTCTTGGCACCTCGAGCCGAAGTATTGTTAACATACTTGTCTCGCTAGAACAATTACGACTGAGAAGTGAGTTCGATCCTCACTGGATGCCCCCATACTTTCGGCTTTGTGCCACATCTAAGTTAACCTTGGAAAATCGCTATAACCCACTGTCTGTAAAAACCTTGATATCACAAATCGGATTTACATTGAATTGTAGTCTTTATTTATGAAATTATTTTGCTCTATAAATGCACTAAATTATTTACTTGTAGAAATTCATTGCGAATTATTTTGCTACAGAATTGCATTGCAAATTTTTCACTATATAAAAATATTTGAAAATTATTTTAATATTAGTTGCTTATATAACTCATTATGTCCGAGGAAGGATTCACTAGCCCATCAGTGGGAATTAATGGGTTAATAAGTCCCGTGTGGATCGAACTCACTATTTAGTAGTAATGGTTAACTATAAAAGCTTTTAACCATGACATCACGTGATTGGTGTGTGTCCTGTATGGCGTCCACAATTCTGATCCATAAAGAACTGTGGTGAGAATGACTACTCGATATACACTGATTTTCGTTTTCAGTGAAATCCATCGAACATCCTATAGGCGATGCTTAAGCTTCGAAAAGGCATTGGTTGCCTTTGTGTTATACTGGAACACACCTATTCTGTTGTTAATAGACTCTCCTACCTATAATAAGTTAGAGCAGTCGCTAAGTCGCTCAGTGAGTTGGTCTGAGTTCAGTCTGAAGTCGGACGACCAGCTGACAGGTTGAACTCTCTGCCTTCGGGCAGGGAGGAACCCGAACGAGGCTACGCCGAAGGGCGGAGTCTCTTTCCGGGAGGTAAACCTACATTGAACCCGTTTATACGGGTTCAATGGGCATATTTTTGGCCGAGCCCACGGGCTCGGAGATCCCACGTTAAACCGGCCTTGTGCCAAATGATGTCCTCGTGGGGTGGTGACTAAATACTCTCAGGGAGTTGTTCAGTCAGTTGATGTCAGACGACCATTAGTCGGATATTAAAGTATCAGCCACCACAACTAGATTGCTGCGTCATTACCTGTTATATCAAGTTCCTAACGTTTTGTACGTCGAACCTATTTTAGGACCGACTTAGTGAAATACAAGCCTCCACTGTGAAACTACTCTACAACACTTTGGTATTCGGTTAACTATTTCGTCTTTGACTTTGCTTCCTAAGTACGAGAAGGGTTTCATATACTTCAAGTTGCTACCAACAGTAATGGGAACGATTGGAAAGTTATGGGAAGGTGGTTTTTGTTTTATAACCTTTGACCTGCTTAGATGTAGGTCTTGGTTGATGGACAATTTCAGTCTTCTTTATGCTTATAGTTAATCTGAATGCATTGCAAGCGGTGGAAAAACGATTGGTGAGTGCTTGAGCTTCTTCGATTGAGGTGGCCACGATTGCAGCATCATCAGTAAACAAAAGATCACTGATAATGCTTGATTGAATCAGCGATTTTGCTTTGATGGTTAAAGAGGCCCCCACCTGTGCGGAATTCAAATTTCACACCCATGTCAAGATAACTAAAAAACATAGTGTAGCATGACTGAAAAGAAGAGAGCGAAAAGTACAGGAGCCATGACACAAACTTGTTTTGTGCCATTTGTTACATCGAAGGCTTCTGAAAACTCTCTATTAGATCGAACAGATGCTTTCATTCCTTCATGAAATGAGATGATGACATTTAGCATACTGTCAGGTATGCGAAGCTTTTTCAGTACTTTCGAGAGGGCACCCTATTTACAGTGTCAAACGTTTTGGTGAGATCGATAAAGACGGTATGGAGGTCATAGTACTTCTCGCGTACTTTCTCAGCAACCTAACGAATTGAAAAACTCATATCAATGGTTCCAAGACGTCCAACGTTCAACAAGATTTTCCTAACCTCACTGGTAGAAATCACCCTGTTTCGACTCAAAAATTGATCCAATCAAGCTCTCAATTCTGCATCAGTATTGAACGAAACTCCGCGTATAGCATTTAAAAAAGATCGAAAGAGGTAGAAATCCGTTGGTACCAACTCGGGAGAGTACGGTGGGTGTGGCAGCACTTCTCAGCCATGTGTTTGAATTGCTTCCTTGGTCATACTGACGATATGAGGACGGGTGTTGTTGTGCAGCAAAAGAACTCCATGCTGCCGATTAGGTCTCTTCTCTTGAATAGCCGTGTTGAGTCGTTCCATCTGTTGAACATGGAGTTCCGCGTGAGACGGTTTTATTAAAATTTAAACTTTAAGAAACGGCGGGAACTTAGCTGCCAACCTAATATTTATTTGAAGCTATATATATGTATTGTTTATTATTATTTCTTTCAACTCTCTACAGCTATCGGGTTTTTAGGTATTAATTAGTATTTACTTGTTTTTGTACAACTAGCCTGAAGATTATCTTATTTTTACTTTCTTATTTTACTTACCTGAAGTTATATTTGTCAACTTTGCATATTCTATCCGCGTTCATTTTTTATCAATTGATAGTTTAATTTATTAGTACAGTTAAAAAGGTAATATAAATTATTTTATTGTTTATCATAATTTAATGACTTCATAACTTCCGAGTATTTTAAGCTTAAATCCCGATTTAAATATTTCCATTTTTTCTGTTTGTTACCTTTTCTGTTTGTTACCTTTTCTGTCTTACCTTTCCTATTTGTTATATTTTCTGTCTGTTAACTTTCCTATTTGTTACCTTTTCTATTTGTTACCTTTTTTGTTTGTTACCTTTTCTGTTTGTTACCTTTTCTATTTGTTAACTTTTTGTCTGTTAACTTTCCTATTTGTTACCTTTTCTGTTTGTTACCTTTTCTATTTGTTACCTTTTCTGTCTTACCTTTCCTATTTGTTATATTTTCTGTCTGTTACCTTTCCTATTTGTTACCTTTTCTATTTGTTACCTTTTCTGTTTGTTACCTTTTCTGTTTGTTACCTTTTTGTCTGTTACCTTTCCTATTTGTTACCTTTTCTGTTTGTTACCTTTTCTATTTGTTACCTTTTCTGTCTTACCTTTCCTATTTGTTATATTTTCTGTCTGTTACCTTTCCTATTTGTTACCTTTTCTATTTGTTACCTTTTCTGTTTGTTACCTTTTCTGTTTGTTACCTTTTTGTCTGTTACCTTTCCTATTTGTTACCTTTTCTGTTTGTTACCTTTTCTATTTGTTACCTTTTCTGTCTTACCTTTCCTATTTGTCATATTTTCTGTCTGTTACCTTTCCTATTTGTTACCTTTTCTATTTGTTACCTTTTCTGTTTGTTACCTTTTCTGTTTGTTACCTTTTCTATTTGTTACCTTTTTGTCTGTTACCTTTCCTATTTGTTACCTTTTCTGTTTGTTACCTTTTCTATTTGTTACCTTTTCTGTCTTACCTTTCCTATTTGTTATATTTTCTGTCTGTTACCTTTCCTATTTGTTACCTTTTCTATTTGTTACCTTTTTTGTTTGTTACCTTTTCTATTTGTTACCTTTTCTATTTGTTACCTTTTTGTCTGTTACCTTTCCTATTTGTTACATTTTCCGTCCGTTACCTTTTCTGTTTGTTACTTTTTCTGTCTTACCTTTCCTATTTGTTACCTTTTCTGTCTGTTACCTTTTCTATTTGTTACCTTTTCTGTTTGTTACCTTTTCTGTTTGTTACCTTTTCTATTTGTTACCTTTTCTGTCTTACCTTTCCTATTTTTTATATTTTCTGTCTGTTACCTTACCTATTTGTTACCTTTTCTATTTGTTACCTTTTCTGTTTGTTACCTTTTCTGTTTGTTACCTTTTCTATTTGTTACCTTTTCTGTCTTTACCTTTCCTATTTTTTATATTTTCTGTCTTTCTGTTTGTTACTTTTTTCTGTCTTTACCTTACCTTTTCTATTTGTTACCTTTTCTATTTGTTACCTTTTCTGTTTGTTACCTTTTCTGTTTGTTACCTTTTTGTCTATTACCTTTCCTATTTGTTACCTTTTCTGTTTGTTACCTTTTCTATTTGTTACCTTTTCTGTCTTACCTTTCCCTATTTGTTATATTTTCTGTCTGTTACCTTTCCCTTTTCTATTTGTTACCTTTTCTATTTGTTACCTTTTCTGTTTTGTTTTTGTCTGTTACCTTTTCTGTTTTCTGTTACCTTTTATTTGTCTGTTACCTTTCCTATTTGTTATTTTCTATTTGTTACCTTTTCTGTTTGTTACCTTTTCTATTTGTTACCTTTTCTGTCTTACCTTTCCTATTTGTCATATTTTCTGTTTGTTACCTTTCCTGTTTGTTACCTTTTCTATTTTTTCTGTTACCTTTTCTGTTTGTTACCTTTTCTGTTTGTTACCTTTTCTTTTTTGTTTGTTACCTTTTGTCTGTTACCTTTCCTATTTGTTACCTTTTCTGTTTGTTACCTTTTCTATTTGTTACCTTTTCTGTCTTACCTTTCCTATTTGTTATATTTTCTGTCTGTTACCTTTCCTATTTGTTACCTTTTCTATTTTTTACCTTTTTTTTTTACCTTTTCTATTTGTTACCTTTTCTATTTCCTATTTGTTACCTTTTTGTTTGTTACCTTTTCTATTACCTTTTCTGTCTTATTTTCCTATTTGTTATATTTTCATTTTTACCTTTCCTATTTGTTACCTTTTTCTGTTTGTTACTTTTCTGTTTGTTACCTTTTTGTCTGTTACCTTTCTTTTGTTACCTTTTCCTGTTTGTTACCTTTTCTATTTGTTACCTTTTCTGTTGTTACCTTTCCTATTTGTTACCTTTTTCTGTTTGTTACCTTTCCTATTTGTTACCTTTTCTATTTGTTACCTTTTCTGTTTTTGTTACCTTTTCTGTTTGTTACCTTTTGTCTTTACCTTTCCCTGTTATTTTTGTTACCTTTTCTGTTTTTTCTGTTTTTCTTTTCTATTTTTCTTACCTTTCCTATTTGTTATTCTTTTTGTTGTTACCTTTTCTGTGTTTGTTACCTTTTCTATTTGTTACCTTTTCTATTTGTTACCTTTTTTGTCTGTTACCTTTCCTATTTGTTACCTTTTCTGTTTGTTACCTTTTCTGTTTGTTACCTTTTCTCTTTGTTACCTTTTCTATTTGTTACCTTTTCTGTTTGTTACCTTTTCTGTTTTTCTATTTGTTACCTTTTCTGTCTTTACCTTTCCTATTTTTTATATTTTCTGTCTGTTTGTTACCTTTTCTTTTGTTACCTTTCTGTTTGTTACCTTTTCTATTTGTTACCTTTTTGTCTGTTACCTTTTCTGTTTTTTCCGTTACTTTTCTTTTTGTTACCTTTTCTATTTGTTACCTTTTGTCTGTTACCTTTTCCTTTTTATTTGTTACCTTTTCTGTTTGTTTTTTTTTCTATTTGTTACCTTTTCTGTCTTTACCTTTCCTATTTGTTACCTTTTCTATTTGTTATATTTTCTGTCTTGTTACCTTTTCCTATTTTCCTATTTGTTACCTTTTCTATTTGTTACCTTTTTGTTTGTTACCTTTTCTATTTGTTACCTTTTCTATTTGTTACCTTTTTGTCTGTTACCTTTTCTATTTGTTACCTTTTCTATTTTTTACCTTTTCTATTTGTTACCTTTTCTGTTTAATTTGTCCGTTACCTTTTCTGTTTGTTACTTTTTCTGTCTGTTACCTTTTTCTGTTTTTGTTACCTTTTCTGTCTGTTACCTTTTCTATTTGTTACCTTTTCTGTTTGTTACCTTTTTTGTTACTGTTTGTTACGTTTTTCTATTTGTTACCTTTTTGTCTGTTACCTTTCCCTTTTCTATTTGTTACCTTTTCTATTTGTTACCTTTTCTGTTTGTTACCTTTTCTATTATTTCTGTTACCTTTCCTATTTGTTACCTTTTCTGTTTGTTACCTTTTCTTTACCTTTCCTATTTGTTATATTTTCTGTCTGTTACCTTTCCTATTTGTTACCTTTTTTGTATTTACCTTTCTATTTGTTACCTTTTCTGTTTGTTACCTTTTCTGTTTGTTACCTTTTCTATTTTTCTGTTTACCTTTTTTTGTTACCTTTTCTGTCTGTTACCTTTCCTATTTATTTTCTGTTTGTTACCTTTTCTGTTTGTTACCTTTTCTATTTGTTACCTTTTCTGTCTTACCTTTTTCTGTTTGTTACCTTTTCTATTTGTTATATTTTCTGTCTATTTTCTGTCTGTTACCTTTCCTATTTGTTACCTTTTCTATTTGTTTGTTACCTTTTCTCTTTTTGTTTTTCTGTTTGTTTACCTTTTCTGTTTGTTACCTTTTCTATTTGTTACCTTTTCTGTTTGTTACCTTTTCTATTTGTTACCTTTTCCTATTTACCTTTTTTATTTGTTTATTTTCTTTTCTATTTGTTACCTTTTCTGTCCTTTTCTGTTTGTTACCTTTCCTATTTTTTTATATTTTCTCTCTACCTTTCCTACCTTTCCTGTTTGTTACCTTTTCTATTTGTTACCTTTTCTGTTTATTTACCTTTTCTGTTTTACCTTTCCTATTTGTTACCTTTTGTCTGTTACCTTTCCTATTTTTGTTTTATTACCTTTTCTTTCCTATTTGTTACCTTTTCTATTTGTTTTTCTATTTGTTACCTTTTCTGTCTTACCTTTCCTATTTGTTATATTTTCTGTCTGTTACCTTTCCTATTTGTTACCTTTTCTATTTGTTACCTTTTCTGTTTGTTACCTTTTCTATTTGTTACCTTTTTGTCTGTTACCTTTCCTATTTGTTACCTTTTCTGTTTGTTACCTTTTCTCTCTGTTACCTTTTCTGTCTGTTACCTTTTTTATTTGTTCCCTTTTCTATTTGTTTCCTTTTCTCTCTGTTACCTTTTCTATTTGTTAAGTTTTCTGTCTGTTACCTTTCCTATTTGTTACCTTTTCTCCCTGTTACCTTTTCTATTCGTCACTTTTCCCAAAATTAACTAACTTTTTTGTGTTTGATTATTTATGTACGACGATTTCGTAATATATTTTTCTCTAATATTTTTTGTTTCCGTACAACTATCTTAAAAAAGTGTTTGTCTAGCATTTACCTTCTTTTTTTCTTTTTTTTTTTTTTCTTTGCTTATCTAAAGTTAGATTTTTGAAATTTCTTTAAATCTCATTTATTTTATCAATTAATAGTTTAGGTGTCAGTAATTTCAAAATAGTAGTATAGATTATTTTGATAATGTATATTTCGGATTTAAATCCTGAATTATATTTTTACTTCTCTTTCGGTTACATGTTTCGGAGCTTCTAAATCACTTAATATATGTAATTTTTATTTATGTAATTTATATATGTACTTCATATATGTTCAAAAGGTTGTCATAGAAGTGGGTGGTGATGAGGACAAGCTCCCACTGTTTATAAAATGCTCCGATGGCTTGTGTTTCAAATAGCCTCTGACAACTGTCCATCTTCAAACTAGAGAAGTAGTAGGCGGACCTCTGGCACCTCATGACCAGATAGCTCGAGTAGATGGAGCTCGTCATCCCAGGAAGGTAGTTCATCTAGGGGAAGGATATTTTACATCTCTTCTGCCTTGCGGTCATATTCTATGGAAGAAAATCCAGGCGGAGAATCTGGAGTGGAATCTCAAAGAGGATTGGCCGTCAACACTGAAAACTTTCTGGCAACTTCTGCAGCTAAGCCCACCCCAAATCTAATGCCCTGGATTACTTTTGATCTTGTCGGTAATGCATGCGGTCTGGGAAGCGCACAGCCTCCATATACCCTCGCTCAACCTTGCGCTCTTAAGCGGTCTTGAGAGGTCACTCCAGTCTCACTAACCGAGGAGAGCACAATACAGGAGACAGCATTTTATAAGGTTATAAGTCAATACTTAACTGACATGGAGTTGGACGCCACGAGTAATCTTCGACTGTGGGAGTGATCGCTGCATTCCATTGGACAACTACCACTCGCTTCAATCCGGGCAGCCTTCGGACAGTAGTGTGTTGAACCGCCACGGTCTTCCTTTTTCAGTGGGTGCCTGAATTTTATAGCCGCTAGATTAATGAGCAGATCGGTAAACATGCAACCAAAAAACAGCAAAATGTAAAAAAAAAACAAAGAATTCAACTCTTCATATCGCATCCATGTCATGACCTTCAGAAAACTGACGACTCTTGCAAAACTGCAGTGATCGATCAAAAGCTCAACAGGAAACACGACTTCGAGACAGTGGATCTCTTGAAATATATTTCAGCTTGCAGAGGAGAGGAGTCGGTGAATGCAGAGAACATGGAGTCGGATTCGCTGTCAGGAACATTCTGCTCTGTGTGATTGAATCTCTAGCAGGTGGTAAAGAGAAAATTTTCACCTTTTGCCTCTCGACATCTAAAGGCCTTGTAGACGCCAATGGCGTATTTATGCACCAACACCCGAAGTCTAGTCAAAAACCAGTTCTACACTCAGCTTTACAGTATCGTAATGCGTACCCCATCATATGAACATGTTTGCCTTCTAGGAGAATTCAATGTTAGGTTGGGCGCTGATCAAGTCTACTGCCCAAACGCATTAAGCCATGATGGTATAAGAAAAATGGATTTTGCTGTTATCATAAATTATGTGTGGCAAACTCCTACCTTCAGAACAAGGCATGGTATAAAAAAATCCTAAACATGGTCATCAGCAGGCGCGACTCCCTAACAACATCTTCAAGAGCTTAACACAGCGCGTATTCAGATACTGATCGCTACCTGATCTCCTCAAGCCTAGAGTTAAAACCTAAGAATTTCTACCATTCAAAGAAAAAATGCCAGTTGAGAATTAAGTCTAGCAAGACCGTCAATCTAGATAATAATCAGAAGTTCTTAGAGAGGCTTGTGGAGACCCCCCTCTCCAATGTCTCATCACAGTGCGTGGAAGACAGCTGGTACTTCCTTGGGAACACCATCGACAATGCTGCAAATCTTGACGCATGTAAAGAAGACGCACAAGAACAAAGACGGGTTTGAGACTAACATCGATCATCAAGGGCGCTAAATAGATTCAAGCGTGATCCTATCTAGGAAAATCTACAGGCTCAGAAAGCTGCTCGTAGCAAGGCCCAGCAAACGGCACATTGCTGTGCAAAGGACTACTGGCGCCATCTGCCAGGTTTCGGTCAACGACAACATCTGTAAGATGTACGAGGGTATTAAACAAACAACTTGCAAACCAACAATGAACTCTGAATCCCTGAAATCAAACATTAATTACGGAAAAAGACAAACAAATGTGACGATGGATAGAGCAAAATCTAGAATTTTTCTCAAGAGAAAATTCCATCAGTAAAGAGACGCTTGATGTTATTCAGGGTTTTGCCAGTCCTGGAAGAACAGGACTCTGAACCTATAAAGGAAGAGCTTAACAAAGCTATTCACGCTCTAGTTTGTAGTAAAGAACCGGGAGAAGACCGCATACCGCCAGAGGTCATCCGTAAGCCAGTTTTACTACTACCATTTCACAGTCGCCTGAGCCTCTGCCAGAGAGAAAGCAAGGCTCGTCAGGACATGCGCAATGCCAGTTATACTGTATAAAAACAAGGGCGATTACGGTGACTGCAATAACTACCGGTGTATCTCCCTGTTAAGCATTAAACTCTTTGCCTGTGTAAGTGCTCACTGATTGCATCTACCCAGAATCCCAATGTGGATTCATGGCAAAAAGATCCACAGTTCACGTGATCTTCTCTCGATGTCAGCCTCAGGAGAAATGTGAACAACAGATGCCGCTATACATCGCCTCCATCGATCTGTCAAAGGCGTTCGATTTTGGTAGCAGGAAAAGCCTGTTTCTGTTACTGTTAAAAAAATGGCCGTCCCTTTAAGCTGAGCATTATCACCCCATTTCGTCAGAACATACAAGGTGTAGCGAGATACGATCTTGAAACTTCAAAACCCTTCACTAGAGTGACGAAAAACAAGGACGCGTTTTAACACCAACCTTGTATAGCATCTTTTCTATGTTATTGAACTTTGCGTTCGTACAAACCGAAGAGAGTGTATACTTATGGATTAAATAGTAGGGTAGACTAGTCTATGTAGCCTTGAGTGGCAGCTAGTCTAAGAGAAGGACTATTCTGAAATCTAAACTATGAAGATGGCAAAGGTAAACCATTCCACTACGCTTCCTAAAAGGTAAGTTACAGATAACAAAAAAAAAAACGGAATTTGTGGAGAGCCATGATCACCTACTTCCTGAATAGACATGACCATCCAAAAAAAAAAATGTCATCTTTGACACAAACGAAAGATGTTTTATCAAATTCAGTATGACAATAAAGTAAAAGAAATTGTGGAGAGCTATGACTGCCTATGTCCTGAAGACATTGCAATTTAAAAACAAATTATCGACACAATCTATTTATCGTCTTAGTCTCCTTTTAATTTTAAAATTCTATTTGCATTTTTATTTGCTTTTCTCTTTATTACGTGATTTTGCAAATCCTGCCTAACGATAAAGAAAAAGAAATGTGTGGAGAGCCATGATCCTACGTCCTGAATAGACACGGCAGTTTAATAAAAGTGTCAACCTTGACACAAACGAAAGATGTTTTTGCAAATCCAGTATAAATAATAAAAGGTTAAAGTCAACGTGTTGGAAACTTAATGCTATCAATTAGTCAAACTATCACCTTGCAACTTAGTACACAAGGACTTCTGACGTAACTTTTCGCCACCCAAGCGTTAAACCAACGAAGTTTACGGTTGAACGAAGAGACAATAGTTCGGAGCACGGCAGATTTTGTAGTGGATTCAGCTGGTTGGCTGGGTGTCTGCGGTTGTGTCTAATGTTCACAGGTTCACGACCTGTCGACTGACTGTCACATGTTGTGGGGAAAAAGGCGAAACTGTGTGTAACGGCCAGAACAAATTCAACAGACAATAAATAAGTAATAAGCAAATAAGATTAATTGAGAAACAGGTGGCTAGCAAGGAAAAAAAAAAGGTGGATACGTAGATATTTTTTTATGGCGTATAGCGTTGAGAATATGTGTACAAATCTATTTCCCTTGGTCCGTATCTATCAGATTCCCTCTATCTCATTCTATTCAAATCTATCTAAACAACGTGAGATTTTATAAGAAAACATTTTCACAATTAAATTATCAATCAACCGATATTATCACTTAGGGTAATTCGGCACAAGAATATGACACCCAGTAAGAAACGAACTCACTACTCAGTAATAAAGATCAACACGTCTAACTCGCTGACCATTACTTCACACTGAGGCGCTTTATGAACTAACATCAGCTTAGTTTGGCACAAGGCTACAAGCATAGAGCACCGGGTAAGGATCTACCTTATTACTCAGTAATAAAGGTCAACCTGACTAGCTCGCTGTCTATTACACTCAAACACCGTATGTACTAACCAAAGATTAGTTCACTAAACATTTACTTACGCCGTTGTTCCATATTTACTAAACTTAAATTAGATTCCCACATGTACCACCCAGTGAGGATTGGACTCAGTACTAAGTAGAAATGGTCAACCAAACTAGCCAAGTAATGATTATCCAATCATTAGACGTCTTTTAACAAATCAATGATGATAAAATTTTCACATTACAATTATATCGACTTGAGATACATATTCATTTTATTATAACATCTACCATTCTCATTTATAATTTCATGTAAAGCTTAATTTTGTATTAGTGTATTCCGACCTTATATCAGTAAAACAAAACAGCGCAGGATTTACGCGTTAACTTTAGTTACGATCTTATTTCCTGTAGCGTTCTTTTAGCCATTGTCGTGGTCTGATATTTCATATTACTACAAATTAGACGAGAAGAACTGAAAAAAAAATACGGAATTATCTAAATAAGTCGAAAAAGTCTGTTTAATTGGATTTATAAACTACGAAATTATGGCAACAAATGAAAAATATTAATGTATTTTTATTATTATTATTAATCGAATCATTAAAAAGGTATTAAAATGTTTCTCTTATGGCCAATTTCATTTGTCTATGTCTAAGAGACAAAAATTCAAGCGCATTTAGCATAATGAAAAAGGGACTTCAGAAAATAATTATTTTGCTGGAATGTATTCGGCTTCTTAGTAAAATATTGATAATAATTTGTAGTCGCTTTTGTTGGGTTTCAATCTACAATCCGAAGGTCAACATAACTTTTTTCTTTACAAATACCAAAGTCAAGAGATGCAGAAACTTACATTTGACTGGCACAATGTTTCATATCGCTAAATGAATTATTTTTATTTTTTTATATATATATATATATATATATATATATATATATATATATATATATATATATATGGACTCATTGACATTCTGTAACTGCCATCAGTCTTTTTTGATTCACCGCTTTTGTTAACATTTCTACTGTTTTGGCTTCAACAAAATTGTATTGCTTCCTGGGACTCCTTCATTGAACATTGACTTCCATTCCCATATACATATCTTTCATAATGGGCCTCAGTTTTTCTATTGGATTTTCCGAAAGACGGCTTCTAGGCTAGCATATCTATCTATCTATCCATCTATCTATCTATCTATCTATCTATCTATCTATCTATCTATCTGTGTGTGTGTGTGTATTTAATTATATTTATATATATATATATATATATATATATATATATACATATTCATATATATATATTCAAATAAATTGAATATACACAGATATATATATATATATATATATATATATATATATATATATATATATATATATATATATATATATATATATATATATATATATATATATATATATATATATATATATATATATAATATGAAAAAAAATATATACGGAAAAAAAAAAAAAAAATCCTTATATACGATTATGCTGTTTTAATATTAATATGTCAACGTCTGACGTTTCGGTCTAATAAACTATCTTCAGGACATGATCACGTTGTCGTCACGTGGGTGACGCTGTGAAAATTGTAGGACCATGTTTTAAACGGAGCGCTGATCTTATAAAACTTTCAGTTATTGTTTGGATAAGTCTTGTTCTAATGTACATCGTCTTTGTCATGTTGTATTGATAATGTTATATTTATGAATATGTCCTGAAGATGGTTTATGAGACCGAAACGTCAGACGTTGACATATTAACATTAAAACAGCATAATCGTATATAAGGTTTTTTGTTTTGTTTTTTTCCGTATATATTTTTCTTCATACTGTCGGATCTATATCCGTATATTTGCATATATCTATATATATATATATATATATATATATAAATTGAACCATAGCTCTTGGAATGTACGCACACTCCAAGAAACTGACTCGGCACCAGAAAGCAAAAAAAAAACAGCATTAGTTTTTTTTCTTTTGGTTGAAGTACAACATTGCGCTCTCAGCGAAACCCTTCTTGCTGGCTCATCGCAACTTGGTGAAGTTGAAGGAGGTTATATATTTTTCTAGTCTTGTAAGAGCGTGAATGACGCCCGTCAATCAAGTGTTGGCATTACAATCCGAACTCATCTTGTAAAGAAACTGTATTTTCTTCCAAAAGGCCTCTCAGATCATATCATGACTTTGACACTTGATTTAGATAACAACATAGGCACTACGGTTACCAGTTACTAGGCACCCACAATGCACAGCTCTGTGCAAGACAAAGATGACTTCTACAACAACGTACGTAATGTCAGCTCCCACGTCCAACACAGGGACAAACTTATCTTAATGGGGGACCCCATTGCTTAGGTGTGTTACGATCACCAGACCGGGGATAGTGGGCTGGATAATCATGGTGTTAGACGCATGAATTCCAACGGCCGACGCCTCCTTTCTATTTGCAGAAAATTCAATTTTGTAATCACTAACACCTACTTTCGACAACCGAACAACCGCTAGACATCGTGGATGCATCCTCGCTGGAAAAAAAAAAACTGGCCTCTTATTGACTATTTCATCACCAAGAAGAGAGACTTAATGGACATCAATATCACACGTTCCTTTCATATCACCTGCTGACTTTCTGATTTCCTTCGCAGTAAGGATTCCTTTCGTCTTGCTCCCAGGAAACAGCAGAAGGTATCTGTACCAAAGCGGATGAATACCCTGGTTTTAAAATAACCAGTAAAACAAAATGAGCTTGGAGTTGCACTCTGCTGTCAATGCACTCAAGATTACTAATTATATAGAATCATCATGGAAAACACTTCCAGAATACAGTGGATACTGATTTGTTGCCGGTGCCCAGACTGCCGGTTCGGAAATAGTAGTCGTTTGATGAAAGCAACGCTGAAGTCCATCTCAGAGAACAAATGCACAGCTCACTCAAAGCATGGATTAATGATAAACAATTTTTAAGGAAGACTCATTATCTGAAGTGCAAATGGAAGGTTCGCCGATTCCTCAGGACAATGAAGTGGGACTGGTGGCCTGCAATGGATACAGAACCGCAGGAAGCAGCATATAGAAAAATTCCATGTCCTTCTGTGATGATCTTAAGAAGGCCTATGGCCTTAAAGAGAACATAGCCGCAGCAGTACTCCTCTCAAATGAAATGACGCTTCTGTCAGACAAGTCTGATATCTTGCTCCGCTGGAAGCAGCGCTTCAAGTCGGTGTGAAATACACTATCCGTCATTAATGACTACGTTATTGTAGGTATTTTCCGACGTCCTGAAATACAAGAAATATCTTTCAAGCCAACCTTTCCAGGAAGTCTTGGATTCCATCAAACGAATCTGTTCTGGAAAGGATGCTATTCCGCCTGAAGTCTACAAGTATGGTGGTAAAAATTTAGTCAAAAAGCTACACAAGCTCTTCAAAGTAATATGGATTGCTGATCGTGCTTATTAAAACTACAAGGATGATTTAATTCAACACCTATACAAAAACAAAGGTAATAAAAATGTTTGTAACATGATCGGGGAATATCTCTGCTAGCAATTGTTGGTAAAATATTAGCTAGACTGATTCTGATTTACCCGGAATCACAGCGTGGTTTCAGAACCGATCGTGATCTCACTCCATTAGGTAGCCGAAAAAAAAGGGCGTCAAAAGAACCAAGACTTGTATATGGGGTTTATTGAATGAGCGGGAGGAAAAAATGACGAAGAAAATAATAATAATAATAATAGTAATAATAATAATAATAATAATGAGTAGAAGAGATAAAAAGAGGTGAGAGAGAGAGAGAGAGAGAGAGAGAGAAAGGAAAAGAGCAAGAGTTAGAAATAAACGAATGATATTTAACAGAATATTTTTCAGTATTTGTTAGACTAATCCATTACAAGAAAATGACACCATGATCTGTTATATAGGAATAAAGTGCCAATGCCGACACTTGGGTTTGAACATAGATCGCCAGTGAGCAAACACAGGAGATCCTTCAGTATTTGACTATATTTCTGAGATGAGGTATTATGTACACTATTTACATTATTCGGACTATTGTCCTCATCTTTGTTGCCATATTTATCATAACGTTTCGGCCGTTGTAGGCTCCGGCCTTCTTCAGGTGGATGGAATGTCGAACTGAACCTTTAAGAACAAATGGCACATTGGATACAGACGTTGGTTAGATCCAGTGACAGGACTCAAATAGTTGTGAGTTCAAGAGCCAGATCTAAAAGGTCAGCCAATCTAAGAGTAATCTCATCTCACAATCCTCGCACTTACTCCATATGTGGCCTCTTTTTATAAATCACTAGCTGGTCTTAAATGACACTTAAGATTATCACACAAAATTTCATAACTGAATCAATAAGCTGTCAGATTCTCATACGTCGAAACCGACGGGAGAGTACATCATATATATATATATATATATATATATATATATATATATATATATATATATATTATTATTCCCAAACTGACTGTTTTGCAGTTCATCAGTGAGTATAGACATCCGATTGCCTCAAGCCGGGATCGAAAGCCGACTGTGGGATCAGTTGGAAACTCTACTCCTTAGACATTGGCGCACGGCAAGAGCGAAAGTTAATTTAGACGTATTTATTTTTAGATAAACTCGTCTTAACGAAGGCTCCTACATCAGCAGCAGTAATAGTCACTGTTTCTTTCCGAGAGCTCAACCGAAATAATTTTTTTCAGGAGCATGTATATATTGTCATCGACAGACAGACTGTTTCGCTGTTTCACAGATCATCAGTGTGTCTAGACATCGAATTATCTCAAGCAGATAGAGATGAAGGTGAAAGTAGACATATTTATTTTTAGATAAACACGCCAGTGACTGGAGAACTCGATTCGTCTTAACGAAGAGTCTTGCATCAGCAGCAGTAATAGTCACTGTTTACAAATTCACTTTTATATATATATATATATATATATATATATATATATATGTGTGTGTGTGTGTGTGTGTGTGTGTGTGTGTGTGTGTAAAAATACATATATCTATAAAGACTATAAAGAAAAGAAAAGGAAACACTTCTAGGCCAATGCATTTCGTTTCTTCTAGACGTTTTATTTAATAACCTGTATTTATGCACAAAAGTAACATGGAGACAGGATAATATTAGTTTTAAAAAAATTGAATTAAAGAACGGTCTAAAATGTTTAATATTAAGACACGCTATGTTAAATCCACTTTGTCGAATCGACCTTATTTCCTACGTATTGCACTTGTAAGATGAAAGTTCTACTCAGCTGTTTTTCCCAATAACTACTGCATTATTGAACACAGACTTTTGCGTGAATGTTCCTATAATCACTCAAATATTAATCTCCTTAATCTAAAGATCAGTCTATCTCTTCATGATCGTCTTCATAAACTTCACATCCTACCACCAATCTCTTTCATTTATAACACACGTCTTAAGCTATAACCATCTATTTTAAGTTGCTTTCGATCTTCATAGTTGGTTAATTTTAGTATAAACAAAAAGGAAAGACTTTGGTCTGGTCCTGTTCAATGGAAAAAAATAAGATAAATCTTTCTAGCCATGTGGCGGTCGATATTTTAATGTATTGTAAAACGTTTCTCTTTCTCCGACTTCCCTCCCTTTTTCAAGGTTGCACTTTTTGTTCTATGTCAACCATCTGTTGTACTCAGCATTGCACATTGATACGTTGTAGCCAATTTATAATAATTATTCAAATGTAACAGACACTTGTAAATTAAATAATAGGTTACAAATGGATATAAATTCGAGAAGAGCTAGGCCTCCATATCGCTTTTCATTTTCATTCTCAAACACTGAAAGAGCGATAAATAAATCAGCGATAGGGAAAGAGAAAGAAAAGAGGAAGGAAGGCGGGAAGAAGGAAAGAAAGAAAGAAAACAGCGAAAGAAAGAAAAAAAGAAGAAGAATATAGCAGGAAAGGAGTAAGAAAGATCGAAAAGGAAGAAAGCCGAGAAAGAAGGAAAGGACAAAGAAAAGAAAGGCGGAAATTAATAGTCAAAGGAAGGGGGGAAGGAGAATGGGAAAATGAGAAAGAAAGACTGAAAGGAAGGTGTAGAGGAGGAAGAAACTGAAACAATAGAAGAGAAAAAGAAGAAACAAAAAGAGGGAAATGGTAAGTATGTGGGTTGGAAAGAAAGAAAGAAAGAAAGAAAGAAAGAAAGAAAGAAAGAAAGAAAGACAGAGAATGCAATGAAGGAACAAGACCAGTACGGTTGGCGGGAAGGAAAGGCATTAGGTAAAAAAAGAGAAAATTTATAAGGGAAGTAATCAAACCTAAAAGAATCAAAATGGAAGGAATGACAGAAGGGGGGTAGGAAGTAAGTAGAGACGAAGAAAATAAGGCGGAAAGAATTAAAAAAAAAAGGGAGGGAATGTCCCATTACCAGGCATGGTCGTCTGGTTGCTGCGCAACTGAGCGCCTGCGCATTTTGCTCCACACATCTGGGTTGAAAGACAGAAAGGTATCCATTCATGCGTAGCGTGTCTTGGGCAAGCAGCCCGTCAGGAACCCATCCCTCTCCGAGTCAACAGAGTCCTTAAATTCGATGTTTTGCATGGGTCACGGAAATGGAGCATCCCCCACCATAGCCGTTGATACCAGTCTGCAAAGTACTCCGTCCAGTAATGCAGTGACATCAGCGTATAAACTGATTACATACCTAGGGAGCTCAATGTACGCCATTGACCTCGATGGCTGTTGACCCTATAAGAAGGCTCTTCCGCCTATTAACAGGTTTTTTTTTTTAATCATACTGTGTGTCTAGACACGCTCTTCACCAGAAAAGCCTGGTGGGGAAACCGGTTTAATCACCGATAAATCGACCATGCAACATGTAGTACAAGGTTACATAATACAGGAGCCCACCGCTATTAGGCGAGCCAGTTTACCGCGGTAACCAGTGGTTGGTGGACCCTAAAAATTTTGTCTCAGTGTCGCTCACATTTTTAGAAATCCCACCTTATTTTACCAATTTCTGGGCCATCTTCTTCACGATAGACAGAACAAACAGCCATCACCAGATGGGTCTTAAATTGTTTTAATAATTACCCCCGTTTTTCACATGTTTCAAACAGCCCAAATTTTGCGAAATTTTAACATCTCGGCCGTTGCACACCTAATCTAATTGTAATGTTAATAATTACACATCATTAATTTCTATTTATATTTCGCGCGCGATCAATGAGTTCCTATAATTCCGGACTAATTAACAAGAATTCAATCACTGCAATCAGATACCACGGATGGGGTATAAATAGGAGTACTTTTCTCTGGTTGACCGTGTTCAATTTGACTGTCAAACAGTGGATATCAAGAATCTCTTAAAAATAAACAAATATAAATAGCGGGTCGTAATCGGAAATTGCAAGAACAAATACATTTGAGGGCAGTTAAAATTTATTGTATAAAAAATATGCCGTGAAACACTGAAATAAATTGAAATTTCGGGTAATTTGCTTTTTAAACCCCGCGCAAAGTATCTAATAAAAATTTCCCAAATAGTTACATTTACGTGTAAATTTACATGCTTCATTCGAAAATAAAGAAATTTTGATAAAATCTATCTTTTTGGAGTTATCAGCGATAAAACTTCAAACTCATTAGTGTCGTAGCAGCCATTACTGGTGTTGTATGCATACATTCCGTATTTCCAGGCTTAAGAACCCTGGAAAACCGTCTGATCTTTTTCACGATTGGTTTATCAACCTGCTTCATGTTCACCTACCTGTTAGAAATTTGTCTCCAGTATTTCCAGTCTTTAGAATCCTGGCAAAACGTTTGATCCCATTCACGATTGGTTTATCTACCTGCTTTCTGTTCCCCTGCTTGTTAGAAAGTTGTCTTCCGTAATTCCAGTTTTAAGAACTATGGCAAACCGTCTAATCCTTTTCACGATAGGTTTATCAACCTGCTCTCCTACCTGGTGCAAATTTGCCTTCAGTATTTCCAGCTTTAAGAAATCTGGCAAAACCTCTGATCCTTTTTACGATTGCTTTATAACCTGCTTCCTGCTCTCCTGTCTGTTGGACATTTGTATTCCGTATTTCCAGTTTTGAGAACTCTGGCAAAGCTCCTTTTGACAAATTACTAGAGTCGTAATCACTTCACATCCCAAGGTCTTCATCCAGATAAGCAATATGGCTTTCGCTTCTCTGGGTCAACTGTTGATGTGATAACTATTATTGCGGAATTGTTCTATAAAGCTTTAGACAAGAAACTCTGGTGTTGCTTTGGTTACCTCGAAGACATTTGACATCGTTTGGCATGCTGGTCTTCTTCACAGTTTGAAGGGTAATGGTATTTCTCAACTAATTTTTTTTATCTGATTCAATGTTTCTTTACTAAACTGCAAAATGAAAGTTGTCTTGAATTGCCACTCTTCTAGATCTCTTTGCATTAATGACCCCAAGGTTATATCACTGAAGCTGCGTTCTTAATTTATATCAATGACCTTCCTGATATCATCAATTCTCAAATTGATATCTATGTTGATGACACAACTATTTACTTCAGTCTTAATGGTAAGACTGATTGATTCAATAAGGTCAAATTAGTATCTTTGCTCAAAAATGATCTACAGATCTACTAGAGGCTCTAATTGAATTGGTTAAGCATCTTATTTCAAATCTCTATCTATAAAAAGCAGGATGTGTGTGTGTGTGTGTAACGAATGCACGGCCGCAATTTCCGACTAATTTGCACCAAAATTTACATGCACATGCTCCAAGTTAGCGGGAAAGGCCAAGACCGACTTTGCATTTCCCAACTCCCATCGATAGTGGAAATAATCAATTTTTTCATGCTTCTACGGCAGTTTTCATGTAGTTTGTGGCCATTTTGTACTGACCAGAGTGAGAGCCAACAGCTGGCTGCCACGAATAGGCAGGAAGTTTCTACTGGCCAGCGTGAGAGCCAACAGCTGACTAACACGAATGTTCACTAGCATGCTAGCATGCAAAAAAATCGATAGCTTCATTCGTCACAAATGGGAAAAATTTAAATCTGGATGGCACTTTACTCCAATTGGCTCATTCGCTTGCTTAAACTCAACGTTGATTCTGATTCCGCAGAACTGGGTTGGGTGTGAAAAAGTATATGTTGTTAACATTCTTTTTTCATTCGTTTTTTCCAGTTACGAGTCCTTTTTTAAAGCTGATCGTTTTGTGTTCATTTTGTTTAGTTCTTTTTTCGTAACAGCTTTAATGTTTAGTATAGAGCTTAGAAAAAATTCGCAGTGTGAGATAAGCAAGAAGTAAGGCATGTAGCAACATCAGCACGGCAAAGGACACTCCTTTAAAGGCAAGGAAGGGCAAAAATATTTTGAGTCAAGTGATAGCGATTGCTGTATGAGTCGTACGATTTTTGAATCAAGCACGGGGAACGCCGGGCCATGCTGCTAGTTATCAATATGGCTTTTTCTTTTCTAAGCCAACTCTTGGTGTATTAATGGATATTGTGTAGAGAGTCTTTAGATAAGAATTATGATGCTTAGATTGTTCTTTTAGATATCTTGAAGACATTTGTCATGGTTTGGTATGCTGGTCTTTTAACAAGTTGAAGGGTAATGGTATTTCTGGCTGAATGTTTGAACTTAATGAATCTTTCTTTTAAATCGCGAAATGGAAATTGTCCTGAACCACCACTTTTCTAGATCTGTTTGCATTAATATGGGTGCTCCCCAGGACTCTATCCTTGGACCTACCTTATTCCTAATTTTCATCAATGACCTCCCTGATATCATTACTCCTCAACTCAGTATCTCTGCTGATGAGGCAGCCATTTACTCATGTCTTAGCTGTTAGCTGAGGCAAGGAATGGCTTGCTAATTTTAACGCCTCCAAAACGAAAACTGCTTTCTATTGATCATTTGAGAGATTTCTTTCTGCCTTCCATCAGCATAGATGAATGCTAACCTCCAGGAGAGTAATTCATTGGGCCTTCTCCGGTTACCGTTCTCTGCTGACATGAAGTGGCAAGATTATATTGAATCAATTGCTTGGTCTACTGCTAGAAAAGTTGGTTCACTGTGTCGTACTAAACAATTTTTCTCTCCTCAATCTATCTTACATATTTGTATGTCTATCGTTCGTCTATGCCTTGAATATTCCTGCCTCATATGGTCTGGTGCTCCTGCTTTACATTTAGAAATTCTTGCTAAAATCCAAAGAATCTGCAATATTATTGGTTATGATCTGGCATCCTGGCTTCAGTCCCTTTACTACCAGCGTAATGTATCTTCCCGGAGCTTTTTTCTATAAATTCTTTCATGGTAATTGTTCTGTGCTAGATAGACTTTAGGAATTTAAGCGCCGTACCAGATTGGCAATAAGGACTTTTCTCGCAATTATCGCCTGTGGAACTTCCGGCTTCTTGCTTTTCAGTCAACTTTGATCTTCAAAAATTTAAAAATGCAATGTTAATCGTTATCCACCGTTTTCTTGATTCCTCTTCTTTTATTGTTTCCGCTCCTAAATAATGATTCTTTTTTCTTATTATTTCACAATCAGTAAGCCTTGTGTCTTAGTGGCCTTATTCCCTTGCTTGGGGTAAAATGATTAAAAAGAAAACAAAAACAAAAATCAGATCAGCTGGAAAAAGAAGAACAGAGAAAAGCTTATTCAATAAAACCTCGAAAGCTTTGTGGACAATCACCCTGTGGCATCAGAACAGATGAGGTGATTTTCGTCCATATTGGTTGCGTTCAACAAATCCTCATTATGTTGGCGAAGCTTGAGTTCAGAGGAAGACATAGGTTATGTTTATACTAGAGTCCATAGATAGACATGTTTATATTTGAGTCTTTAGGCAGAAGGTGGTCATATTTACTTGAGTCTATAGTTTGGCAGAAGTCGTGTTAATGCTTGAGTCCATAGACATAAGAGGTTTTTATACTTTAATTTATCAGCAGATATAACGTTTATGCTTGAGTCAATAGATAGTCATAGGCGGTGTTTATACTCGAGTTTATAAGTAGACCTAAACTGTATTTATACTTAAGTCAATAGGAACACATAGATCGTGTTTATACTTGAGTCAATAAGTAGATATATGCCGTGTTTATACTTGAGTTCATATGAAGACATGACTCTTGTTATACTTGAGTCAATAGGTAGACAAGGCCATGTTTACAGTCCAGTTCATAGACATAAGCTGTGTTTATACTTAAGTCAATAGGAAGACGTTTATACTTGAGACAATACGTAGACATAGGCCATATTTATACTTGGGTTCATATGAAGACATGGAAAATGAAATACTACAGAATATATTAAAATCCTTATTTTAAAAGTATTCTTTAAGGGTTTGGTCAAGTTTTAATGCAATAAGTGTTAGAAAAATAGCTTACTTGTGTAAAATTGACACCTGACTGCATTGCATCGGGTGACTTGATCTAATTTTTTGACGCTTGTTTATTATTTTCACTGAAATATAAACATAATTGCTGCACAGTGATTTAGACTGGAAAAAAAAAACCTTTCTAGATATTCCCCGGTTGGGGAGTTTCAACAGCTGAAGGCAGTGTGCACTTTTTCATTCGTTCGCAATTCATAAGCGGCGAATACTTGTGCATGTCGGAAGCACAGGGCTGCTGCCCGCCTTTCAACTGGGCACATGAATTCACCCGTTTACGATGTCTAGGTTAATATTTTGCCTGAAAATTGGGTCGCTCCAAATCTACACGACTATACACGCTATTCTTTTTGTTTTTTGTTTTTTTTAAAGATTTGTTGAGTTAAGTTTGTGTTTAAAAATGAATCTTCAACAGCCGAGAGATGCTTGCCGAGTGAGGGCTGGTGGAAAAAACAAAGTTCTTAAGGAAAAAAAAAAGTGGTAATCGTAATTCATTATTTAACAATGTCTGGCGAAATTGAATTTTAATAAGTAACGGAAAATAATAAGTAACGGAAAATAATAATAATAATAATAATAATAATGGAAACAACAAATGACTGGATGATAAAATTAGTGAAAAACATGAAAATAGAAAGAAAAATATTCAAGCAGCATTTAGGTAGATTCTGTAAATCAAAATACAAATTCATTGTCAAAAGATATGAAAAAGGGATAAAGCCCTTGAACAGATGAAACAACGCTGAAATTTTTCACTAAATTTTTCAGGCAAATATCATACATAATAATGGGATCCAAAATGCAGGTTCTGTGACAAATAATTTTTCTCAGGATGTTCTATACTTGCCCCAAATGAATATAAAAATCGAGATGCAATTGCTGGACAATAATAAGGGAACATCTGCTGAATAAAGATGTCACCATTCTAATTAATCCACACAGACAGAAAAATTGAAGCAAATAATAATAATAATTGAAAAATAAAGGAATTTGAAAACTATCAAATACAGACTAAAATACCAGTGGTAAAGCTGTTTAATAAAAATGGAACAAAACAACATTAAAAAGGATCCCTGAAACCCAGAAGACATACAGAAAATTGTCTTATTAAGTGCAGAACACACACTAAGGAAACTTTGTCTATTAAAAACTTCATCGGAATAAAATAAAAAAAAAAAAAAAAAAAATTAAAAATTTTACAACAACAACACCACGACCTGCCTTAGGTCTCTCCGCAGACTTGGTGGTAGTGTGTCCATCTTATCTAATAATAATAAGTGACATAAGACTAAAGAAAGCTGTTTATTGTTTCCGTGAGAGGATGCACAGAATACCATCTGCTGAAAACCTCATTTCAAAATAAAAGACAATTAAAAATTTTCTTTAGAGCTGCCTTATCCCCTGTACAGCTATTACGAAATCAATCATCATAGGTAGATATCTGATCCTCAAAAGTATAGAGGTGGCTTGCTTAATTTAGTTGAGAAAGGCACAAGAACGTTATTCTTGAACCACTCAGTGAGGAGAATTGGATAATTGTAATTCTAATATTAGCTGTTTTCTTTAAAAATAGCATTAGGCATTCACTGAGCAAGCAAATTGTATAGAGAAAGTATGGAAGCGGCTCGGATTGAGGAATCGGAGAGCCGAGTTCGAATTCTAGTCGAATCCATTAAATTCACTTACGTGCTAATACCCTTGGGAAAGTTATAAATCCTCTTCTTCTCCTCCCAGCTATGGGTAAATAGCAGGATAGACCGGGTTCTTTAGCCTTGAATGGCAACTGGTCTACCGCAGAAAGAAATGGCAACCTATTGCGGAAAAAAAAAACTACCTCGTCAGTCATGTATCGAAAGAGACATGATCGCCTAAGCGTGTATCACGCATGACACGTAGCTGATTGATTCCTTCTATATATGCCGAGTTCGAATTCCAGTCGAATCCATTATATTCACTTACGTGCTAATACCCTTTGGAGAGGCATGAACCCTCTTCTTCTCCCTGCCAGTTTTAGGTAAATAGCAGGACAAATGGAAATTGGGCTACCGCAGAAAGAAATGGCAACCTACTGCGGGGAAAATATTCTGCCTCTTCAGTCATGTATCGAAAGATACATGATCGCCTAAGCGTGTATCACGCATGGCACATAAATGACTGATGGTATTACGATGAATGTAGTAAGAATGGTAAGTAATAATGCGTTTATTTGGGTGTAAGGAAAATTATAGTATTTTTGGGTTCGTAATCGTGTTTAGCTACGTTGAATGTCGGACAGCCCTCCCCATTCTCTTCAGGCCTTGTGCCATACTTCTTGTAAGAAACGAAGATATTGCTGCCAGTGCTATTGGCCTCCGTACTGCGATCAAAGTGTAGTATCTATCTTCTGACGGACAAGCAACATTTATCACACAATTGTCTTTCTGTCTTCGGACAGAACACACAAGAAATCATTGAAAGATGTCTGGTCCCGGGGATTCCAAACCTGCAGCAGCATCTCCCCTATTGCACCAAAGAGGTGGATAGTCGGTGGTATATCGACCTTGGGCAATTTTTGTTATTGGCATCCATGTGCACGCACTTTAAACTGGCCTTGTGTCATATCCCGCCACGAGAGGAGTTCAAGTAAGTAACAATTGCGCTATCTGTCCTCTTCGTTTTTAATGATAATGGTAATATTAGCCGTTTCCTCATGAGAAAAATATTCGGCATACATTGGCCGAGCAGCCAGTGCTGTCATCAGTTGAAATTTTAAAAAATCTTTCTGGAAAAATAATTTTCAGGAAAATATGTTTCTCAAGTTCACTATTATAACTCTTTCATGTATTGATGGCGGGTGTGTGTGTGGGGGGGTCTTCCGTTTTTTAGACTTTGTTTAAAGTATCGTGGAATGTCACCATCATGACTTACATATCCTATCCATTTTATCAGGTCATCCCATAAGTTCTGTCCGAATTTTGAATAAAGAAAACAAGTGACCAAATGTTACATTTAATTACAGATTCATCAACAATGTATTTTCCCTGATTATCTATGACTTCCTTCCATCTATTAACAAGCTTACTAATTCCATTACTGTAAATTTCTTTTGTTTTGATTCGAAGAACTCACAAATGTCAGTTTTAACCTCTTCCTGTGTTACAAAAGCTGTTTCATCCAAATGATTCTGTAAGCTATGAAACAAATGGTAGTCTGAAGGAGCAAGATCGGGAGAATAAGGTGGATGAGGAATTTTCTCCTAACCAAGTTCTTCGATTTTTTTGTGACGTGATTCTTGCAGTGTGCAATCGCGCATTGTCCTGATGAAACATCACTCCTTTTCGATTCACTAGAGCAGGTCTTTTTTTCCTCAAAGCTTGGTTCAAACTCTCTAATTGCTGACAGTATATTTGAGCATTAATTGTTGCATTAGGTGGTAAGAATTCAAAGTGGATTATTCCTTGGCGATCCCACCAGATTGAAAGAAGAACTTTTGTCCATGAAGTTCCTTCGGCTGTGGCTTGAGTCCTTCCCTTTACCAAGCCACTGTCTACGACGCTTAACATTTCGATAAATGATCCATTTTTCGTCGCCAGTCACAAGTCTATCTAAAAACGGTGAAACAAGTTAGCGAGAATGTAGAGAAGAGCAGATGTCAACTCGGGATTTGAGGTTGTTTTCAGACAATTCATGAGGTACCCATTTTCCAAGTTTAGGAACTTTTCTAAGTTGTTGAAGATGACGATGAACAGTTGTATGTTTTCAACTGAGAACCACTGCCAATTCCTCAACTGATAAAGCAGGATTTTCTTCAAGGGCTGCTTCAAGAAGCTTTTCATCAAACTCAACTGGACGTCCGGTTCGATCTTCATCTTCAAAGGGAAAATCTCCACCTCTGAATTTTGCAAACCATTTTCTGCAAGTTCTTTCATTCACACATTCCTCTCCATAAACTGAGTGAATGTTTCTAGCCGCTTCGGCTGCTGAGTTTCCTTTCTTGAACTCATAAAGCATTATGTGCATCAAATGATTCTTGGGTACTTCCATGTTAGCAGGGTTTTAATCAAACAAAATTTAATTTTATTGTTCTCTGAAATAAAATTTGATCAGTTTAAATGCATCTAAACATAAAAAATAATGTTCAGCTCCATTAGACATTATAAAATACACTTTAAATTTCGTTCATTTTAACAAAAAGTTAAAATTCGGACAGAACTTATGGATGACCTGATATATATATATATATATATATATATATATATATATATATATATATATATATATATAGGTAGATAACTAGACTCGTTTCGAAAAATCTCGAATTTTTGATTTGCTAATAATCAAATCAATTTCGAGGGAAAAAAAAGGTTTTAAAAAAGAAAGAACTACAAACATGAACTTCTGCCAACAAAAAAATCGCACAGATGCAGGTCTGAAACCCAAAGAAAAAACCCCGATACGAGTAAACAACTAACTAACAAAAGCGCTCAATACAACCGTAGAGCAGAGCTAGATACAACTAGTGAGCCAGACAAACCTACCTTACTTTCCCTGACGATCCGTTTAGTTGAAACCTAGGTAGGTTGTCTGGCTCACTAGGTATATATATATATATATATATATATATATATATATATAGACCTGATAGTAGATGCTGCAGTAGAAAGGCCTCAAAAGATGCGTTTTCTGTTATACTTATTTCTGTCATATGATACTTTACTTACGATCCTGTAGCTTCAGCCCACAAGGTTAAAAAAAAGTAATCTTCGCTACGACCTACGGGGGTCATTCGGCTGAAGCCACTTTTAACTGTCGATCTGACTAAACGGTTGTATATTACTGATAGTTTAGATATTTCTGAACGAATTTGGCACCATGCAGGGCATCCATATGAAAATCTCGATCTGACAAGGATTCGAGATTTTATCTTATTTTTTTGGTTTTATAGCAACTTGTGGTATTGTGCAAAACTACTCTTCGCATATTTTATTCCACGTTAGATTTCCTTATCTCAATTTTTTATAAATAAATCTGTACACTGAAATATTTTAAATCTTTAGTATTTAATAATTCTACATCCTGCATTTTTATAATAGGATCAGGGTAGGTAATCATTGCAATTATAATTCTTGATTATAGTTTCTGTTTTGGAAAGGTTTATCTTGAGTTCTATTTCTTGGAAAACTTGATAGAGAAGGTTGATTGTGTTGCAGTTTTTTGTGTATATATATGTACTAGTGAGTTAGCCCCAGATGACTTGACTCACTTTATAGTCCACCAATAGAAGGTTAACCAATCAGAAGACGTAGAACATTCAATCCATCGTGTATAAAGGCGGACATTTTTGTTCATTCTACCCGAATGTCCAGTCCAGCTTGTGAGGCGAAGAGAAACAGAAGGACGAACTACGCTCTGCTACTTTTACCAAAATATCCACTGCTAACTTGAACAACGCTTTCCTACTGTCTTCGAAATATTCACTGCTAACCTCTGGATTCTATACTCAAAGACGACCGTCATCATGAACAACAGATTGTTGGTTAGCTAGTCCAATACTGACACCATACCAGTGTACTGTAAGTTTTTGAACACTGCCTTTTTTGCGTGATGCAACTCACGACCAAAAAGGGTTAAAGTTAAAGAGAATATCCAGGCAAACGAATATCTCCTTCATATTCTCACTATTGCCCACCTTTCCAAACATTGTTTCAAAGACAAAATATTAATAAAATGGCATCCCTAGCTACTCTAGATATCGATGCAATATGGCATCTTGTTCATCATTACATGGAATCTGTACGATAAGGGAAAACAATATTTAAGCCACATTATTTTTGGAAAGCAATAAAAACTGATGAGAGCATTATTAAAGTCGACACAGTCAACTTATTTTATATGCTATGGCCCTTCAGGACTCGGACGATCAAAGGACTCCAAAACTTTCTGTACGTTTTTAAAAATATCATTCCCACTTCCTGTTCTGCCATATGTTTACAGAAGCTCATGAAGTCAGCTACTCGCTTTCAAAGTCACCAAAGTCCAACTGTCTTTTAGTGATTCTAAGGACAAGTTTCTTTTTTGTTTGCACTTCCTTAAAACAACCTAGTTGTTCACATGCTCCATTCATGAAATTCTCGGCATCATTCTGTAGAACAATATCTCAGTTGACTCAAGTCGACTCTTTATCGGTCAAGAAATTATCCAGGGTTCATTGTTATATAGGAGGGTAGATATTACAGAGCAGTTCGTAGTAGTTAACTTTAGAAAAAAAGATCGATGGCTGAAAAATTGATGAGGGTTATAGAAGAGACAAAATAGAAGAGAAATTTTGGAGCGTACAGTCGAAACGCTAAGGTTGGATTTTTTGAAAATTTAAGAGAGCGCCATTTAAAAAAAAAACTGATTCGACGTGCAAATTTTCGGGATAACAACTGAGATATTACTCTATTTATTGAACAATTTAGTTCATGCCACATTGACTGATAAATTCCTATAACAAAAAATTCTCAAATTGCCATATTAGTAAAAAACGCACTCTCTTAAATTTAAAAAAAAATTCAACCTTAGCGTTGTGTCTGAACACTCCAAAAGTTTTTATCCGTTAACAATAACACAACATTATAACAATAACATTATATATATATATATATATAGAGAGAGAGAATAATACACACACGCGCGCGCACACGGACACACACAGACACACACACACACACACACACACATATATATATATATATATATATATATATATATATAGTGCGTATGTGTGTGTATGCGTGTATAGGTACAAATAAGTTTACGAATTCCTCGTAGTAAGACAGTATATGTATGGAGGGGAAATATACGCACGCATATATACACGCATGCTGACAGAAAGGCACCAAAATGGAAACAGATCCAAGAGCACATAGGGGTCAGTAAAACATTAAAAAGATAAAATGCCGATAACTAATTTATCATTTCGCTGGACCAACCTTAATTGTTTTATGACCCTTCGTGCAGAACTCTTCATTGCCAATTCAAGAAAGAAATTCAGATTACCAACACACAAACAGAGAATGTCTCATATCGAGAATATTTAACATTGAACATGAGGAAAAATTAATTATTTTTAATAATATGTGGAAATCTCCACTTTTACCTGAAGACGGTCGCGAGACCAGAAACACGTGTCGTAAAATTATGTAAAACAAAGCATAATATTTTTCTAAATAAATCCACATTACAACCAAAAACGTTTGCGGCACCTCTCTTCGCTTCTTTTTAATATATATATATATATATATATATATATATATATATATATATATATATATATATATATATATATGTATGTATAATTGCGTATTTGGGCAGTATTCTTTTTTATACAAAATTTCTTTAAAGACGATTGACAAACACTGCGATCTATCTTTTTATTTAATTTTTCATTTAAGAGAGTGCGTTTTTTACTAATATGGTAATTTGAGAATTTTTTGCTGTAGGAGTTTTTCAGTCGATATGGCATGAACTAAATTGTTCAATAAATAGAGTTATGTCGCAGCTGTTATCCCGAAAATTTGCACGTCGGATCAGTTTTATGTTTTTTTTTAAAATCAAATATGTGGTGCAGTTCAATTTATATTACATGAATCATTCATACAACAAGTAGATTAGTAAATGAAATTTAAAAAAAAAAAAATTCAACCTTAGCGTTGCGGCTGCACGCTCCAAAATTTCTTATCCGTTAATAATAACACATTTCTGAAAAAAACATATTTCAATTAACATTTAATCTTTCGTGTCCCGCTACTACCTGGATTTATTAAAAAAACAAATTAATTTCCATGTCTGAGGATGGCTGTAAGTACAGCCGAAAGTACTAGCAAAATAAAAAAAGGCCTTATACAACTTGAAGTTATTAAAAGCAAGGATCATAACATTCATCGAGAGGTTCGTGGGTTAATGTAACTTTAATAAATTTGTTTGCGAAGATGTTTTTCGCCATTTATATCATTAACTATACTAATCTACTTTTTGTATGAATGATTCATATATATATATATATATATATATATATATATATATATATATATATATATGCTGGCTACACTGAGGTGCCAGAAATAGTTGTGAATTCTGTACAAATCTTGTATGCGATGGCGGAAGGAAATACGTGTTTAACCAAGCCTTTACATCATCTCACAAAGCTGTGGCGACTCGATATTGGATGGTGACAAATCTATACGACCACACCTCACCAAACGTTTGGACACCTATCTCACCATCCCAAAATCTCTTTGACTTGGGACGCTGTTGAACGAAAGACTAAGCAATGTTCCCACAATATGAGTGATTCCCTGAAAGCCACCATCAAATGAGGAATGACTCAGTACAGGTTGTGTGATGCGTGCATATAAACAAAACCTACCAATGAAACCAACAAGTCAGACTATCAGCACAAATCAATTTGATTATAGTGGTGAAGGCCTGTGCAGTCCCAACCACACTTTTTTAGAAGAGCCGAATACAGAGAACTGCTGACAACATGCCACAAGTTCTACACACAATGTGACTAAGTTTGAAATAAGACATTGTAATAATGCATTTCCCTTTTAACTCAGTCCGGAAAACCTATACCTTGGGCTGAGCAATATCATCATAAATTTGAAGAGAAAAAAAAGAAACAACGTTGATTTGTTAGACCCTAAAATATCGGATAATTATAATATTTAATTGTAATTTTAGGAGATTATTCGCTGATAAATAGAATTATTTTAAAGTTTTTTTTTTTTTTAATTTTATAGAAATATTTTTAGGTCCGTTTTAAAATAAAATATACAGAAACTCACCAAAACATACACACATACTTACATAATTGTAATGAAATAGAAATATACATCTATGTTGCGAGGATTAATTTCCATTTCTGTTCGATCACAACGCCTCAGCAATAGAAGAATGGTATAAGTTGAAATATGCGACCTTTTGAAGTCATTTTTACGACTCCTTTATTTAAACTGAATGCTTTTTCTAATGTAGTCTTTTAAATGGTCAACCAATTCAGATTTTAACTAAGCGACAGTTATCGAACTAGCATACGAACTAAATGTCTCGGAGATAAGCATTATCTTCTCATCATTTAAACAACAAGGAACTCAACCTAACATATAGATGAATATATAAGTATAAACAGATAAAGTAAAAGCTAAGATAGATGTTATATTTTTCTTGTGGAAAGAATAAATGATAAGATGGGGCCGTTATCAACAGTTTACATTTTTTTTTGACATTTTTAACAAGTCATTTTATTTTTGTTACTTTTTTTCCCGTCATTGGTACAGAGAAACATAAATTCATAAAAAGACGAAGCACTTGACATATGTCAAGTTTCAAGTTGTTATTTGAATTGAAAGAAAGAAAGAAAAGAAAGAAAGAAAGAAAGAAAGAAAGAAAGAAAGAAACAAGCAATATGAAAGAAATGTAAGAAAGCTTAAAGAAACAAAAGAAAGATATGGAAAGAAAGGAGGCTGAGAAAAAGAAACAAGAAATATGGAAAAGAAAGAAAGAAAGAAAGAAAGAAAGAAAGAAAGAAAGAAAGAAAGAAAGAAATGTAGGAGCTTAAAGAAACAAGAATATATGGAGAAGGAGGCTAAGAAAGAAAGAAAGAAAGAAAGAAAAAAGAAAAGAAAGAAAGAAAGAAAGAAAGAAAGAAATGTAGGAGCTTAAAGAAACAAGCATATATGGAGAAGGAGGCTAAGAAAAAGAAAGAAAGAAAGAAAGAAAAAGAAAGAAAGAAAGAAAGAAAGAAAGAAATGTAGGAGCTTAAAGAAACAAGCATATATGGAGAAGGAGGCTAAGAAAGAAAGAAAGAAAAAAAAAGAAAAAGAAAGAAAGAAAAAAGAAAAAAAGAAAGAAAGAAAGAAATGTAGGAGCTTAAAGAAACAAGCATATATGGAGAAGGAGGCTAAGAAGAAAGAAAGAAAGAAAGAAAAGAAAGAAAGAAAGAAAGAAATGTAGGAGCTTAAAGAAACAAGCATATATGGAGAAGCAGGCTAAGAAAGAAAGAAAGAAAGAAAGAAAGAAAAAGAAAGAAAGAAAGAAAGAAAGATGAAGAGGTAGGTTCCATGAAAAAATAATATTTAATCATCCATTCTTCTCTAAAAAGAGAGAGAGAGAAAGAGACAGAGAGAACGGCAGAAAGAGTGAGTGAAAGAAAAAAGAAACAGAAAATTGTAAAAGCAACCCTTAATCATCCATTCTTCCTTTAAAATAATGAGACATAGAGAGAAAGAGAGAGTGAGAGAGAAAGACAGAGAGAGGGAGAGAGAGAGAGAGAGAAAGAGTAAGTGAGAGAAAGAAAGAAAAGGAAAATTGTAAAATACCTCAAAAAACTGGATAATATTTAAAAAGAAAACTTGGCACTGACATCAAACATTAACGGTGGATTGAAGACATTTGACGGAACACATACACAAACAAACGCACACACACACGCACACACACATACACACACACACACACACACATATATATATATGCGTATTTTGTTATATATATATTTATATATATAGATAGATATAGATATAGATAGATATATATAAATGCGTATTTTGTTTTATATATATATATATATATATATATATATATATATATGTATGTATATATATATATATATATATATATATATGTTCTCTGTTTACAAAAATATCTCTACGTAAGATACGCTTATAGATCGCTATGCCTATAAAATTGCATGGGTTATTTTTTGTACGACGCTTGAAGGATTATATGGGAGAAAAATAACTCCACATAAAGGAACACAAGTCACAAAAAATGGCTGATCCTATTTCAAGTTATTTCATCTAGGTACCACCTGTTAACTGCATGTATCTACTAAGCTTACCTTAGGCTGATAAATGAGTAACGTTATAGAGGCCTCAACGTTACCTCCATGTAGCATTGCCGTATTTGTAAGTTACTTATGTAAGAAGGTTGCTGCGGTTAGCGTGTGTGTTTAGGTAAGTGATGAGGTATTAATGGTGTACAAGGTTTCACACACATAGAATGTAAACGGTTACAGAAATTTCGATATTCAACAGGGGTTGTTTATATTAATGCTGTGTTGCTAAAGGCATGAATCTACTTGTCCTGAATGACAGAATGCATGGTTGTTAGTTTAACGGAACAGTCCAACACAGCAAATTACAAATTGGAAATACCAAAATCAAACATGTCGAAGAAATTAAATATCTGGGAAATATTTTAAAAGGGGACTGAAATCTGAAGATAAATTGGGATATCAAAAGCAACATTCCAAAATCTAAGCCTGTATCTATTTATCTCTCTCTGACGATATATATATATATATATATATATATATATATATATATATATATATATATTTTTATTTTATACATTCTTTTATAGATACAAATATTTAAGCAAATGCTCTGTTTATAATAAACAGTATTAAACAACATTTACCGGCCCGAATGTCCGAGAAATTTTCACAGAAAATATTCGTCCTCCCACAGGATTCGAACCTGTATCCTATACGGAACCGTCATTTTGCTTGACGTGCCTTTAACCGATTTGGCCGCAGAGGTGCGTTCCATTACCAAGGTCGAATTTACTGTATTTGAACTTCAATCTTCCATGAATCTCTCACGTCCATTCATATCTGCTCATGGCGTATCAAATGTAAACAAATGACGTCACACATTATGAAATGGACAAAGTCCGACAATTGTTTTATACATTCTTTTTATAGATACAAATATTTAAGTAAATGTTCTGTTTATAATAAACAGTATTAAACCGGCCTGAATACCCGAGAAATATTTACAGAAAGTATTCGTCCTCCCACAGGATTCGAACCTGTATCCTATACGGAACCGTCATTTTGCTTGACGTGCTTTTACCGATTTGGCCACAGAGGCGCGTTCGGTTATCAAGGTCGATTTTATTGTATTTAAACTTCAATCTTCCATGAATCTCTCACGTACATTCATATCTGCTCATGGCGTACAAATAACTCGGTGAATGTTATGATCCTTCTTTTATAAAATTATAAATTGGTCTGATTTATTGTATTTAAAACCAGCACCTAACGTAGTGATCTCTAGTCTCCAGATGGGAGTCTAATTGTCCAAAAACAGGTGGATGTTACAAGAATATAGTTAGGGGTTTGGCGAATTACAAAAACATAACATGCTGTATAAAGAGAAAATGAACCATTTTTACACATTTGGCGTTCAATAGCCGGAAATTTAATTAGGTTGTTACATAAATTCGTTCATTTTTATAATTTGTTTTAATACTTATTATTTATTAATAGTTATGATCAATCATTCAATAATGTATTCCCTGTCATTTTTTCTGATCCTTCCACTTTTCATAAAATTAGGTTTTGAAAAATCCCTCAAGTCATATTTAGGCTCCAACTCGAAACAGTAATCAGGAGCGGCGAAAAAGATAAAAAAGAGCTAAAAATCAGGAAAATATAGTTGCTTCCGTAAAAACCGTTGGGGTGGGGAACGAGCATTGTCGTGTTGAATAATCACACTGTATCGTCGGTCAGGTCTTTTCAGCTTAATTGCCTCCTTGAGACTCTTCATTTATTTCACATAGAGCCTAACATTGATCTCTTGGTTGTTTTGAAGCATTTCATCTCTATACACATCAAATAAGTCTCGAGCAGCTTTTTCAACTTCGTGACCTTGATTAAAAGCAAAGAGATACATGAAAATTCTTGCCTTCCATCGCATTGCATCATAAAGAGCTGTCGAATCTGAAATAAGATTTCAATAACGTTACACAACATTTCCAAAGATGAAAAGTTAACTAAGAAGCAAAACAAATCTGTGAAAGATTATTCTTCGAGATCATTCCCACAACGTCAGAATAAACAATAAACATATGTAAATACCTAGCAAAATCTCTATCTATAAAAGGGATTGTGTGTGTATGACGATGCAAATTTTCGACGGTTTTGTAAAATTTACATACATACTTCGAAGTTAGCTTGCATTTCCCAACCCCATCGATATGGAAATAATCGATTTTTCAGCCTTCTTTTCATGTAGCTTGTGGCCATTTCTAATGGATGCCACGAATAGTTCTATTGGCCAGCGTGAGAGCCAACAGCCGACTGAGGTTAACTTTGCATCGATAGCTGCTAGTGGGAAAAATTTAAATCTGGGCAATTGGCTCATTCGCTTGCTTAAACTCAAGTTGATTCTGATTCCACAAAACTGGGTTGGGTGTGAAAAAAGGATTCTTTTTTCATTCCGTTTTTTCCATGAAAGCTGATCGTTTTGTGTTCATTTTGTTTAGTTCTTTTCGTAACAGATTTAATTTTAGTATAGCGCTTAAGTGTGAAGAGCGAAAGTAAGGCATGTTTATGCAAAGGGCACTCCTTTAAAAACAAGGAAGGGGCAAAATATTTTAAGTCAAGATTTGCTTTGAGTCAAATTTTTAAATCAAGCACGGGCAACGCCGGGCCATGCTGCTAGTATATTATAATATTTGTTATTATAAATTTATTAAATCATAGTTTTTCAGGTAATTAAACTTCTCAAGTTCACTGAAACTATAGCTCTTTATAATGTTAATGGAAGTTTCCTTTCAAGTCTTTTATTTTTCGTGGCGTCGAAAATTAACTAATTCATTCTATACTTATTTTCTCTTTCAGTTACATGTGCAGTTTTCAGTTTTGTAGTTACGGCCGTTAGAAGTTTTCAAGCGATGTGATCTTTTGATATGTAATAAAGCTCTTCATTTATGACTAGCGCCAATCTGTAGAGTCTATTAAACGATCGTCATTTTTTGTTTTAAATGTTTCTCACTTTTCATCTCTCGTACAACTTATGCAATTCTTGATAAATGGTTTCCTAATTTTTAAGAAAGTTTTCAAGTACTTTTAATGGTTAGCTTCATTTCTGTTATGGTGGAACACACCTATTCTATAGTTAATAGACTCTCCCACCTATAATAAGTAGGAATAGTAAGAGTAACCAGTCAGTCAGTGAGTCAGTTGATGTCGGACGACAGTCGAACTCTCTGCCTTTAGGCAGAGAGGAATCCGGACGAGGCTATGCCGAAGGGCAGAGTTTCGTCCGGGGAGGTAGACAGAACCGATCCCGTTTATGCGGGGTCTATGGGGATTTTTTGGCCGAGCCTACGGTTCGGGAACCCCATAGTAAATTCGGCCTTGTGCCACATGTGACTGCGTAGGGCAGTTACTAAATATCGTCGGTGAGTCAGTCGATGCCGTACGACCGTTAGTCGAATACTAAACTATCAGCGACCACAACTAGATTACTCTGCGTTATACCTATTATATCAAGTTCCTAACGTTTTGTACGTCGAACCTATTTTAGGACCGACTTAGTACAAATACAATCCTCCACTGCGAAATAACTCCACAACAATTTCAACATTGTGTTTTAAAGCATTCTAATCAACAAGTGAGGGGCATTAAATTCTGAGCTTTATTTCCACGAACAATTCGCCATCCTTAAAATGCTGTAATCAATTTTGGTCAGATATTGTTTAATTTCCTTCCACTTCCGAAATTCTGTGAGCAGCTTTAGCGGCTTTGCGGCAGGATTTAAAATAACGTTTCAACACATCCAGAATCCCATTCCTTGTAATATCATTGCAACATTTGAAACAAAGTACTGAATTCTACTGATAAATGATATAAAATGCGAAGGGATGTTGTAATAATCTCGCCATTCTAAAAATCAAACCAAATGACCTACCATCAATTTATTTCACCTCTTGCACCTGTTGACGCAATATAGCATGGATTATAGGTGGGCTAACTGAACGAGTCAGGTATTGTCCCATCATGTTTATTGGGCAATAGGTCTGGTGATCGGTCCGGTCTGGGAGCTTAAACAACATGGGCATCATATGAACGGACATTACTCTGCTGAAAAATCTGTTTTATTGCAGAAATAGCAGTAGAGTGAATTGAACACTGTCCAAAACCGACTTTCTTGTCTCCATACAATAATGCCAGGGTTGGGCCTATGTGGCGTTTGCGAATACACTATCGATGATTTCATACTCCATGTTAACGTTACACACATAAGATGATCATTTTCATAATATGCATCTCTTGTTACCTCTGTGTACGCTATTACAATAACCTCATTTAGTAAGACTCTACCATGAAAGGCTCTTGGGCCTTGTATTAGTTGAAGAATAGTAAAAACAAACTATATTAAATTTTATTTCAGTTATTGGTTTAATATATGATATCATACTAGTAGATAGGCCACCTATTAGCCGGTTCATAGTCCTCCACAGCCTTTTGAACAGGAGTAGAGCTTTATCAATTATTTCCTGTTAATGATTAGGCTTCCCGTATCTTCAAAAGTCGTTTCATTCTCTTTCACAACTAGTAGACACTTGCTTCTTAGTGGCATTATGGCCTTGCTTGGGGTGAATTAATAAAAAAAAAAACAGGCAATAAAACACGTTCTAATCAATATCTATAACAACAGTCCAGTAATACCGAAATTATAGCAAGTATTTCACAGTTAAACTCAAGAGACGATTTAAACACAACATCGCCTTATACACGAGTATATTTGGCATCAATATTTATGGATGCATTTAAAATATGTATTTGTAGGGAAAATAAAAACAAGGCGGGAAAAAAAGAAACGTTTGCGCTCGGCGAAAAACAAACGTTTGCTGCCGTCGGAATATTTCGTTTGTAGCATTTAAAGCAGAAAGAATCTTTCCCATCGTGTTTACTGTTATTTTGTTTCGTTTTTAAGTCGTTTGCAAATTTTACTGCCTTGTGGTCTGCAGTCGTAGAAGATAAACAGGAAAAACATTTCTCAGTGTCAACAACGAATTCTCACTTGAAACATGTAATGTTTATAATCTAAACAAGCTCGCTACTGAAACACACGCACACACACACACACACACACACACACATATATATATATATATATATATATATAGGGAGAGAGAGAGAGAGAGAGAGAGGAAGAGATACATAGATAGATATATAAGCAGATACATAGAATTACCTATGTCTATGTCTAGATATATATATATATATATATATATATATATATATTTATTAACACCCACCGCTTGAAGTAGCACCTAACTGCTGAAACATGATTGCATTTTGTAGCGGTTTATAAGAGGTTTTTCTTATAATTGTTAATAAATATTATTAAACTCTACTTTGTATTGAGCACTTTTTAAAAATATGTTTGTACATTGAATTAAACTTCCTTACCTTACACACACACACACACATATATATATATATATATATATATATATATATAGAGAGAGAGAGAGAGAGAGAGAGATATGGTGCGCTGGTTAAATTGTCGTCTAAATTAAAGCAAACATGAAAATAACAATGACATGTCATTTTAAGTTGTATTTACAAAATATGGCGATAATTTACCCGTTTCTCTTTATATATATATATATATATATATATATATATATATATATATATATATACATGTGTGTGTGTGCGTGTTGGCAAGCAAGTAAAGTGTTAAAGAAATAACAAAACAAGCGTTACAGATATATCATATATTAAACAATAAATACAACAGAAGAATATTACACGACTAGTGAGTGTGTGTCGGTTGACCTAGCGTTCAATCTATTCGACTGTCCTCCTAAGGCCTTCTCTCCTACTAATTTTATTATAGGCGGAAGAGCCTAACATAGACTCTTTAGAATGAGGACACCACAATAATATATATATACAGAAAGAGAGAGATAGATAGAGCGATATATATATATATATGTTTCATTAAAAACGACAGACAACGTACTACGATTAGGCTTTTTATTTAATTTTTCTTGTGATCAAACAAGTGTTTTCTTTTTGTTTCAATCACTTTTGTTAGTAGGTATCCTACACTGTCATAATAGAAGATCTGCCAGGAATGGTAAAATGTTGTAAAAGTCAGGGCGAAAACTATTGATGATGATCTTCTTATATAATCTCGTGATACTGATTTACCTGACCCAGTAGATCAACAAAACAAAGTCGAACACATAATAGAATGGGAGAATAAAATTCCTTTACTTTCCTAGATACCAAGCTACACCGCGTTAACAGCAGTATAAAACTCGGTATCCAACGGAATTCAACCAAAAAAAGAATAACCTAATAAGTTTCTATTTTCTTCATAACAACAATTCCAGCATGATCATCGGATTCTACTTAAGAGCACTAAGAATATGCAGCCCGGATTATTTACCTGAAGAGGAGAAATACATTGAAAACACTTTCTAGCTTCTTCGTCACCCTAATTATTTTATAATCAATGCGAAACAAAAGGCCCATAAAATATTCCCAAACAAAAAAGGCACCCCCTGACAAACCCAATTAATAAAAAATATATATTATCCTACCAACTAACCCTATCAAATCTACAATCCAAAAGAATCTATTTAACCTCAACATAAAATTTGTTACTACAACATCGAAGGAAAAAGTAAAAGACTTAGCCAATACTAAGCAAAAAATAAGCTAAAACCTGAAGGAGGACTTTACTCCATCGCCTGTAATAATTGTCACAAAAATACATAGGAGCAACCTCAAGTAATATAAATAAAAGATTATATGAACAAAAAAAGGGCATTTTATAAAAAATACATCAAATACATTGGTTGCCCAATGTAACGAGACTGAGCACAATTTTGACATAATTAATGGTACTCTGATCAAAGGAGAAAACAATTCACTACGACATAAATATCTAGAGAGTGCCTTGATCGAAGACCATCTACAATCAATTTGGGGCTTGGTTCTTACAGAATTTTACCATTCCTGGCAGATCTTCTATTATCACAGTGTGGGATTCCTACTAACAAAAGTGATGGAAAGAAAAAGAAAAAGACTCTAAATGAATTTAGATGTATTTTTTTAATTCTAAAGAAAAACAAAAGAAGACAACAACAAAAAAAAAATTCTAAAATCCCAGCACCCCTCGTAAGAGCGCATGTGTAGTCGTACCAACATAACAAATTGAATCCAATGAAGTCCTGAAGGACGAAACGCGTCACAAGTAAACTTTTTCCACTTTGTCGTACATTTCCCCAATATTCTACTTGATATATACCCGGCTCATAGCTTGGTTGTGGAATTTACGATTTCTCGGTTTTCTGTGAACTGATTTTGATAAAACTTTTCTCAGCTGGTTAGGGCAACACCAATGTCAGATTTTCATTATTCTGTGTAACGTGCTTTACTTTTTGTTTCAGTTTCGACAGTTTTGAGAGGAACCACGCAAAGAGCTTTTGAATGAAAATCACCCATATAGATATTTTGTTCTGGAGAGAATGAAGGATAATGATTCATATTAAGCATACCTTGAGTATATATTTAACAGTAAACAATAATAATATTATAAGATTTATTGACATAATGAATTATTTGTCCACATGGGCGCCATTTCGACAGATAACTTCAAAAATCTTATTAGTCATAGAATCTGTCAAATTTGTATAGTAGCGAGTTGGACTGACTCTGCTGTAACTTTGATGATCGCCCATAACATATCTTTTGGCCTAAATTTCACTACCAAGCTATTAGCATAGTTGTGGATGTAAAAATATATATCGTTATCTCTCTATCTCTCTCTCTCTCTCTCTCTCTCTCTCTCTCACACACACACACACACACATATATATATATATATATATGTTACTTCAAAAGATAAACATACGCACGCGTACACACACACACACACACATATATATATATATATATTAATGGATTTTACTTTTTAATTCAATATATTTTTATTACTTCAAACGATACTTTAGTGGCTACCCGCATTTGAATATAAACCCCGTTTTAATTTAGATTAAATTTTAAATATTATTAATGTATGTTTAAGCATTTTTCTTGAGTGTGCAGGTCGGTAGACGAAATAAATACTGTTTCAAAGAAAATGGAACATCTACTTAAATACCGGTATTTACTAAAAGCAACGTTTGAAGTGACAAAAATATCTTCGGTTAAAAATTGAAATTCATTAATATATATATATATATATATATATATGTATGTGTGTGTGTGGGGGGGGTTTAATGGGTTTTTTTAAAGAGGCGTAAGTAAATATAGTTTCAACATCTATGAAAGCTAATAATTAATTGTTACTTGTGTGTGTGTGTGTTTATGCATGATTTGTAGGAATTCGTTTTGTATAGTAGCATTAACTGCTTAAGTACCACATTAAAAATTGCTACAGAATACCTCTGTTCTAAAATTACGAAGCAATTAAATATGAAGAACACGGTGGGTGCTGGAGTGTTTTCGCATTTCAACTCTTTAAGCTTCTCCAAAGGTCTGTTTCGCAAAGTGCGGTCCTTTGGTGTCGTGATGGAAAACGGCACCTTTTCGATTTGCCAGAATCGACCGTTTTTTTTTTTTTTTGGATGACCGTATTCATATTGGCAAATTAGCCACAGCATCCTTTCGCCGGCTGTGTGACATGGCCCTCAATCAGCCGTGCGATCAATTCATTAAAGGACACGCTTTCTTTGTGTTTCTTCGTTCTTCCTTCTTTTCTTTCTTTATTTCCTCTCTAGACTGAGTCCTGTCTCGACTGTGAAATGGCGGGAAAGATCCTGTGTCGCTTGACTACTAGACAGATTTCCCTCCTAATGAATTAAATAAAAGACGGTCAACCAAGCCCATGTGATATTGTTGAATTGTATTTTCAGTTTTCCGACAATCTCCGACCACGTCAAGTCTAAAGTATATTGAGTCTCATCATACGCTCATTAGAAATGCACCTATGAACTTATTCTATTACTTGTTGTGTAATCAATAAGGAGCTATTATTTCCAAAGATCCTGGAGTTATTCATCTATTCGATGTGTAGTGAATAAGAAGATATTATTCCCTAAGATCCTGGATTTATTCGTCTACTTGATGTGTAGAGAATAAGAGAATATTATACCCGAAGAAATCATCCCAATTCATCTTGCCTGTGAAACGATATACATGTACTATTCCGGAGTCATACAGGTTATCCTGCGGAAAGAAGAACTACGAACTTTTATTTGGACATTTTAAAGACATTCTGTCTGTTTGCCAATGTGAACATTTGAATTTACAAATTCACGAATCACAAATACTTAAACTAACACCCAGATTCATTTTAATATCGGAATTTTCGAACACGGCCCATTTTAATTATATATATATATATATATATATATATATATATATATATATATATATGAATAAGAACTAAAAAAAACTGATCCTAGACCATGTGTTTCGTCCTCTGATCGACTTTAAAAATACGTTGGCTAAGTTTTTCTTTTGACTTTATTCACATATCTGAAATGTTAAGTATATATATATATATATATATATATATATATATAATATAAAAAAAGAAGATACCACAACAAATTTAAAAAAATTAAAATAAAATATAAATTCAAAATTTCACCTTCCCACCCCTTTCTTGTGCATGGGTTGTTGCATAAGCAGGAACATCACTTCAGTCAGATTAAGTCCCACAATTTCTTTACAACTTTATCGTTAATGCTCCTAATATATATATATATATATATATATATATATATATATATATATATATATATATATACAGCGAAAGAGTCTGTCTGTGAATGACAATATATACGCCTCGTACGTAAAAATTCGCCTTTCTTTCAACCGTGCGCTGATAGCTTAGGGTGGAAATTTCCAACTGATGCCAAATCAGTCGGGTTTCGATCCCGACTTGAAGCGATCGGATGTCTAGTCACACTGAAGAGCAGTGATATAGTCAAACGGTCTGTCTGTGTATGGCTTTTTATTTAATGTGCTAACCGTGTTGGGAAAACAAAACACGTCTATTCTATAACACACTAAAAGCATACACATCCGAAAGCGCTAGGAACATTTAGGACATTTGGACAGTTTCTACAGACTCTGTGTCCCAAAAAGAAAACTCTTGTGCGAATACAAGAAAAATTAAATAAAAAGGTTAACCTAGTACATTTTTTAGCGTTTTAATGAAACATTTATAAAAACACAATATATATATATATATTATATATATATATATATATATATATATATATATATATATATATGAAAACTAGACTCGTTTCGAAAAAACCCTCGAATTTTTGATTTGCTAATCAAATCAATCTCGAGGGAAAAAAAGGTTTTAAAAAAGAAAGAGCTACAAACAGGAACTTCTGCCGACAAAAAATCGCCTCGCCAATGCAGGTCTGAAGCCCAAAGAAAAACCCCGATACGAATAACAACTAACTGTCAAAAAAGCTCAATACAACCGTAGAGCCCACCTAATAACCTAGTGAAGCCAGACAAACCTATTTCCTTTTTCACCTAAACGGATCGTCAGGGAAACGTTCCCGACGATTCGTTTAAATGAAAAATAAATAAATGGTTTCCTCTCATACACTAGGTATATCAGGGTTTATATATATATATATATATATATATATATATATATATATATATGCAATTATGTTGTATTAATGTTAATATAATGTCAACGTCGGACGTTTCGGTCTATTTTAGACTATCATCAGGACATATTCATAAAACATAATTAACATTAGAACATATAAAATTCAACATTAAAAGGACGATGGACATAAGAGCACAACTAATCCAAACAGATAACTGAATTTTTTTTATATATAAGACCACCGTTCCGTTTAAATATGATCACGTCGTCGTCACGTGGGCGATGTTGTGAAAACGTATTCGAAGATGATTTCAAAATATTAAATAAGCTCGATTGAACTATTTTCTCAGAGATCAATAGGTTCTTATATTTTCATACAAGCTTGAAGTCTTCCATGTTATAAAGTAAATAAAAAATGATTTAAAAATATTAGATAAGCACGATGGAACAATTTTCTCATATAAACAGTTCATTAAGAAATCCTTTCCTTTCTTACAGGAATAGGCGGAGATCAATATATATATATATATATATATATATGTATATATACATATATATATAAAGCATCTTTGCTTCGAGCTGGTGTAACTGTTAACAATCTTGTTTCGCTAGATCAATTATGACTGTAGTAACTTCGATACTCACTGGGTGCTTGACACTTCCCTTGTACTACATCTAAGATTCGTTTAAAAAATTAAATATATATATATATATATATATATATATATATATATAGCATCTACAAGTCCTACTATTTAATCCATTAGCTGGGAGGGAAAAGATATATTCATACCTATTCCCAAGGGTATTTGCGCGTAAGTGAACTCCCACTGGATTTCGAACTCGGCTCTCCGCTTTCTCTTCCCGCGCCGTTTTCTTTTCTCTGCAGACAGATCGCTAGGCATGGAGAAATTGAACATTTCTTGTCATTTTTATTTTTTTTTTTAGATTTATTTGTCGAAATACACATGCGTTCGCCCTGGGTGTTTACAGGCAGACGCATTCTTCTGACGAGCCGTTTAAAGACGACATGCTTTTGAACTCAGAAATAGGATCATTACACGGGAAAATCTTACCTTTGAAAACATTTTTTTTTTATTTAATTTTTTCTCATTAATTTAAACAAAAAAAAAGGGGAAAAGAATCTTATATTTTGATGAATTATGTTGTATTTATTTTGTTTTATTTAATCTATATATATATTTTTTTTTTACCTGCTTTCATTTGCAATATTCTTGTATTTAAAACGCTGTAAACACTCGGATTAATGTACGCGAAGATGCACGTGCAAATGTCAATCTGTATCTAGGTTTATCTATTCATCTTGGTCTGCTTACGAATTGCATTATTTATGTTCGCGTGTTTTGCACCTGTTCAAATGTGGGGAGAGAATATCATTACATGCGCAGCTAATTTGCTACACAGGGCTGTGCACAATTTGCGGGTAGAATTTCACTTTCCCTTACGCACAGAGAGAGCTAGCGAGATCAACTGCTTCTTTTCCTTAACGCGCATCAAGGATGGGCAGATGACGTGACGGCTATCCGCGCGGAAAATAGATTCGGTGAGACGAGTTCAAATTCCGGCCTAGTCTGTTGCGTTCAGTTTCGCACTAATGCCCTTCGGCAAGACATTGAATCTATCGCCAGCTATGTGCGAAATATCCGGACAGAGTCTGTAGCATTGGATGGCAGCCAATCTAAGAGAAAATGGCAATTCAAAACTGTGGAAAAGGCAGGAAGAAAATATCTTATCTTTTCTAAGAATTCCTGGCAATTCGCAAATCTGTGAATAAAAGGAATCTGTGAAGAGCCATGAATAACTATATCCTGAAAGGACTTTTTTAAAAGAAATTCTTTATTCATGAATTTCACCCCAAGGAAAATGGGAGTGACACTGGTTCACTGGGGTTTACATAAAGTGAAGGTGAGAGAAAAAATGTGTATATGGGTAATGAAGAAAGTTTAAAAGATGAACGGGGTACAAGACATTAGAAGATGGCGATTGATGTTGCATTTAAATTTTTGAAAATTGTGTAGCAACAGAGAGTGTGAAGAAAGGACTAAGCATAAACTACAAGAAAACAGAATGCATGTTCATCAGTAAAAGAATGATCCTGAAATGCGATTCACAGGTCGGGAACACCGGAAGTTTAAATATCTGGGAAACATCTTGACAGAGGTCGGTAAGTGCGACACTGAGATCCGTAGACGTATTGGGATGGCCAAGGACATATTCCAAAAGCTGAGCTGAGTATTGCGAGACAGGAGGATTTCTTTGGCAACAAAGAAAAGAATACTGAGCTGTTATGTGACATCTGTCCTTCTTTACGGCAGCGAATGTTGGATAATTGCCTCAAAGATGAAGAAGAGACTCGACACGAAGGTGAGGTGGTTCTACAGAAGGACACTAAGGATATCATGGACCGGGCACCAATGAGGTCTTAGAGAGGATGTAAAGAAAGGAAGAGGTTTATGCTTAATATCAGGAGGAGGCAGCTGAAGTTTCTGGGACACATAATGAGGAAGGAGGGCCTGGAGAATCTGATACTCACGGATCGAATAGAGGGAAAGAGAGATAAAGGAAAGCAGCGTGCGACATACCTGACGAGCTTGAGCAGGTGGATGACAGAACGTGGTCAGGGGGAGGAAGCAGAGGGAAGGAACTTGCTGACAGCTACAAGGGATAGAGGGAGGTGGAGAGCCATGATCGCCTACGTCCTGAAAGGACACGGCACATAGAATGTTATCAGGGAAGCAAGTAAACGAAATTGAGTTCCACAGGCGGGAAGTGCGAGAAAAGAAGCTGTTAGAGTTGAAGTGGCGGTTACATTTAACTATTTCAACGGTAAAAGGGTGTGACCTAGATTCCAGTCTAGTAGCAAACTTAAATTTATGTAATAGAGGCACTAGGGAAAAAAAAAAGCTCGACAGGACAGCTGTCATGAAAATATTTGTAGAAAAGACAGAGGGAAGCCACATTACGTCTGTGAGAAAGTGACTGAAGCCGAGATGCCAGGTCAGGATCGATTACATTACAGATCCTTCTCTGAATTTTGCCGAGAACCTCGAGATGAACCGCAGGGGCATCAGATCAGATATGGCCACAGTACTCAATGCACGGACGAATTGCGCAAGTAGACCTGGGTGAGCCTATCTATCTCCGGATCAAACAACAGCGCATATACTCCAGTTTGAAGGCTCGCCTTGGTCCCAAACATATGACCAGTGATTCCATCGAAAGCACCCTCCGCCTCGACCATTGATTTAATTCTAGGAACCCCCATACCTATCACCGAACTGACTTCATTCATAGCTATGAAACCTAATCTACCCAATTGTACCAGATGACCTTTGACCCTACAAGATGCTTCGATCGCTGATAAGGAGTTTCTTTTAATTCTGTTCAGTGCCTAGACACCAACCTTTCCAAAATGTCTGAAAGAAGAACAGGTTTAGTTTCCGATGACCAGACTCTGCGGCAGTTTGTACTGGCTTTTATGAGACCAGTGACACAAGCATATAATTTGAAGAATTAATTTGCTGAATGTATTTAAAATTCTCAAAGAAACACTTATTTATTTTAATGTTTCAAAATTTGCAACACTTTCTACTAAGTTGGCGCATGGAATTTTGAAAGGCCAGTAAGCCAGAATATATCCCTTTACCTATTAGTTTCGTTAGATGTCGAAAGTATTCTTACATGGGCCCTTTTAAAAGAATATATATATATATATATATATATATATGATGTCACAAAATAATGTATACACTCTTTGAATCGTTATAACTTATTCACTTTATGTATTTTGACTTTTAAATAAGATTAATACAAGAGAAAGAATGCACGTTTAAAGAATTTGAGAGTAAAATATACAAAAAACATAGAAAATTAACTTTAATAAGATAAAAGCTCATTGGGGCAATGGCAGAATGTTCATATAACGATTTCACATCAAGTGCTCAAACTGGTTGCAATTCTGTTCAATGCACTTTTCATATCTTGAAGAAATAGACCTACAAACGTCCAGTATCATTTCCTCTGGTATTAAAGCACATTCTTCTTCAATTGCTACTCTCATTTCAGCAATTGTTTCAGGTTTCCTGCTGTCTTTTAGAAACCCCTACAAAAAGGAATCCAAGATTGACAAATCTGGTGATCTAGGTGGGCATTCAAATGCCCCTTTGTTTCCAATCCATCTGTTTTGCATATTTTCATGCATATAAGTTCTCCCATCACGGTAATGTATCATTAACTATTAATATTTAAAGAGTGTATAAATTATTTTGGAAAACCATATATATATATATATATATATATATATTTGTATGAATAATTCATGAATTTGTAAATTGATTGCACGTTTATCGAAATTAAAATAACTTATCCAAGTGCGACTTTTGGATAATAAGTGTGATATTACTGTAATTATTGAACAATATAGTTCATGCCACTTTGACAGAAAATTTACCAGTAAAAAATTCGCTTATCACTATATTTGTACAAGAACGCACAACTGTAAAATTTAAAAACAAACTTAGCGTTGCTACTGCACGCTCCAAAAACAATAACTCATTTCCAATAGCATTTTTCGGATACAACAATACATATATTTTCGTTGTCCTCTTATTACTGAGAGAAAAAACAAAAAACAACATCTATTCCATACCTGAAGATGTCTGTGGAACAGACGAAAGCTTGTAGTAAAAATAAGAACTAATGCAGCAGAAATTTATAGAAACAAGGATCTTTTCATTCATAACAGGTTCGGGGTTTTTTGTATATTATTTGAATTGTTTGCGACGATGTCTTTCTGGCTAATTAAATCATTAACCTTTGCATTTGTTTTTGTATGAATAATTCATGAATTTGTAAATATATATATATATATATATATATATTAATTTTGTTTTTTAATCCGACATATTTTATTACTTCAAACGTTATTTTTAGAGTGTTTTATCCTTAAAAGTTTACAAACAGACAAAGATGGTTCTCAAGTGGAAGGAACAGCAACACGGGCGTAGATGGAAAAAGAGTGATTTATTGTAAAAGACAGGAAGTTTAACTAACACTTCCCGAAGCCAGTCAGACTGATAGACAGACAGATAGATTCTGATATGTCTTGTGCACACTACATATATTACTGATATAGTCTAGTCCACAAAAGGTAATAAGGAGAGTGGAATATTCCATTACAACACCACCCCCGAGCTAATTTTCCCATGAAATTTTGCTCGATACTTTTTCTTTTTGGGGTCAGGATATAACTGTTTTAATTTTTGTTCCTCTTCTTCGTACTTTTCCGTCTCACCAGCACAAAATAGCGGACCCTCATATCTGAGTAGAAGCTCCGTTTTATTTCATTTACCAGATTGGCACACCTGAGGAAACTTATTAAACGGACTTTAAGAATATTTAAAATAAAACGATGAGTCTACTCAAAAATGGATATCTACTAAAATTCTTTTCAAGATGCTCTATAAGAATTGAATATCTAAAATAACATATTTAAAGATTTAATTTCTATATCCACTGCACATTGTTCTGATGTTAACCATGTAAATGACCCCTAGCTACCCGTTACATATAGGACCACAGCCACACTATGCTAGACGTTGCTGCTGTGGTTTCTGTAGGAAATAGATTTTAACGATCTGAAGTTGCTAGCTCATGATAAATTGGATTTGAATTCAGATTTCCGAGTTAGAATTCAACGCGAATCCATTACATTCACTTACGTGTTACTACCCTTAGGAAAGGTATGAATCCTATTCACCCCCCACAGCTATGGGTAAATAGCTGGACAGACCGGGTTCTATAGCCTTGGATGGCAACTGGTCTACCGTAGAAAGAAATGGCAACATAATGCGGGGAAAATGGAAAAATCTGCCTCGTCAGTCATGTATCGAAAGATACATGGTCGCCTAAGCATGTATCACGCATGGCAACTACTAATTCTTTCCTTTCGAAATTCCAACCACCTGAAGAAGGCCGGAGTGTACAACGGACGAAACGTTGAGACAAAAATGAGGACAATAATCCGACTAATGTAAGTACTGAACTAATTCTTTGTATATATGTCGAGTTCGAATTCCAGTCAAATCCATTACATTCACTTACATGCTAATACCCTTGGGAAAGGTATGAATCCTACTTTTCTCCCCCTGATATGGGTAAATAGCAGGACAGACCGGGTTCTATAGCCGTGGATGGTAACTGGTCTACCGCAGAAAGAAATGGCAACATAATGAGGGAAAAATTCTGCCTCGTCAGTCATGTATCGAAAGCTAAATTAAGCTATAGAGTTTTGTCTACCTTGCTATTAATCACCATCTGGCGAAAGAAGAGTTGGATTTATACTTTTCAAATGGGATTTTTGGGAAAGTGAATGCAACGACCTTGAATAGAATTCGAACTCGACACGCTAATTCTCATTACCGCGCCGGTAACTGCTTCACTACCCTGACGTCTGCTATACTCGTATATTTCGCTAAACAATTTTAATTTAACAATGAACGAAAATATTTTTTGGTTTTAGTCATGGACATTGTTTATAATTAGTTTGAATTTTGCTATAATTCGCCTATGCTGCAAGCAACACTTGCATTTTTCTCCCTATCAAAGGAATATTTCTGGAACAGATTCAAATATTCATATTTTAAATAATCCTGTACATTACCGTAAAAAAGAATTTTAGTAAATGCTTCCTTTGTACATTTTTTTAAATTCTTTAGCTAAAAAAAAAAAAAAACAGTATGAAAATATATATATATATATATATATATATATATATATATTTTAAATTTCAATACACGTTTTTTCTTCTCTTATCATTTCTTTTACGTACTTAAAATCTTTAAGTTACAATTGCTGGAGTTAGAAGAAGCTAATTTTTCATTGTTTTTTCTTGTTTTTGTTTTTTTTTAAGTCAATGAGCAGCTACGATATCGTCTCCGCTTTCATTTTTCAATGACCTTCTTTAACCTTCAGTATATCTCGACATTTGTAGTCTTGCGTTTTTCATTGACAGGTAGTGTTAGAATCTTACACTATCATCAATTACAGGTAAACTATAAAAATCAATCTGCTAGTAATATTGATTTATGCACAATTATCAATGAATATAGCCATTTTTATCTCAATGTGAATTGGTAAACTTAATCTTCTTTTATGTATCGCGTCCCTTCAAGGCATAGGCGATCACGGCTCTCCTACGTAGCTCTCAGTAATATTTCATTTATTAACCTCACTCCTATCGTGGCTTACGCCCATATCACGTTAAAACACCGTTTCCCGTACGATAAGTTAAACAACGTCGAGCTTGTTCAATACCTACATGGGTGACCGATTGAAAATACCAGGTAAGCTTGGATGTGCGGGTGGTGTCATGGATAATCGATCGGAATTGTTAATCGAAGAGCCGAGTTCCAATTCCAGTTGAGTTCCTTATATTTACTTACTTACAAATACCATTGGGAAAGGTATGAATCCACCTCTTCTCCCCTCAGCTATGGGTTAATTAGTAAGACTTGTATCACTGAACCATTATTGTCTGAAAAAAAAATTCTTACAACCTGAAAATATTTTCTGGCTTAAAATAACCAGCAAAGGGTAGATAAGCCGTAAAAAACGAATCAATCGATCAATCAAAACCACCCTTATTCTATCCTCCCATCAAAACTGATGCGGGGTACTTTTTGAGCGGCGAGCAGGTTGGTAGAATAGGAAAGCTATACAGCACAGAGACGGTGTCAGCGATCCCATCAAGGTCATTCCAAGGTTGTTCTCTTTCGATCTTTCAGGTTAATTCTACAATGTGGGATCCCAGGCAAATTAAATTCCGTATTAAATCATTTTGGCAAAACATTGCCCCATTAGCACAAATTATTTTATCTTTTCTATGAGAGGGATTATTTTAGCTTTAATTATTAGAAACAGCTACAGATGTTTGTTTTTTTTCAAGAATTCATCTTTCATGTGACGTGTCTTTTCAAGATATGAATAATCATGGCTCTTCACAACTTCTTAATCTTGTAGCTGTAAGCAATGTTTGTCCCCTTTCTATGACTCGCAGTTTATACTCTGCCATCCATTTGTAAATGGATAGCGGCTCGGAATGAGAAACCCGGAAGGCGAGTTCGAATACCAGTCGAATTCGTTATATATACTTATACGTTATTGGACACCTCGACGTGGTGTAATGGTTAGAAAGCTTGTCTTGCTAGATCAATTACGACTGAATAGTGAGTTCGATCCTCACTGGGTGCCCCATACTTTCGGCTTTATGCCACATCTAAGCCGGGCTTAGAAAATCACTATACACTTATACGTATATACCTTTGGGAAAGGTATTATGACTCCATAAGGGTTACATAGCAGAATCGACTGTGCCCTTTATTAGCAATAATTTTAGGAGAAGGACAACACTGACTCCATAAACTGGATGTAGGCTTAACAAGGTACGTACTATATGAAGCCAATGGAATTCTTCGTGACTCTATGATCCCGACTGCAGTTAACACTGGTTCGTACACAAGCACGTCAGGTATGCTTTTCTCTGACCCTCTGGCCTTCATTATGTTCTGTGAGTGTCAAATTCTCCGAACCCTTTTCCACATCGTGCGACCCACAAATGTCAACTGTCTCTAATTCAAAGTACTGGTGCCTTCTTTTGCCTTGCAGTTTCCTTAAGACTTCCTGATTATTCTTTCCATCTATAATATTTTCAGCAGACCTCTGTAGAACCACATTTCTGTTGCATCAAGTCTCTTCTTCATTTGTGAGAAGGTGTTGCTAATATTTTATGCTGTAATTAATTTTTATATTATTATTATTATTATTATTATTATTATTATTATTATTTTCTTTGATTTCTGGCGTTTACATATTTCTTTCCGGGTCCACCCAGGGACCTAAGGTTAGAGATGGCGTCATGACACTTTCCACTGACAAAAAAAAAAAAAAATTAAATTACATAGATAAAGCCCTTCGTAAGGTGTGTGGGCTGTACTTGTCAGAACAATTTTTGTATCTCCTGACGCATGGACTTCCAGGAATCCCTTCATATTATTATTATTATTATTATTATTATTATTATTATTATTTTAAATTATTTAAAAGCACGGTGGATTAATGGCTAGCGGCTCAGATTGGGGAATCCGAGAGCCGAGTTCGAATTCCAATAGAATTCATTACATTCACTTACCTGCTAACACCCTTGGGAAAGGTGTGAATCTCCTTCTCCTCCCCGTCCCAGCTATGGGCAAATAGCAGGACAGACCGGGTTCTATAACCTTGAATGGTAACTGGTCTACTGTCTCTACCGCATAAAGAAATGGCAACCTACTGCAGGAAAAAATCTGCCTCGTCAGTCATGTATCAAAAGATATATGACCGCCTAAATGTGTATCACGTATGGCACATAACTGACTGATTCCTTGTATATTAAGCCGAGTTCGAATTCCAGTCGAATCCATTATGCGCTAATACTCTTGGGAAAGGTATGGATCCTATTCTACCCCCCCCCCCAGCTATGGGTAAATAGCAGAACAGACCAGGTTCTATAGCCTTGGATGGCAACTTGTCTACCGCAAATAGAACTGGCAACCTACCGCTGGGAAAAAATCTGCTTCGTCAGTTATGTATCGAAAGATACATGATCGCCCAAGTGTGTTTTACGTTTGGCACATAACTGACTAATACAGTTTCAGTTTTGTCGCTTATTTTTGTTACTAAGTCTTCACCTAATACAAAGCCAATCAATTCAAAATTCAATCAATGACGGAAATTGTTGTGATAAGAGTTATCGATCCTAGATATTCACGTAATCTAAATCGTAACTGTTTATTCTAGACTTGAAGTGGTCAAGATTATAGGGATCGAAGAAGCATCATCGCGAGAAACTCTTCGACCAAGTAGCGGTTCCTCTTCCCAATAAAATACGAAGCGAATGGGGTGGATTTGACCTTGTGCGCATGGCATAACGTGCTCTAGATGTAAAGGTCTAAACTGGTAGAACTAAGCAATGTAGCGTGTCTGAATATTTGTCATGGGTAAAAAAAAAAAAAGAAATATCTAAACTGACAGCTCTATACAACAGCTTAATTAAGATTAAGAATTGATTTGAGCGACTTAAGCATGTAGGTCTTTGTAAAGGCCACTCTTTTTTTAACATTATGGGCTGGCGCTACAGAATCACAAAGAACTGCATCAAATAACAGAAAACGCATCACTTGAGGACTACCAACAGCAGCAACAAATAAAATGGATAGTATATGATACACAAAGAGGAAATAAGGTTATAATCAAGATACTGACGTTTTACACAACTTCAAATAAAAGGTTAGGAAGGAAACTCCCATCCATACTGGAAAGAGGTAAAACATCTACTGGACATGAGAAATCTATTTTCCTGAAAGATTGTTTTAAAAGAAATATTTTACAAATTTCAACCGACAGCGTTACTGGCTCGGCGAAAAATTCCCCGTAGCCCCCGTAATAAAACGGGGCCGGGTAGCTGTTTCCCGAGACGAGACTCTGCCCTTATAACATAGCTTCGTCTAGGAATCCTCGCTGCCCGGAGGTAGAGAGTTTGACCAGCACAGCTCGAGACGAATATCCAACTGCAGAATATCTACCAACCGCTCCACGCGGTCAGATGTGACACAAGGCCGAATTTAATGTGGGTTATCCGAGCCCGTAGGCTCGGCCAAAAATTCCCCATAGACCTCGTATAAAACGGGATCGGGTAGCTGTTTACCGAGACGAGACTCTGCCCTTCGATATAGCCTCGCCTGGGGATCCTCTCTACCCGAATCTAAACGAATCTCCAACTACAGACCAATATACAGTATTTCCTAATGTAATTATGTGAATGGGGACATACTCATTATCGTCCGTAAATATGCTATAACACTATTAATAGAGCTTATGTACTAACAGTGACTGCAATGAAGCGGTAGTACTAACAACAGTTGAAGGATTGGGTAATATAGTTTGACTAAGTCTGAAAAAGTTGCTTAAAGTTTTGACTGGTGCCAGTAAATAGGATCAGTATCCCTAAGCTTTAGATAAGATTTCTGTTGCTTCTTTTCTGCAAGTAATCGACAACCAGTGGTCACTATCCTTTTAACCTGCGATCATTGATCGGATCGAACCTGCGACTGTTTCTTCGCATTGATATGAGTATCAAATCTGAATGGAGTTAGTTTTCAATGAGCTTTTCAATAGACATTGAAGATGTCAGACGTTACCGACCGAAAGAGACATATCTGTATTTGAAAGAGTTCACACCTCTGGCCTTCGAAAGAGTAGATTGTTTCTTGTATAGATTTATTGAAAGGAATAACTTCTTCAGATGAACACACAGCATTAAGACATGGCTGGTTAGGATGCTGTGAGAGAAATAAAATAAAAGAAGCAGCGGCAAGTTGCGCTGGACGTACGAAAGATGGCGGCTGTCGATGACGGTCGCATTCAGTTATTGATATTTGAAATATGATGAGGAGTTGACGGTAACAGGAAGGATTATGATACATTGGATTCTGCCGTACAAAAGAAAATGAAGACGCAGTCGCAAGTAGATTTACTTGCTCAAAAAGAAACACACCACCGGTTTGATAAATCTATCAAAGTTAATATGCATATCTTGTATGAAAGCGGTAAAAAGAGTCATCTAACGGTCGGGAAAAAAAGCCGATTTTACAAACCAAGTTCGAATTTCAATTCAGTCAGTTATATGCCATGTGTAATACACGCTTAGGCGATTATGTATCTTACATGACTGACGAGACAGATTTTTTCTTATTTCTTTCTGCGATAGACCAGTTTCCATCCATCTAAGGCTATAGAACCCGGTCTGTCCTGTTATTTACCCATAGTTGGGGGGAGAACAAGAGGATTCATACCTTTTCCAAGGGTATTAGCTCATAAGTGAATGTAATGGATTCAACTGCTATTCGAACTCGTCTCTCCGTTTTTTCAATCCGAGTCGCTACCCATTACTCCACCGCAGTTGCGATTACTTAGCACTGTGCTCGATCATTTCTCCATATCTATTAACAGCGGTAGACTGGCCAGTGTGTTAACTTTCCCAATGGCAAGTGGGCCCATGACCAACAGGGCCGCCTATATCAAATAAAAATGCAATAAAATAACAAACACTGTTTTAGTAATAAAAAAAGGAAAAAGAACTTTTTAAAGTCATCTGCAGACTATCAGTTACTCAACTCCTATGAGAGGGTATTTTCAAACCTAAAGATAAAGACCAGATTAAAAAATTCACTGTCTTCTGAGAATTTGGAATCATACATATTGCTAGCCATTGAAAAGGCATTGTTAGATGAATCGGATGCCGACGTAATTTTTGGAACAGTCATCCAGTGAACACAAACGATTGCTCTTAATATAGTGAACTGCAATACAATGTGCTTTTGAACTAGTTCTTAATGTGTAAATTGTGCAATAAACTATTTAAATATATCAAGCAATTAAATTTTTTAAAAATCGATAAAAAATCAATTATAACATTCTGTATTTGTTTTTGGTATATACTGCCAGTAATTACTAATAAAATATATATTTTTCCTCGCAAAAATTTTAATTGCGTCCTATTTCCATATGATGACAGAGTAATGTGAAGTGGCTCGGGTTGAGAAATCGGAGAGCCGAGTTCGAATTCCAGTCGAATGTATTACATTCACTTATGTGCTAATACCCTTGGGAGAGGTATGAATCATCTTCTTCTTGTAGCTATGTATAAATAGCAGGACAGACCGGATTCTATAGCCTTGGGTGACCACTGGTCTACCACAGAAAGAAATGGCAACCTACTGCAGGAAAAAAAACCCCTGAAATCTACATGATCGCCTAAGCGTATATCACACATGGCACATAACTGATTGATTCCTTGTATATATGAGTTCGAAGTCCAGTCGAATCTATTACATTCACTTGCATGCTAATACCCTTGGAAAAGTTATGAGTACTTTTCTTCTCTCCCTAACTATGGGTAAATAGTAGGACAAGCTGGGTTCAATTGGATAGCAACTGGTCTACCGCAGAAAAAAGAAATGGCAAACTACTGCGGGAAAAAATCTGCCTCGTCAGTCATGTATCGAAAGTGTGTATCACATATGGCACATAATTGACTGATTCTATTAAAAACTTTGATTATTCGTCATGAAAATTAAATAAGATTTTAATTCTGGATGGGCTTCTTTTGTCTCGTGACAACCATTTTTCTTAGACTCAGCCCTTCATTGTATATTCTGTCTTTTTTTCCGTCGTCATCATTTCAGTCCTCACTCGATTTTCCGGTAGAGATTGCAGATCTCGGTGATGTGGACATACTCACATATTTCGGTTCCGTTCGTGCAAACAGCGAAGTTCGGGAGAGTTTTACTGTCGTCATCGACTCACCTCTGCAGCACTTGGACGGCTTTCGCCATCGACGGGGGGGGGGAGTATGTGTTTCAGCGCTACGACATGTCTGGAAATCATGTGTTCCACGTCGTCGCTATTTGCAGATTCTTAAATGACTCCACGTGCCCTGCTTGCAAAGAATTATCAGGTTACATTTGCGGTGATAAGGTGCCACATATCGAAATTCAGACGCATTCACTGACAACAACCTTCGGGGCCATGCTTTTCAATCGACAGCAACGTTGAGTTAGCCACACCAAACCGCATGCCTGAGAACCTACTCTCGTGACGTGCTTTCTACGGTGAAGACTCAGACTAAAAATGGTCACTACAAGATACAGTGATCATATAAGAACCACCATGAAAACTTGCCTGTGGTATGCGGCGATGGTAAATGTAAAAGTAGTGCGGTTGACTATTCTTCAGCCTTACCACCCAGACAGTAAATTCTGTAAAATATATCATATAGATTATTATCCTTGACAGAGGCTAGCATCTTCAGTTTGAATTCTGTAATATTTTCGAAAGCATGGCTAGATCTCAGAAATTCATGATAGTACATGTAAATGTATCAAGTAAATATTAGATGTAATCAAATAAAAAAGGAGTGCTCAGATCACGTTGATTTAAGTATACGTGTAACTAAGCATCTTTGTTATCATTGAGAAAGAGTCATATGAAAAAACTCAAAATATTATCTTATATATATATATATATATATATATATATATATATATATATATATATATACAGTGTTATACCAGAACATTACCTATTCTATTGTAATAGACTCTCCCACACATAATAAGTAGTAGTAGTAGCAGCAGCAGTCGCCAGTTGAGCTCAGTGGAGTTGAATGAGTCAGTCGATGTCGGACATTGAAGTATCAACCCCCCAACTAGATTGCTGCGTCATTAACTATTATTGCAAGTTCTTAACGTTTTGTACATCGGACCCTATTAAGACCGACTTATTGAAATACAAGCCTCCACTGTGAAAACTACTCTACAAC
>CAHIKZ030002280.1:735000-762500 GCA_903632075.3 Acanthosepion pharaonis | reverse complement strand
GATAGCTGCATTTGTCACAAGTGGGAAAAATTTAAATCTGCATGGCCCTTTACTCCAATTGGCTCATTCGCTTGCTTAAACTCAACGTTGATTCTGATTCCACAGAACTGGGTTGGGTGTGAAAAAGTATTTGTTGTTAACATTCTTTTTTCATTCGGTTTTTCCAGTTACGAGTCTTTTTTTTAAAGATGATCTGTTTGTGTTCATTTTGTTTTGTTCTTTTTTCGTAACAGATTTAATGTTTAGTATAGAGCTTAGAAAAAATTCGCAGTGTGAGATAGGCAAGAAGTAAACCCACCAAGTTTTCACCTAAGCGGATCGTCAGGGAAGCCAGCCTTCCCTGACGATCCGCTTAGGTGAAACCTTGGTAGGTTTGTCTGGCTCTCTAGGTTTAACTAAGTCTCCTCTACTTATTGTATTGAGCACTTTATTTAGTTATTTTGCTTACTCGTATCGGGTTTTTTTTCTTTGGGCTTTGGACTTGCCTGCTGGACGATTATTTTCGGTTAACGTACATGTTCTTGGTTCTTTCTTTTTTATACCTTTTTTCCCCCTTTCGTATTGGTTTGATTATTTGCAAATCAAAACACTGAAGGTTTTCCGAACAAACCTAATTTCTTATACATATAAGATTACTAATAATATATATATATATATTAAGAAATGGACAAATTCCGACAATTTATTTATTATAGACATTTTTTATGTTTAACGTTCTTTTATAGAGATATTTTTAAGTAAATGCTCTGTTTATAATAAACAGTATTAAATGACATTTACCGGCCTGAATGTCCGAGAAATTTTCATAGAAAATATTCGTCCTTTGACAGGATTCGAACCTCCATCCCATACGGAACCGTCATTTACGCTGACGTGCCTTGACCGCTCGGTCACAAAGATCGTTCGGTTGGCAAGGTTGAATTTACTGCTTATAAACTTCAATCTTCCATGAATCTCGTACATTCATAAAAAGAACGTTAAACATAAAAAAAGTCTTTAATAAATAAATTGTCGGCCTTTGTCCATTTCTTAATATATGACGTCATTTGTTTACATTTGATACGCCATGAGCAGTTATGAATGTACGAGATTCATGGAAGATTGAAGTTTATAAGCAGTAAATTCAACCTTGCCAACCGAACGATCCTTTGTGGTCGAGCGGTCAAGGCACGTCAGTGTAGATGTCGGTTCCGTATAGGATGCAGGTTCGAATCCTGTCAAATGACGAATATTTTCTATGAAAATTTCTCGGACATTCAGGCCGGTAAATGTTATTTAATACTGTTTATTATAAACAGAGCATTTATTTAAATACTTGTATCTATAAAAAGAACGTTAAACATAAAAAATATCTTTAATAAATATATATATATATATATTACCAGCAATACGTAAAAAAAAAAACAGAATAAAACAGCAATGCATTTCTGTAAATGAAATTCCTAATGCTTCCAAGAAAATTAAATTTCAGCATTAAATGTCCCATAAGGTGTTGATATGCCATTAAATAAACAATCTCTTTATTTCATTCTTTTTCTCACTAAACTTTATCCCGCAACAAGGCCGCTGATCAGGAGATTAGCGAGTTTGGGGAGCGGGGAACCACCTCTAAATTGCTACTGTTCCCAGGTCAGCCCTGACACCGGGTGGTAGCGCCTGTTAGGGTCTCAGCTATAAGCAAATAGTGAACCACCAAATAAAAACAAAAAAAACATGAAAGTATAAAAATAACAACAATTTTTATGTAAAGAAATATTACCAACAATACCTGTTTATAGTAAAATGACAAAAACATATTTTATCTGTAGTTGAAGGCATACAATTGCATTCAAAATATTTAAATTTCGGCATTATATAAACTATAAATGTTGATATGCCGCTAAACTAAATCACTAAAACCAAATATCGTCTCTAATCTATGTTTCCTCCCGTCTTTCCTCGCAATCAAAACGGAATATCCATTATTTCTCCGGTGCAATGGCAGGGCTTAATGCATGTGCTAACCTTCTAGCTATCGGCGGAATAAACTGAATTATAATATGACTAACATTATGTGTTCACTGACGTCGTGACGCCTCCCACCCAAGTGGCGTACATGACATTAGCCTTAGTAACCATATTTTATTTTATTTTTATTTTTATTTTTTTAAGCATTACGCCCCAAGCAAGGCGTGAAGCCACTAGTATGCAGGGGGTTGCAGAAGATTTGGAGCGAGAGCAGATAGGAGTGATAGGAGAAAGGATGGAGAGAAGGATAGTGGGTAGATCAAGGTAACTGGAGATGTCGATTGACATTACATTTGAATAGTTGGAGATTATAGCCTTCAGGGAAGCAGTAACTGGGGAGGGTGTTCCACTGGCGAGAGGTGCGAGGTATGAAACTATTGGAGTAGAAGAGACGGCTACATTAGAGAGTTTCTACGGTGTAAGGGTGGGAGCGGGATGTCAGCCTCGTAGGGCGCTTGAATTCATGGAGTCTGGGAACCAGTGAAAGCAGCTCGTCAGAGCAGTTACCATGGAAGTATTTGTAGAAAAGACAGAGAGAGGCGACGGCGCGTCTGTGAGATAGTGACTGTAGACGAGACGCCAGATCAGGGCCAATTAGATTACATATCCGTCTCTGGATCTTGTCAAGAACTCCAGGGTAAGCAGAAGGTGCCCCAGCCCATATATGGCAGCAATACTCCATGCAAGGGCGAATGGTTGTTTTGTATATTTGAAGTATAGATTCAGGGAAGAAAAATTTCCTGGCGCGGCACAGAGAGCAACTTTCCTCGCGATGGAAGAAGCAAATTGACTCAATGTATTTGTTCCATCTCAGGTCAGCAGTCAGCGTGAGACCGAGCAGACGCAGGAATTGCTCTCAGGAAGTTGACTATCAGACATTATAATGGGGTGCAGGGAAGGATCTCTATGGTGGTTAATGGAGAGTAATTTAGTCTTAGTGGCGTTAAAGTTGACCAGCCAATTCTTGCCCCAGTTAACAACTGATTGGAGGTCCATTTCGAGACGCACGGCCAGATTAGTTTTGTCGCCGACACTAGATTTGTTTTGGAGGCAGGAGTATACGACACAGCACTGCTGATATGCAATAATTCAAACTTTAGACTTGAAAAATTATGCTTAAAAGATATTTCAAGTCGAATAGCGGATTTGACAGGTCAAGAATGGCTTTGGCCAATATTTGCTCATTATTGAATCTATTCTAGTGGCCGGTCTGGTTGCCACTCGGCAAGCTGAATGTCACATCAGGTCATTTTCAATAGTAATTAAGAACCGTCACCTTTCTTTTACTCGGTGAGAGACTGTTTTTGACTTGCCTGTTTTTCCTTTCTATTTCTCATTTAAATATTCATGGAGACCTACCGGATCCTATTCGTAACATACTTGTTAACAACAGAAATATAATGGCATCATCTCCATGCAAAAAGGCTAAAAAATAAAGGAAGCCTTATTAATAAAAACAAAAAATAAACAGCACTCAATAATATCAACTATGAACATTGGGACAATATCTTGACTGTGTTTTGAAAATGAAGATATTATATGAATACATACAATCAATTTCTCGTTGACAGTTAATACATTTCCACCTTGAAAATGGCTAAATGTATAGCCGAAAGCGCTCGGATAAAAAGAACAATTGGACAGTTTCTATATAATTTATCATCTGAAAAGAAAAAAAAACTAAATGAAAGTACCTTGTCTGTCGTATTCAATGAAATGTGCATGAAAAAATGATTGCTGCCTAAATATATATATATATATATATATATATATATATATAGATAGATAGATAGATAGATAGATAGACAGATAGATAGATAGATAGATAGATAGATATTATAAATTAACTGATTTAAAAATATGGTTTCATCGCTACACAGGAATTACCATGTTTCAAAAACAGATACCAAAAACTTCAAATTCAATTATATTAAATTAAAAGTATTCATCTTCAGGCGAATTTAGGAATCCAAAAATTCGCGTGAAGATGAAACAGAACTAATGCTTTTAATTTAATATAATTGAATTTGGATGATTTTAATTTAATATAATTGAATTTGGATGATTTTAATTTAATATAATTGAATTTGAATGATTTTAATTTAATATAATTTGAATGCTTTTAATTTAATACAATTGAATTTGAATGCTTTTAATTTAATTTAAATGAATTTGGATGATTTTAATTTAATATAATTGAATTTGGATGATTTTAATTTAATATAATTTGAATGCTTTTAATTTAATATAATTGAATTTCAATGCTTTTAATTTAATATAATTTGAATGCTTTTAATTTAATATAATTGAATTTGAATTTTTTGGTTTCGGTTTTTGAAACATGGTAATTCCGGTGTAGCGATGAAATCATATTTTTACATCAGTTAATTTGTAATATTTATGCTCTGTAAATTTACATTGAGCACTATTTTGTAAAAATAAAAATATCAATAAAACATATATATATATATATATATATATATATATATATATATATATATATATATATATATATATATATATATTGGCTGCAACCTTTTCTTTCAAACCTCTTTCGTTGAATATAACAGACAAGACAAATTTGATTAATTTTTTATTTAGTATTTCCAACATTCTTACATTTTACATTTAATCGAAGTAAGGGAGTGTAAAAATTGGCTGAAGATCGCAATAAACGCTACTATTATTCAAATAGTACATAAACTATATCTTAAACAGAAAAATATGGAAAGAAATTAACAACACTTCAAAACAAAACCCCTATGAATATAGATAAAATTGTCGAAAAAGCTTGGGGCAATGGACAATACGAACAATTTGTGCACTTCCTTACTCCCACAAAACGGAAAAATGTAAAAAGTAAATAAAAAATTAATCAAATTTTCCTTGTCTGCCATATTCAACGAGACACAGACACGTACAGAGACATGCACACAGAATAAAGATTTAAGAAAAGAAATTCAGCTAAGAACTATATCAAGTTACGGACATATTGATCCATCGTCGTCAAATCAGAAAACGATGTCTACTGTATAGGCGTTGCTGAAACAAATAAGTCACAGGGGAAGTAAAGAAAAAGGAAAGGAGAAAGGGACAGAAAAAATAGGGAAAAAGAACGAAAAAGAAAATAAAAGTCAAAAGAAAAAAAGGAGAAAAAAGAAGGGAACCAATTGAAAAAGAAAAAAAAGAAAAGAAAATCTTTTAAAAAATACATAAAGAAAACGGGGAAGGTGAACCGGACGAAGAAAAAAGAATGGAAAAGAGAAGCAAGCACGAAAGAAAGAAAGAAAGAAAGAAAGAAAGAAAGAAAGAAAGAAAGAAAGAAAGAAAAGAAGAGATAAATGTATTTATGAGGGAAAAAAAAGAAAGAAAAAAAGCGAATAGAGAGGAAAAGTGGAAGGACGAGGCAGATGGACAAAAGAGAAGGACGATAAGAGAAATATGGCTAGAAGAGATCGAGAGAGAGATTAGACGGTAAACGAGAGGGAGGGAGTAGTAGTAGTAGTAGAAATAGCAGGCTATGGAGAGACGAGAAGAAGAGAGCGAATAGAAAGAGGGCGAGAACAAAGATGAAACCACGCAAATGCAATGAAGAAGAAAGACAAAAAAGACAGAGGAGAAAAGTACAGAAGTCTGGTGAGAAGAGAAAGGACTCTCGAGAAGTTGGAGAAGACGAAGAAAAAAAAAAATTAAAAGCAGAAAGCTACAAGGAGGAGATATCAAACGAGGAGGAGGAGCAGGAAGAGAAGAGAAAACAAGATGTTAGGGAGGAGTCAAATAATAGGAGAGAACTTAGATTTACACAGAGAGAGTCTGGAGGAGACGCAAAGGAAGGAAAAGAAGTCATTAGTAGAGGAAAGAGAGGAAAAAGAGGAAACAAAGTAGGAAGAAAAGAAAGAGGAAGAGAAAAGAGAGGGCAAATGAATTGAATAAAAAGCAGACAAGAAAGATTAAAAAGAATAAAAGAGTAAAAAAGAGAAGAAAGACGATTAGGAAAATTAGAACGGGGAGGGAAGAAAGATTTAATTTGATTGAATAATTATTTACGGCTTATCAGCCCTTTGCAGGTTAGTTAAATATTTTTAGATTGTTAGAATGGTTTTTCTTTCTTTTTTTTTTTTTTAAGATAATAATGGTTTAGTGATACAAGTCTTGGGAGAAAAGAGGGGTATTCATTTCCCAATGGTATTTGCGCGTAAATGAATATAAGGAACCGAACTGGAATTGAAACTAGAGACATTATCCATTACACCACCCGCGCACCCTAGCTTACAGCACTTGGTATTCCCAAACCGTCACCCATGTAAGTACTGACCAGGCTCGACGTTGTTTAACTTCGGTTATCATGCGGTAACACATGTTCCAACGTGATGTGGCCGTAAACCTAGCAAGAGAGAGAAGGATGAGAGAAATTTCAAGAGAAAGGTTATGGCGAGTAGGAATAGGAGAATCTGAAGGAGTTGGAAGCGAAAAAGAGGAGGGGAATAGGAAAAGACGAATGAGGAAAATAAAAAAGAAAAAGAAAAAGAAAGTGTAAGAAAATGAGAGAGGAGAGAACGGCTAGTCCGAGATGAAAGAAAGAGGTAAAGAGGAAAATGAAGAAGTAAGAGGAAGAGGAATTAGTATATAAAGCATCGGAGAAAAATAAAAGGCAAAGAAAAAAAAGAGGCAAGGAAGTAGGAGGGAAAATGCAAGAAGCAGGAGGAGAATGCTAGAGGAGTGGGTGGACGATGAAGAAAGCGGTAGGAGGAAGTGGGGGAATTGAAAATGGAGAAACAGCGAGGAGTTGAAAGCCGAAGATAGGCTAAAGAAAACAACGTAAGTGTGGAGTAGTAAGAGTAAGCGGTAATAGCAAGTAAGGGCGGGAGGTTGAGACCATAAAGATTGTTCAGGTGTACAACATCATCGCTGATTGCGCATCGATCCTGGTCCCGTTCGTCGTCGCCATTACTTCACCCGACTTGGCCGCCATGTATTCCTGTTTCACCACCGTCGATGCCACGTCGGCTGCCAATCGAAACACAAACCTCTTTGTCTCTGCACAAAACGCTTCCTTTCGATGCAGGTGCAGATATCAGCTGCCGTCATCAACCATTCCATCACTTCTTTCTTCCGTCTCTTCGTTTTCATTCTTCCTTCGTTCGTTTTAAACCTTCCTTGCGCTTTTCCGTGTATCACACGTATTCCTGTCTTAATTTCTTCAGCTGTATCGCTAATCTTATCATCCGTGTGGTTTCCGTAATTTTCAGTCTTCCTTTTTTCTGTTGCTTCTTGTTTTAACGTGTTTATTAAAGCAACTTTTTTTTTTTTTTTTAACTGGAATCAGCTTCTCAGATATATAGAATTCTTTTTTTTATCATTTTTTATTTTTATTTTCACTTCGAAGGGGTGCTGAAACGTATGTGGTATTTAGGTATTTGATCTGACTTTCGAATACGGATTGAGCCGGGAAATTTTCAGTGCCCTGGAGTAATTTCTCTATTTCACGTTTCTCTAAATTCACATTTCTAATGTTAGGTTAGAACCTTAATGTTTTTCCTAACGCCTGGATATTTCCTTTCTTTAATCCACATATCTATTTGATTTTATCCATCTCTGTTCTTTCTTTGTCACATCTTAAGAATCTTTCCTTTATCCATTTTTCTTTTCTTCATTCCTTTCTTTCTTTGACTCCTTCAGATTTTATTGTTTCTGTTTTTCTTTCTTCTTCTTCCTTTTTTTGACTCGTATGATACTCTTTCCTCTATTTTATCCTTCTTTTTTCTTTTTCATTCGACTGTTCCAAAATATCTTTCTTGTATTTTTTTTTGTTTATCCTTTCTTTCTGTGATGCATCCATATTTTCTGTCCTCTGTTTCTCATACTTTTTCTTTATCCTTCCTTAATTCGATCCTTTGCTGTGTATTCTAGATTCTTTTAACTCTATCAATTTTATTTTCCTTATTTTTTTTTTTTTGCCGTCTTCATATTCTTTTTTCTTCTACTTTTCTTTCTTCTTCATGCCTTTCTTTCTTTGATGCTTTTGTTTTCCTTCTTTCTTTACTCTTCTTCTCCTTCAGATTATCTTTCTTTTACTATTTTCTTCACTCCTTTCTTTCTTGGACTCATTCTGATTTTTGATTTTGATTTCTTCACATTATTCTGTGACTCATTCAGATTATCTTTCTTCTACATTTTCTTCTTCATTCCTTTCATTCTTTGACTCATTCTGATTTTTCTTTTATTTTTGATTCTTTTTCACTTCTTTCTTAGACTCTTTCAGATTTTTTCTTCTGTTTTTCTTTCTTTCTTTACTCCCGTCTCCTTCAGATTATCTTTCATTTACTATTTTCTTCACTCCTTTCTTTCTTTGTGTCCTGATTTTTTTTTAATTTTTATTTCTTCTTCACTTTCTTTCTTTGACGCTTTCAGATTATCTTTCTTCCACTTTTTCTTTTTCACTCTTTTCTTTCTTTGACACCATTTTATTCTTTTATTTTATTTTTTATTTCTTCTTCATTTCTTTCTTTCTTTCTTTGACTCTTTCAGATTGTCTTTCTTTTTTTCTATTTTTCGTTCTTCTACACTCCTAACTTTCTTTGATTCTTTCAGGTTCTCTTTCTTCAATTTTCCATTATTTTTTTTATTCCTTTCCTTATTGACCCCTTCAGATTTTCTTTGTTCTTCCCTCTTTGCTTTTTTTGACTTTCAGATTTGTTCTTCTGTTTTTATTCCTTCTTTAATCTTTTCTTTCTTTGAAGTCTTCAGATTCTCTTTCTACTATTTTTCGTCTACACTCCTTTCTTTCCTTAACTCTTCTTTCATCTTTTCCATATTCTCTTTCCGCTAGGTTTCTTCACTTTAACTCTTTATTCCAAATTCTCTTTCCTCGATCCTTTTTTTTTATTCTCTTCATGTTTTCAGTTCTTTTTTTGACTTTTCTAGATTCTCTTTGCTTTATCCATTTTCACGCCTATCTACACCTGAATTCCTCTCAATTCATTTTGGTCATTTCTTAATTAATTTCAACAGATTTTTTTTTTAACGATTACTTTTGCCTGTCGATTCCAAACATATTTAAATCCTTTCTGTCTATGTTCGATTATTGCATTTTGGCTATATTGGAATGTAAAAAGTACGATATATAATGATAGATGCGGAAACTACTCTCGGTTTTTATGTCCCGAAAGTAAGTAAAATATGTTTACCCTATAAGTGGACCTTTAAATATTTGAACGCATCCCAATTCTCATTTTCCTAAAATAAATTCATGTGTAATGGATAGCGCCCCGAATTGAGAAATTGGAGAGCCGAGTTCGAATTCCATTCGAATCCATTAAATTCACTTACGTGCTAATACCCCTGGGAGAAGCATAAATATTCTTCTTCTCCCCATTATATATATATATATATATATATATATATGAAATGGACAACGTCTGGCAATTATTTTAAGACATTTTTATGTTTATTCGCACCTCCTACAGACACAAATATTTAAGTAAATGCTCTACTTATAATAAAAAAGTACTGACGTGGTTTACCGATTGAGCCACGGAGGAGTGTTTTGGTTAACGAGGTCGATTTTACTGTTTTTAAACTACAATTCTCCATGATTTTCTCTCGTACATTCATATCTGCTCGATGCGTATCCAAATGTAAACAAATGACGTTACACATTATGAAATGGACAAAGTCCGACAATTATTTTTAGAAACATGAATTTTTTCGGACATTCAGGTCGGTAAATGTCGTTAATACTGTTTATTATAAGCAGAGCATTTACTTAAGTATTTGTGTCTGTAATAGGAGCGTATAAACATAAAAAAATATCTTAATATATATATATATATATATATATATATATATATATATATATACGCCCCGGGTTATTTTCCGGATATCACTTTTTCTATCAGAATCACTAATCTCACAAACCAAAATAAACAACGGATATATTTATAAATCAAAAGAAAGCGGTCGAATCCGTCAACACAACAATACAAACAATAATTCTACGTGCGAAAATATTCTCTTAAAACATAAAGTAATTGAGGTAATTTTTCAGTTGACCATGTGAATAAACAATAGCGTTTCTAAATTCTTCTAGTTGCCAAAGACATTTTGTTAGTTATTTATAGATACAAGGTTTCAATAAATCCACTTCTTTTTTTACTTTGAAAAGGTTCACATTGGACGAAACGCGTCTGCTTAAATTACAGTTTTCGGGTTGTTTTTTTTTTCCCCGCTTCATACATATTGTCTTTTTTCTACAGGTTAATTATGAGAAATTATATATATATATATATATATATATATATATATATATATATATATATATATATAATTATTATTATTATTATTATTATTATTATTATTAAAGGAACTAAGTTCGACAATTATTTTAATATATTTTATTCTTATATGTTATTTATATAGGCACAAATATTTAAGTAAATGCTCCGTTTATAATAAACTATTGACAACATAATGTCCGAGAACTTTCATAGAAAATATGCGTCCTCCGACAGGAATCAAACCTGCATCCTTCACGGAACCGTAATATGGCCTGACGTGCTATACCAGTTTAGCTACGAAGGAAGCGTCTAGTTACTAAGGTCGATTTATATTATATACATATTAAATGTAGATGTTGTTAACACATTTTATTATAAACTGAGCATTTACTTAAATATTTGTGTCTATAAAATAACGTATAACAATAATATATATATATATATATATATATATATATATGTATATTTAGTGGAACATACTCAATATCCGTGATAGAGGCAACATATGCAATTGCATGGATAGTAATTTGTAACACCGGGTTTCACGCTTTCGCGATCTTCAGACAAATTGGTGTATTTTCCAAAAGTGGATCTATTTATGCTTTATTTGTGTTTGATTATTTGTGTGTGATGGGGGGGGGGATTTTTCTTCTGTGTTTGTTTGGGATGACACTCACATCTACAAAGACACGAATACAATCAACCCTATAGATGTTAGTTTTTACATACACACCCATATTCTTCGGTTAGGTGCAGTTATGCATTCATACTTTTGAGCACCCGTATTTACGCTATTTTCATTCTGTCTATTTCACTGTCAAGATTGTAGCGTTTCATATGTAGAGGGCAGGTGAGGGCGGCATTGACGTTTACTATCTCCATGTGGGTTAATTTGGGTTCTGTCTGTAGACATGGTGATGACGTCTGCATTTTTTAACAACATTAACTGCGGCTGTGTTATTAACGATTGTGATTATGTTAATGGTAATATTAGTTGTGATAATATTATTGATATATTGGTTATTATGAACAGTAAAGTTATCTTTAATAATGATGGAAACAATAATAATCACGATAATAGCAATAATAACAACATTAAAAAGGGAATAATCAATAAATATATAATGATTTAATAAAAAAAAAAAAAAAAAAAAAAAATTAATAATGACAATGGTAAGGATGGTAATACTTGTGGTAATCATAATAAGGATGACGATTATAATAATGATAATAATAATAATAATAATGGCAATGATAAGTAGTAGTACTAATGATGGTAGTGATGGTCATGAAGCAATTGTTCTTCAAGTAGTAATAACAATACTAATAGCGAAAGTAATAGTAGCTGTCACAAAATAATAATGTTGGGGTATTAATGGTTATATCTTTCGTGATGGCCTTGCTCATTGTTATGTCAGTGATTGGGTAGTGTTGGTAAAAGTCGCTGGTAATGTTATTGATTCCTGTTAGTGGCTATGTTTTGGTAGTTTTAGAGTTTTGATGCTTTACCATTTTTCGATAGGTTCGTTCCAGTTTGTGTTCAATTTTCGTTGTTGGTTGTTATCCGTTTTGTTTGAAAGGTGATGATAGATATTTGTTTTCGTGTCTGCATTTTAAGATTATTTCCTATCTTTGATTTAATAATTTTGTGTGTGTGTGTGATTATTGCCACTTCTTTTTTTGCAGGCAAAGTAGACATCTTCTTTATGTGTTATTGTAGGCAGGTGCAAATATAACATAAATAGATCCAAGTAGATCCACTTTTGAAAAACTAAACTAATTTGTCTGAAAGTGGCAAAAGCGTGAAACACGGGGTTACAAACTACTATCCATGCAACCTCTCTAGGTGTACAAGGCAAGCCTACAGAGTCCGATAGATAAATTGTTGTTTAAATTACGCAAAAAAGAACAAATGAAAATAACATTGACATCTCATTTTAACAGATATCATACTTATTATAAAACCCAGGTTGTGTGTGTGTGTGTGTGTGTGTGTGTGTGTGTGTGTTCGTTTATATATTGGATCGGATTTCCTACATTTTTCAACCGATTTCAACAAAACTTCACAGGACTGAGTAAAATTACCTTGCGGTGGTTCTAACAGCGCCAAAAATTGGAAAAACAATTGTTTTTGCACGAAATCAATTTGAAAACAGGATTAAGAGGCATCGTTGTCGCGAGAATGGAAAGGGGACAACCCATATCGAGTTATACTTATTATAAAACCCAGGTTGTTTATGTGTGTGTGTGTTCGTTTATATATGAGATCAGATTTCCTACATTTTTCAACCGATTTCAACAAAACTTCACTTTTTTTTGGCAGGTAGTGTTTCTTATTGTCTTGCACACTTTTTTTCTTTATTTTTACATTCAGAATGCTTTAAAAATTCCATTTACAAGACAATTGTTTAGAGTAAAATTCTATTCAATCGGTAGACTCATAACGATTGAAAACAATGTTTTTGTTCGAGTTTGGGTTTGACCAATTCGTAAAAAAACAAACAAAAAAAAACTAATTAAGACATGCGTGTCCGTCAACCTTAAACAATAATCTTTGTCAATTTTATTTTTCAGTCTTTATGATGGTCGATACTTGATCTATCTCTTACTGTTACATCCCCGGGCAACACCGGGATCTACTGCTAGTAGCTACTAAAATTACACAAATATAACCTGAAATACTAAAGAGGAAATTTCTTCAGTGAAATCGCCATTTGACTTCAACCAGGGCCTCCAGATGACTTCGGAAACTCCTGGAACTCTTCTGGACGGTCTCCTTGATGAATGCAGCTATAAACCTTGCTTTCAGTTCACCTTTGGTGTTACAAGGAGTTTGTTAGTCTCTCGCTCAACTATGCTTCGCACATAATAATAAAGAGGGTTGCAGTCTGGGGAGTTAGGATGCCAGATGTAAGGGGGTGATGTGATCACAGAAATTGTCTGACAGCCATGACTGGTTTCGCCTGCTTGTTTCCAGACATAGGGTCTTCTAGAATTTACCCTCTTGACCCTAGGGGAGCACTACCTCCTCAAGGAACTTGATAAAGGCCCTACGTGTTGAGGTTGAGGCTGAAGCTCTCATCAACAAATTCGGGAGTTCTTTTCTTATCAGAATGATCAGAGTGAGTTTTCCACGGTGTCGTACCTTCGTAATTACTATTACACTCATCCAATTCTTTCCGAATCCTCTGCACTGTCCTCAACATTGACACCCAAACACTCTGAAATATTCATATTGGAGTTTCCGGTGCGAATATCGTCTTTACCACAATTATGCGTTTTATTCAATTTTTCTTGTATTCATAAAAGTGGTTTCTTTTCTGGACACTAGTCAGTTATGTGCCATGCATGATACACGCTTAGGCGATCATGTATCTTTTGATACATGACTGACGAGGCAGATTTTTCCCGCAGTCGGTTACCATCTCTTTCTGCGGTAGACCAGTTGCCATTAAAGGCTATAGAACCCGGTCTGTCCTGCTATTTACCCATGGGGAGAAGAAGAGGATTCATATCTTTCCCAAGGGTATTAGCACGTAACTGAATGTAATAGATTCGACTGGAATTCGAACTCGGCTCTCGGATTCCTCAATCCAATTCCGCTATCCTTTACTTTACCTAGATGATCTGTAGATCCGAGCACATTCAACTAATCTATTACCCTTTTATCCAGAATGTCTTTTTGTTCTAGTATAACAATAACTATATACATATATGGATAGGAACGTTTTTAATTTCCGAACACGGCTAGCACGTTGTGGCTGTGTTTATAGTTGATATTATTGAGTTGTTTTTTTCTCCTTTTTTTTTATTATTAACGTCTCCACTATTTCAAAATATTTTGTGCATCTGGATGAGTGTCTTATTTTTCACATGTTAGGAATAGAGGTTGGTAGATCTATGTATGTATTTAAATAAGACCTAATACGGCTATGATTCGAGAGAGTAAGTTTTCTTGATAAGCATGTAGTTGTACGTCTGATGTAATTTTTATTCATGATTCTGATCAGGAACGCAGTTCAGTAAAGGGCATGTAAATTCATCAATAATGTTGGTCCTATGTATGGCCGCTATTGAAGGCACAATTTATGCGCGCCTGTTTCGTCCAAAACGAGACGATATTTGCACACATGCAAATTTTGTCCGTATTGGAATAGCATAAAAAGCGGGGTGCTGGCAGCACGAAAGAACCGAAGTTATTCGGCGGACAGCGTACAATAGAGCTGGACGTACGTACTGACAGACGGACAAAGAGGAAGTCGAAGTACGCGCGGCTGAGCTGGTGTCTGTTTTACAACTGCCCAGTGTAACGGCTGAGAAAGGGAGCCACGCAATCCATTTCCTTGAGGCGACTGCACTTTTTGACCCCCTCTCATCACAATTTTTCTATTTCGGCAGTTATGGCGAAGGTTCGCGTAAGCAGCGATGTTATAAAACTATTTTATGTGGGTGATGTGGTGGCGTGGCTAAAAAAAAGGTCAGACAGTTGGCGTGACTTCAATAGGTGGACGATGTGGCTAGTCTGCTACCAATGTACCTGGAAGGGGGCGGACTAGCCCTCTACATGGAAATGGAGGAGAAAGATCAGAGAGAGGTTGATCAGATCGAAGCCAGGCAGAAGGAGGCATTTACGGACAACGCGTTTTCAGCGTACAGAAAATTGACCATGGTCAGGTGAACCGGCAAACGTTGTGGACGTCTACGCTAACAAAATCAGGTAGCTTGTTGCATTGGCCCGGCTTGAGGGAGCTGAGATGGAAAGCTGGGTCGTTGTCCGTGCGGAGCTGTCGAATAACGATTGCCAAGTCCTGTCTCGCCAGTTGCTTCCAGATTGAAAACACTCAGCTGGTGTCTGTTTCACAACTGCCCAATGTAACGGCTGAGAAAGGGAGCTATGCAATCCATTTCCTTTGGGCGACCCGGAGAAGAAGAAAAAATAGCTGGCCTCTCGGCAAACACCGCACTGCACTTTTTGACCTCCTTCTCATCGCCATTTTTCTCCACACTATATAGTTTCTATTTTGCTGATGTGTTGTTATTGTTGACGATGAAGTTGGCAGTTTTTATTTTTTTCATAATAGACAATTAACTTAAACAGTGTGTATTACGTCTATCGGCCTGCTCATTCGAGAAATCTGAGTAAACATAAAAGTAAATCTCAGAAAAAAAGGTTTATCATTATTCCTATGTATGTATGTATTTGGTATTCTGGGCGAGCTATCTTAAGGGCTCTGAGGTAACATACTATGACTAATCCTGATTTTATTTTTTGATTGTCGTGGGAATAGAAATTAATTAGATCATTTTTGTTAGTCGGTTTACGATCAATGTTGATATCTAATTTCTTATTGTTGTGCATTAATAAAATATCGAGGAAAGGTAGGGAATTATTTCAAATTCATGTGTGAATTCAATGGTACGTTCAAACTCTTATTATTATGTTTAATAGATTTATATCTTGAGGAAACAATAAAAGAACACCATCTATGTATCTTAAGTAAGTGGAGTTTTTAGGTATGATGTATCCCAGAATACCTAAGTGAAGAAGAGAAATACATTGAGAAAACATTTAGACATTTTCACTACCTACATCATTTTATAATCAGCGCTAAAAAAAAAAACTTATAAAATCCACATATACCAAAAAACTAGACACCAATAGAATATCTAATACTAACAACACAAAATTCATAATCTACTCTCTAATATTTTTTGAACAAAATTTGTAAATAAATTAGTTATCCGTCTATATTCTGAACCCTTTATTTCATTCACTGGGATAGACTGTTCTAGTTCCACGTGCCATGTTTGATGGATGTCAGTTATCAGTTATCTCCTGTTAATTTCCCTCTGAAAGTTCTCCACTGCCTTAACCGGGTATTGAACGCACACTCTTTGGGTCCTGTCACTGGATCTAGCCAACGCCTTTATCCACTGTGCCATGTGTCCTTGAGGTTCAGTTCAACATTCCAACGACCTGAAGAAGGCCGGAGCGTACAACGGCCGAAACGTTGTAATAAATATGGCGACAAAGATGAGGACAATAGTCCGAATAATGTAAATAATGTAAATTAGTTATCCCTAATACGAAAATCTTTGCCACAACGTCCAAGACAATCGGAGATATACTTAGGAAGAAAAAAAATCCATTGCCACTTCGAATAAATTAAATAAATTAATTACAATTTAAATGACAACCCTGTCACTGGATCTAACCAACGCCTTTATCCACAGTGCCATGTGTCCTTGAGGTTCAGTTCGACATTACAACGACCTGAAGAAGGCCGGAGCGTACAACGGCCGAAACGTTGTAATAAATATGGCGACAAAGATGAGGACAATAGTCCGAATAATGTAAATAATGTAACTTAGTTATCCCTAATACGAAAATCTTTGCCACAACGTCCAAGACAATCGGAGATATACTTAGGAAGAAAAATAAATCCATTGCCACTTCGAATGTGGGTACTTATTAAATAAAGTACTTACAATTTAAAATAATATATGTATGTATGTATGCACTCGATAACATCATAAATGTGTATGTGTGTGTGTTTGCGCATTCAGTGAGATGCAAACTGTTTTAATGTGAGAAAATTATCCCGACGACACTGTCTTCAAATAGAATTTTGTGGAAGATGAAGGCTTTCCGAGGTACCGTCATTCTGTTAACTGCTATATTTTGAAAGTTCAGAAAACAAAATAAATGGCCTCTTCTAGAATCCTATAATTAACCCTAAACATTCGCATATATAGACAAATAGAACAAACACGCGATCACACACACATACACAAAGTATGTGCGTGCGTGTGCGTGTGCATAAGTTTAAATCGCGTTCGCTTTTTTTTTCTTTTTTTTTTAGAAAAAAAGTCAATAAGTTTTCCTGCACCCCTCCTGTTCTAATTTTCTAGAAAAAAAACGTAGAAACAATAGAATGAGTTTAGCCTCTTTTTAAAAAAATGTTTTTATTATTATTATTATTTATTGACTGTTTACATTTACTTACCTTTTCAGCACCCTAATGATTTCAAACCGTTAGCTGAAATTATCACTCGATCAATACCCCCGGGCGAACTTGAGCTGATTGATAATATTATTATCTGTTTAATCAGCCGTAACTCCTTCTGCCGGATGGCTATTCAAATTTCGTTATTTATTTTAACTTCCTTCCTTCACAGCCACTGTCTCAGTTCCTCGTCGTTATCGAAAGTAAGCCCGCTGTCTCTTTGCCGCTACAAACCCTTCTTTTTTTTTTTTTTTTTTTTTTTTTTTTCAATCTCTGTTTCATTTGCCGTTTATCAGGTCACGACGCATTGCAAATTAATCTGCTGTGATAATTTAAGGTACCCGACAAAACTGCATTGTCGGCTAGAAAAAAAAAATTAACTGATGATTTCCTATTGAAACAATAGAAACGTTTATGTCGACATGGCATACGCGTTTCGAGTTTTCTCACAGTTTTTCACTCATCTGAATTCACATGATGAATCCATTTTGTATTGCAAAATTACAGCTAGAAGATTTTTCAATTTCTATAAGTCGTAATAATAGTCTTATAATAGATCATTCCATTCAATGTATCTAAATACAAACCTTATAATAGATCATTCCATTCAATGTATCTAAATACAAATCTTATAATAGATCATTCCATTCAATGTATCTAAATGCATTTTATAATAGATCATTCCATTCAATGTATCTAAATACAAATCTTATAATAGATCATTCCATTCAATGTATCTAAATGCATTTTATAATAGATCATTCCATTCAATGTATCTAAATACAAATCTTATAATAGATCATTCCATTCAATGTTTCTAAATACAAATCTTATAATAGATCATTCCATTCAATGTATCTAAATACAAATCTTATGATAGATCATTCCATTCAATGTATCTAAATACAAATCTTATAATAGATCATTCCATTCAATGTATCTAAATACAAATCTTATAATAGATCATTCCATTCAATGTATCTAAATACATCTTATAATAGATTTCCATTCAAGGTATCTAAATACATCTTATAATAGATCATTCCATTCAATGTATCTAAATACAAATCTTATAATAGATCATTCCATTCAATGTATCTAAATGCATTTTATAATAGATCATTCCATTCAATGTATCTAAATACAAATCTTATAATAGATCATTCCATTCAATGTATCTAAATACAAATCTTATGATAGATCATTCCATTCAATGTATCTAAATACAAATCTTATAATAGATCATTCCATTCAATGTATCTAAATACAAATCTTATAATAGATCATTCCATTCAATGTATCTAAATACAAATCTTATGATAGATCATTCCATTCAATGTATCTAAATACAAATCTTATAATAGATCATTCCATTCAATGTATCTAAATACAAATCTTATAATAGATCATTCCATTCAATGTATCTAAATACATCTTATAATATATCATTCCATTCAATGTATCTAAATACATCTTATAATAGATCATTCCATCTTAAATAAATCAACAATGTTTTGCGGCAATTTTTAACATCAACTTGACATTTTTCTTGTTGAAAAGTTGAAGAATTTTAACACGTTCACCATTATGGATAAAAAAAAATTAGTAGATTTTAAATATTTTTTTTTTCGAGACTTAGTATGAGCAAAAGAAATTCATGGATTTGAAAGAAAAAAAGACCTCAGAATGACGTCAAAATCCAGGAATATTTTTCATCCTTTAATAGTCAGTTGTGCTTAGTTTAATTTGCAACGTATATAAATGGAGGTAGAAAAAAGTAAATGTTGATAAGACAGCGGGGGGGGGGGTCACAAAGCACTGCCCGAGGCCTTCAGTCAGGTATGAGCCACATCGGCCTGGGAGGTTGGAGGTATTAAGCACCAGCACTGACAGGGAATCTTCCTCTGTGCCCGACCCACGATTTACACCGTCTTGGATTATCGTTGTGTCTTCGAGCAGCACTTGGTTTGGTTTAAGATGCCGCTTCTTGGGGGCTCGTTCTGCGGTACAGAAAAAAGAGTGAATCAAAAAAATAAATAGATAAATAAATAAAAATAGTTCAAAGTTCACTCATGTGCTTCAACAGTGACACGAGATATAAGCTACTTGTTTTTTGTTTGTTTAACATGGAGAAATCGAAGAGTTCTTCTTTGTAACGCTATCCAGGGTGGATGAAAAGTCATAAACCGCAGCTCCCAGCCCACACTCTTCTCTGACTGTCGACGCTGGTCTGAGATAGATAATAATAATATTGCCGCGGTGGAGCTGTGAATGTCAGTTCTTCAACTTCCTGCTCCCGTTTAATGAGCACCATCGTATATCATTACTTTGCTCGTTAGAGGTTTTCTTGTCCGAAATCAATATTTTCTACGTGTTGAACAAGGAGAAAATAACACACACGAACAAACCCAAACGTACAAACTCAGATTCACAGACAGACACCTACCCACACGCGCAGACAATCACAGACACACAGAGAGATACAAACGCGGACAAAACACATGAGTGCAAAACACAGATATACATAAGTACACATAAAGACACACACAAATACAGACACACGGAATGGCACACGAAAAGACTCACACACACATAAACTCAGTTACACCACAAAAAATAAACGAATTTCTACCTTGCGAAAAAGATAATATTGAAATTAAACTGACTTCAATAAATTATCGTTCATCTTATATATAAAGTACAGTATATGTGCGTGTGTTTGTGCGTGCGTGTGTCCAAGCAACCACTAGTCAGATTTCAGTTATTCATAGCTCATTCAATATTCCGAGAAAAGTTAAACGCAGAGAACGATTTTCGCTGAGCTGAAATTGCCAGGTTATGCGATGTTAAAATATATATATTAATATATTATACTATCCATTATCGTGGTTCAAGAGGAGTAACTGTTGTTTTCCTTTTGTATCCAAAATTGCAGTGCACGTTTTATTATAAATAGCTTAAAAGCCACCCTATCGGCCAGTATTGAAGCTAGCTCCTGTGGAGGACTCTTGGTTTGGCTATCATCCCAATAGCTATGGATGAGTAGATGCGATAGGCATCAATAAACTACAGAAGAACTTAAAACTGATCGATGCATTAAAGTATTGAATTGAAATTTAAGCTTACCTTTTAAAAGTTCACTGATAATTCTTCTGTTGTTACTGAATGTAAAGAAGATTTGATGTACGTAGATCCTTACTTTCCGTACAAACAATTCTTTTTATTTCATGGGTGACAGAACAAGGGACAATTTATAAGATAAAATTAATATAGTATAAAAATGGGAAAACAGAAATTAGAATTAGTTATACATTCAACATTTGAAAAGTTATAGAAACATAATAGCTAATTAACTAAAACCTGTATTATGGAATCTATATGGATAAATGCGAAACTGAAGCTCAAATTCTCCCACGAATTCTGAGATTAAAAAGCCACATTTCTACTTTATAGTAAATTGGTATTTATTCGACACTCCACGAAGACGCGTTGTGACACAAGTTCGGTTTAATGTGGGGAGCCCGAGCGCGTACACCCGGGATAGGAACAAAAATTTCCCGAGCCTCCGCAACCGTCAGTTGTGCTGGCCTCGGTGCGAACATCGATCCCTCTCTCTGGTGCAATAAGAGGGCACGGCCTCGGGCAGCTGTTCCCCAGGGATGGGCACCTCTCGGTATAATTTTCCTCTGTTGCGATTTTGTCCTTTGACGGAGCCGTCCCTGAGCACACTCAGCCCAAAGACAATGACGCAACTGAGAGATGATAAATAGAGTAATTCGTATTTATTCCCTTCTACTACACCTGGGCACACAATAGATGGAGCAGGCGCGCGCAAGGAGCATAAGTTGAGGGCTGGGAATAAAATAATATCTTTAAAAGCGGGACCATCGAGAGGGTGTACATTGAGGACTCCAATCAGCAGGACTGTTTCTTTCAGCGTCTGCTGCTGCAGACTGTCAAAGGTCCTACATGATTCACAGACCTGCGAAGATATAATGGAGAAGTCTGTACGACCTACAGAGAAGCCCGAGTCAAACACGCCCTACGGGAGGACGATGCACACTGGGACCAGAAACTGCGAGGCCCAGCAGTCAGCAGAGCCCCAAGTCATCTGCGCCAGCTATTTTACCTCATATTGATGACATGTCGCTTGAGTGATCCTCTCAAGCTTTGGGTGACCCACAAAACCAACATATTAGAGGGAATCCGACGAAGGATTCAAAGTGAAACCTCAGCAGAAATTATCACGTTCAATGATGCCATCTACAATAAGGCATGAGTTGACTTGGACACCCAAATGCATGGTATGGGAGGCCAAGGAATTGCCACATTTGGCCTACCTCAACCTGGGAAGGCAGCAAACAACCTCGCACACGCGGTAAACCAGCTATGACACCGAGGAAATGACGACGTATATAACTGATAACGAACACAAACTGATGGAGGACCAACTGGGTTTTTATAACACGATTTTGTCAAATATTGAAGGTGAAAGAGGCGATCTGTTCTTTCTTGATGCCCCTGTTGGAACAGGCAAATTTGTTTTAATTTTAACGCAAGATCCCCTAAGGGGTATATTTTCTGTGAGCGCACAGAATACCTTTTCAGGGCTACTTACTTTGGATTACTACTTTCGGATGACCGATTTTCTTGTTATTATTATTAAGGCGTTTTCCAATTTTGGTATTATTGTGCCTATTGTACTTATTGGTATTTCCTCCAAAAATCATAGGGTTGACGTTTGGATATTCTCTGTGAATGCACAGAAGCCCTTTTTAGTGATAAATATTTTGAATTGTTACTTTCGGATAACCGAAGAAAGAGCATGAGAACAAGAACAGGGGATAACATCCGCTTTCCTAGGAATTACTGGGTATGTCAGCTAGTAATTAATAATCAGAAGTGAATAATCAATGAATAAATACAAAATACTGTCAAGTACTTAATGATAAATATTAGGTTGGTGCAAAAATAATGTCGTTTTTTAACGTTAAGTTGGACGTCAAAAAACGACATTATTTTTGAACCAACCTAATAGATTAATATATAAATAAAGATTTAAATTTAACAAACAACCCTATACAATAGCTACTAAATAAACGCATTCTGGACCATAATTTCTTCTCTATAGGTATTAGAATCATTTAAAACAATTTTCTGTCTATCCGATTAGAATAAGAAAATCAACTGGAAATAACTGTCTTTGCTACCCATAATGCCCTAGTGCCAAAAATATTTCGATAGGGCCGAAATCAGACGTCCCTATCGAAATAATTCTGTCACTTAAAAGAAACCAATAAAACACCTACAGTAAAATGGAAATTAATAAGAAAAGCTAGAGGTCATTAAATGAACCATCTCCATTGTGCATACATGAGAAACTATATATTACTAAGTTTCTAAAAAATAAAAATTTACTGAATCAAAGAAATGAAATAACTATTCTTTGCCGACATTGTCAAAAAATTTCCTTAAATAATATTTAAAAATAAAATAAAATAATTAAAAAAAATGGGAGCTGATAATATACATACTTATATTTGATATGTAATAATGATTTTTAAATAATTTAAGTAATTCTATTACATTTATTTGTTTTAAAACGAAATATAGTCTATTAGTAATTAAAAGTAAAAATAATATTTTTAAATTGTAGTTCAAGATAACATATTCTAATCCCCTTTTAGTGTGACGTCGTCCCCTGGTCGCAGCGCCAACTGTGACGTTCTATCCTGATCTACCGCGGGACCAGTTGTGACGTCCCCAAACAGCACCAATTGTGACGTCCTCGCCGCGGCGCCAGCCGTTCGCTCCTCGCTGCTCCATTCGGGTGTCGTTGCTCCAAACGTGACGTCCGCCTGTCGCGTCAGTCGTGTTGTCTCGTCCTGTGACGACCAACTGGCTTGGTATCGGTCGCGGCACCCAAATGTGACGTTCTAACCTTTTGGTGATTCGGGTGAGAATCTGGTTAGATTTGATATCAGCCTCGTCGTTCCCAACTCGCTTCCAACGCCTGGTTACCAAGGTAACTGCATTGATCTCAGTCTGCCTACCCACGTTGTGAATTGATCTTAGGCAGACGAGATCAATCAGTAGTCGGGGCCGTAATGCAAACTGAGTTCAACGGGCGTGATACCACACAAATATGCATAAAAGAAAATAAAATGAAAACTCAAAAAGTTCAAAGTATCAAAGAAAAAGGTAACAAACTTTATGTCTAGTTGTTCGATACATAGGACTGCATCTATCTCCCGACCCGTTCTGTTGATTGTGACACGTCGTTTTCCGCTAGGCAAGTTTTTAACGCTTCAAGTTGTTTGCTCTCTTGGTGTTTCGGTGTGTCTTTGGACGAAAGTCGAAAAAAACTTATTTCGGTGGTCTGGATCTAAGTCGCTCTTCAAAATAATTGTTCTTGGGTTGAAGAGGAGTCCGGAATTTGCGTGAATCTTGGTCAGCTGAACACACTGGAACTGCTGGAACTCATCTCTGGAAACTCAACTCTGGAAACTGCTGGAGCCCGAACTCTGGAAAAAACTGATTTCTGCTCGTAGGGGCTTCACTTTTATGGACGCCGACCAAAACCTGAGTGGGTCTGTCGTCGTCGGGGGTTCTTCGATAATTCTAAATACATAGCCACCTCTTTTATTTCTGGTTAGGGATTTTCCACTCTTTTCCATTTTTGGGAACCTTTCCTCACTCCCACCTTCTCTCCATGCTTCAGAGGGCGGGAACTGCCCTCCCCACTTCTTCCTAGCAGCTTCTCATACCTATACTCTGGATGAGGCGTCGACAGCCTCCTTCGTGCGTCACGTGATCACCACTTGACCAATGATGTCTTAGTCGGGCGTGGACGAATCCGCGGCTTTGTTTCAGGAAGAAAAAAAATATCTTGCTTAATCAAAAAAAATTATCTTTCCTCCTCCTTCGTGCGTCACGTGATCATCAATTGACCAATGATGTCTTAGTCGGGCGGGGACGAATCCGCGGCTTTGTTTCAGGAAGAAAAAAAAATATCTTGCTTAACTAAAAAAAATTATCTTTTCTCTTTCCCTTTTCTTCCTCTTAATCGCCGTTATCATTTCCCTAGCCGCAATGGGACAATATGACAACTCTTGTTCTACACGTGGTTTTTGTCAGGTATTTTATCGCTAATTATCAGAATGGGTGGTCTTCTTAACACGGCCTCAAAAAAGAAACATCTCCAAAGTTTCAGTCAGTCTATCGCCTCGAAGAAAGAAGAAAAAACACTTCTGGGTCCCCATTCATTTTCTTTCGGTACATATTTCTGATAACATAATTTTATTTTCGCAGGCATACAGATGTTCTGCAGCCAGAAAATCGGTCAGTGTGGTTACTTCGTGTGTGTCGCGATTAATTTTTCCATATCTGTCCAAAGTCCCTTTTAGTTGCCTGTTTTCCGTCACTTATCCAAATAACATTTTCACTTGAATTTTTCTTTGGCCAGTCGACCAGCAGTTTGTTTACGTACTCCTAGATAACACAGCCGTTATCAAAACACATCTGTTTCTTTCTTTCTTTCCCTTTCTTTTTACTCAGAATTTCCCCTGTCATTGTAATGACACCCTTTCGCCATTTGTTACTTATCAATATATTCATTGTCTCTTAGCCGTGTGTGTGTTCTGCTGATCACCCACGATTCGTCTCGCCTTTCTTTCTGCCTTCTTTTCCTTCTTTTCCTTTTCTGCCTCGTAAATGGTGCCACATTAGAAAGTATCTTTATGCATACAAGTACGAATTTAACGGATAAAAATGCCGAAAAACTTTTTGTCGTTGATAAAAAACCAAACGACATGCGTTGAACGGATGTCAAAATTCATTAAAAAATGCACCCCTACCCTACCGCTCCTGTCTAAATGATTGGATTTCTCTGTATCCTTGGAAACAAATATTATGAATGCATGTGCTTTGAAACCTCAGTAAATTTAAAAATAAGTTATTCTAAAATTCGCTTGAAGATGAAACAAAACTAATGCTTTTAATTTAATTATATAATTAAATTTGGAGTTTTAGCTTCGGTTTTTGAAACATTGTAAATCCTGTGTAGCGAAGTAACCATATTTTTAAATATTTATGCTCTGTAAATTTTCATTGAGCACTGTTTTGTAAAAATAAAAATATCAAGAACACCAGATTATATATCTTACTGTTCTTTCTTTTTTTACTATAATATATATATATATATATATATATATATATATATATATATATATGGTGCGATGAGTCAATTTTCGCCATGTTATATTTTTAATTTCGCGCATGCGCGTAATTGTTTTTTTTATTTTGTTGACTTCAAAGTAAAGTAAGGCCAGTTGGACACCGTCCGTGAGAAAAAGAGCACCGTGAGGCAATTCACTCCGCCAGAAATTTGGAAACGGCATGCTGTACTGCTTATCATTCGCACCGAAAGCTCCAATACGAACATTTTAGAGTGTTTGGGTGTCAATCTGAGAACAGTGCAGAGGATTCAGAAAGAGTTGGATGAGTCTAATGGTGATTACAAAGGTGTTTGGAGTCGTCACTAGTGATGACGACGTTATACCTTCATTCATCTTCCCACAGACAAACTCAACACGGAGGCGATGTGGAAAGTGCCTTGAGGTGTTAGTGTTCCTGTGGGTCAAGAGGATGGTTGCTGGAAGACCGTAATGTTTGGCAACAGGACTCTGCGCCATGCCAACAGGAGAACCCAGTTATGGCTGTCAGACAATTTCTGCTACCACGTCATCACTTGCATTTGGCTACCTAATTCCGCACACCTCAAACTCCTTGATTGTGTGTGGAGCACAGTTGAGCAAGAGAACAACAAACCTCCTTGTAACACCAAAGTTGAACTGATGGCAAAGATTATAGCAGCATTCAACAACTTAAACAAGGAGAAAAATTGTATGAGATTCCGAAGTTGCTAGGAGGCTGTGATTAAAGTCAATGGCGTTTTTATTGAAGAAATTTACTCTTTAGTATTTCAAGATATTGTTGCGTAATTTTGGTGAATATATCAAGGTCTCTTCAGGTAGTTAATACAGCGAGTTAAATTACCTTCCACACACCAAAACTTAAAAAAGATAATGCTATACCGGAAGTAATCGGCTGTAGTTGAGAAGGAGCGAAAGAAAAACAATATAACATCCAACGTCATCCGGGTTCGTAAATGCCTAAGTTTAACTTTCTTTTGTGCCTACATTTTATAGTGTTCTCTGTTCTTTTATTAAATAACTCTGCTACAACCTTATAAGTCGCAACAGCCAACTTCTCCTTCTTGCAAAGTATACAGAAGATGACGTTTACCACTCGATTCCCGACCTCTCTCAGGATACTCCATTCAATCGCTGGACCTTTGCTATGAATCCATCCCAAATCCCAATAACGCCCAGCCAGACATTGTTTTGGTGTGTGTAAAGTAATTTACTTCGCTGTATTAAACACCTTAAGATACCTTAGCGGTTGAAACCACGGTTGTGTTTCTACCCAGCGTCTAAAGATTTTATTGCCTATACATCTCTCTCTCTCTCTCTCTCTATATATATATATATATATATATATATATATATATATATATATATATATAAATAAATTGATTTAAAAATATGGTTTTTCCGCTACACAGTTCTAACCATGTTTCAAAAATGGAAGGTCCGAATTTAATTTTGTAATTCGACCTTCCATTTTTGAAACATGGTTAGAACTGTGTAGCGGAAAAACCATATTTTAAATCAATTTATTTATAATATTAATGCTCTGTAAATTTACATTGAGCACTATTTTATGAAAATAAAAAATATCTATAAGAACACCGGATTATATATCTTACTGTTCTTTCTTTATATATATATATATATATATATATATATATATATATAGTTGGATTGATGTGACTCTGAGTTTCACGCAATTTGCGATCGTCGGACAAACTGATTAATTTTTTAATTTTGGATTTATTTATGGTCGCGTATATTGATGTTTTTATGGTAGTGTGAAGAAACATTGTCGTCGGAACGCCACTCATACGTACGCAAACATACATACACGCACGTTCACACAAGCACAAACATATCGAAACAGTGTGGAACTGGGCGCATATGCAATTGGACGCTGTATTCAATGTTGGATTGTATAGCGAAATTCTTTCACAAGTCGCAGTGTCAACGCACAGTTCGTCTGTTATGCTCGCGAAATAATGTTTTCTCGTACA
>CAHIKZ030002280.1:705000-732500 GCA_903632075.3 Acanthosepion pharaonis | reverse complement strand
GTGATTTTTTTCACATATGTTTGTTATAATTTTCGAATAAATATATATATATATATATATATATATATATATATATATAACATGAAGTGTCAATTCATCTGTCTGTCACGGATGTTCTCTGAATCTGCAAGAATGAATGTATTATCATTATTATTATTTGATATCTTCTCTGATTCTAAGTTTTATAAACTAAAATTATAAATATAATATAAACTTATTTTTTAAACGGTATCACCCCATGCAAGGCAGTAAAGTCACTAAGACGCAAGGGGTTAAAGGTTGTTGAAAAATTAGAAACAGAAACATTAATAATGAACAGGAAGAGAAAAGATTAATCAAGAGATCAGTAGATGCCAATTGATATTGTATTTAAATTTTTACAGATTAAAGTTGGCTGTAAAACATGGAGCCGGAAGCGAATAGTTGGAGAAAAGTAATTGTTAGCATAGAATTTACGATTACATCTAACCAGCTCAATGTCAGTCGAGTACTGTGCTTAAATTCATAAAGTCTAGGTACCATATCGGCGAGCTGATCCGAACAATAACCATGAAAGTATTTCTAGAAAAGGTGCAGAGAAGCAAACTTACGGCGGTGGGAAAGTGGCTGAAATCGAGGCGGTAGATCAGGACCAATTTTATCAATACTGATTCATCTTTGAATTTTGTCAAAGAGCTCAAGGTACATATTGGGGACACCGGGTCATATGTGGCAGCAATAGTCTGAACATGGACGAAGGGTGGACGCACTGAGATATGTTAGATAGAAACTGAGGAGGATAAAAAATTGTCTCCCACAATAGAGGGAACCAACTTTTTAGAAGTTGACCTAGCAATGGCTTCAGTATAATCTTTCCATTTCATTTCAGCTGAGAATGTCAGCCCAAGAAGGCGATACGAGTCACTTTCCTGGAGCTTAGCATCAGACAAGCTGATTTATTTATTACGCAGTTTTTATATCTTACTTATTATAAAACGCAGACTGTGTGTGTGTGTGTGTGTGTGTGTCTGTACGTTTATATATTGGATCGGATTTCCTACAGTTTTCAACCGATTTCAACAAAACTTCACAGGACTACGTAAAATTTCCTTGCGGTGGTTCTGACAGCGCCAAAAATTAGAAAACACAATTGTTTTTGCATGAAATCAATTTGAAAACACGATTAAGAGGCATTAATGAAAGGGGGACAACTCATATCGAGTTATACTTATTAATATCGAGTTATCGAGTTATACTTATTATAAAACCCAGGTTGTTTGTGTGTGTGTGTGTTCGTTTATATATGGGATCGGATTTCCTACATTTTTCAACCGATTTTAACAAAACTTCACTTTTTTTGGCAGGTAGTGTTTCTTATTGTCTTGCACACTTTTTTCTTTATTTTTACATTCAGAATGCTTTAAAAATTCCATTTACAAGACAATTGTTTATAATAAAATTCTATTCAATCGGTACACTCATAACGATTGAAAACAATGTTTTTGCTTGATTTCGGGTTTGACCAAAAAAAAAATAAAACAAAAAGTCCGTTAACCTCAAACAATAATCTTAGTCAATTTTATTTTTCAGTCTTTATGATGGTCGATAATTGATCTATCTCTTACTGTTACATCCCCAGGCAACTGCGGGCTCTACTGCTAGTATATATATATATATATATATATATATATATATATATAGATAATCCTAAGGTGCTAGGCAAACCGACTTAGGTTTGACCTAAACGAATAAAGGTAGCTTTGCCTGGCTCCTTAGGATTATCTTAGATTTTGCTCTACTTAGTGTACTGAGCACTTTACGTAGTTGTCTTTTTACTCGTTGTGTTTTTTTTTTCCTTTGGACTTGGAGATTAAACACTAGACGATTATTTTCGCCTTGTTTTAATATTCTTGGTTCTTTCTTTTTTTTAATTCCTCATTTTTCCTCGGGTACCGATTTGTTCTACTGCAAGTTGAGCTATCCGAGGTTTTTCCAAACGAGTACCACATATGATTTTATATATATATATATATATATATATATATATATATATATATATATAACCTAGAATTACGTTTCTTTCCCCCAAAAGGTTGAGCAGTGTACTTTTGGGAATAACGCGTTTAAATAATGTTTGTAAGTTCTCACTATCAAAGCAGAACATTAACAGCAACAGATAAAATGCTCGGAGGTTGTATCAAAATATAGCAGGACTGTTACTATGCCAACTGAGCTAAAGGATACAGAGTGAGGCCATTTTGACACAGATTGACTTTGAACTCTGTTGCGCATACACGCAAAGTTAGAGCCTACTTCGGTTCTTTACTGCACTCTTTGGAAGGAAAGTGTGTAGAATGTGGCCGTTTCACGACACCACAAAGTTTTCATCGGTGACCATAGCTTGTGCAGCAGTTTTAGGCCAAGTGAAACATTCCCCAGGTCTGACAACTATGATATTATCCATATTTCATCCCTTGCAACATTTCCCTGTTCAGAAATCAACCTCCCCTTGAAAGGAACAAGATTTCAAGTCGTTAAGGAAATCCATTAGAATACAACGAGGTAGCTACTCGCCATCGCAAAAAGGAGTTCCAGGTATGCTTCCATCAACGTAAACGACGTGGGATAAGGTGTGTGGCTTCAGAAGAGGACTACTTCGAAGAAAATCAAATGCCTAATTGATATGTGTAGTAGTTTTCTTTTATAACCCTATCCCCCATATAACACACACACACACACACACACACACACACACACATATATATATATATATATATATATATATATATATATATATATATATATATATATATATATATATATATATAATATATATATATATATATATATATATATATATATATATATATATAAAAAAAAAGGGAGGCACAGTGGAGTAATGGATAGAGGTTTGGGTTGAGAAATCGGAGAGCCGAGTTCGAATTCCAGTCGAATCCATTACATTCACTTACACTTAGGAAAAGTGTAAATCCTGTTCTTCTCCCTCCAGCTATGGCGTAATAGCAGGACACTACTGGTCTAGGAGAATTCAAAACCTGCGGAGGGTCGTTTGGGTACCTTGTGGCATGTAGTGCACCAGGTCTCTGTATTCGGCCCTTCACCACTAAAATCAAATCTCATGTGCTGTTGTCAGGCTGTCGGTTTCCTGGTAACTGATCTACGTTGATTCGATATATATATATGATGATCTAATTGGCGAGAAATCCATCGTCGCGAACAATTCAAATAATATACAAAAACCCCGAACCTGTTTATGAATGAAAAGATCCTTGTTTTATAAATTTCTGTTGCATAAGTTCTTATTATTTTTACAAGCTTTCGTCTGTTCCTACAGACATCCTCAGGTATGGAATAGATTTTGTTCTTGTTTTTACTCTCAGTAGTAAGAGGACAACGAAAATAGATGTATTGTAATCCGTAAAATGCTATTAGAAATGTGTTATTGTTTTGGAACGTGCAGTCGCAACGTTGAGTTTGAATTTGAATTTTAAGGTTGTGCGTTCTTGTACAAATATAGTGATAAGAGAATTCTTTTTTACTGGTAAATTTTCCGTCAAAGTAGCATGAACTATATTGTTCAATAATTACAGTAATGTCGCACTTATCCGAATGTTGCACTTGGATCAGTTATTTTAATTTCAATAAAAGTGCAATTAATTTACAAATTCATGAATTATTCATACAAAAAACAAACAAACACAAAGGTTAATGATTTAATTGGCGAGAAATCCATCATCGCGAACAATTCAAATAATATACAAAAACCCCGAACCTGTTTATGAATGAAAAGATCCTTGTTTTATAAATTTCTGTTGCCTAAGTTCTTATTATTTTTTTTAAGCTTTCGTCTGTTCCTACAGACATCCCTCAGGTATGGAATAGATTTTGTTCTTGTTTTTACTCTTTTTGGACGCATATATATATATATATATATATATATATATATATATATATATATATATATATATATATGTGTGTGTGTGTGTGTGTGTGTGTGTGTACATACCTCGAGCTTGCAGGTGGATGGCAGAACGTGGTCTGGGGAAGAAGCAGAGGGAAGGAACTTGTTGAGAGTTGCAAGGGATACAGGGAGGTGGAGAGCTATGATCGCCTACGTCCTGAAAGGACATGGTAATAGAAAGAAAAAATGCATAGCACATTTATTTGTTATATAAATTATCTTTAAGAAAAAAAACTTCTTCTTCTTCTTCTTCTTCTTCTTCTTCTTCTTCTTCTTCTTCTTCTTCTTCTTCTTCTTCTTCTTCTTCTTCTTCTTCTTCTTCTTCTTCTTCTTCTTCTTCTTCTTCTTCTTCTTCTTCTTCTTCTTCTTCTTCTTCTTCTTCTTCTTCTTCTTCTTCTTCTTCTTCTTCTTCTTCTTCTTCTTCTTCTTCTTCTTCTTCTTCTTCTTCTTCTTCTTCTTCTTCTTCTTCTTCTTCTTCTTCTTCTTCTTCTTCTTCTTCTTCTTCTTCTTCTTCTTCTTCTTCTTCTTCACCTTCTTCTTCTTCTTCTTCTTCTTCTTCTTCTTCTTCTTCTTCTTCTTCTTCTTCTTCTTCTTCTTCTTCTTCTTCTTCTTCTTCTTCTTGTGTGTTCTTCTTCTTCTTCTTCTTCTTCTTCTTCTTCTTCTTCTTCTTCTTCTTCTTCTTCTTCTTCTTCTTCTTCTTCTTCTTCTTCTTCTTTACCTTCTTCTTCTTCTTCTTATTCTTCTTCTTGACTTCTTCTTCTTCTTTCTTAAACTTCTTCTTCTTCTTCTTCTTATTATTATCAGGGCCGTGCCTGGAAAACACCAGGACCTATTACAAAATCTATTCGGAACATTCAGTGACACAAATAAAAGAAAATGAAGCTAAATTAGTTTCTGTTGCTGAATGAAGATAAATTAGTTTTCTTAGAGAAATACGACAAGACAAGAACAATGTCACATATAAAAAACTATTTAGTGCCACCCAGAAGAAAGTCAGGAGACAAGGCAGGACCTCCTAGAGAACGACGCGAAAGTAGAAGACGCTCGTTAGGCTGTTCACCTACTCACCCTCCTTATCTAAACGTCGTTCATCTTTATGATAAGTCACTACCAAGAATAAAATCTGTTTACTGCTAGAAATTGTCATGGTTTTCACGCGTGTGTTAGCAACGGTCTGTGAACAGTTTATTTTAAGCCACAAGAATTTGACTAGAAGCTATGGTCTGTTGACAAACATGGTTTCTGGACTTCTTCTTCAACTTCATTTTTCTTCTTCTTCTTATTATTATTATTATTATATTTCTGTTCAAATGCTTTTTTGTACTAGGTTAACATGTGAACATGACGAGAAGATTGTTTATTGATAGTGTAATCACTGAAATTTCAAACGTTACCTTGTTCATACACGCTCTGATATCGGGCACCTTGTTTAGCTGAAGAAGAACCTCGGAAGAAGAAAGCATTATACCAGTTTACACACGTAGATGTTTAACGACATATAACCTTTTCATAAGTTAATAGTGATAAAGTGTTTTCAGCAGAATATTGCCCTAAACTACCATGCTGTTTAAGGCTACTTTACTTACCCACAATACTTATTTCATTAGACATACTCATAAATTTCCATCTTAATGAAACCTGTTAATATTACATTGAATTAATATTATTAATATTATTATTATTATTATTATTTTCCTTTTTTTTTTTCGAAGCAAACGCTACTTGACTGCTGTGTAATAATATAATTTCCGATATGAGAAGGAATGTTGGATAATCTCCCTATAGATGAAGAAGAGACTTGAAACAACAGGGACGTGGTTCTATCTGCGAATGCTGATCCTACCATCGCCAAAATAGTTACAAGTTACAAGGAAGTTTTAAGGGAAATAGGAAACTGATGGAAGCAGTCAGAAAAAAAATACAACTTAAATTTCTGGGATACAGAACAAGGAACGAAATTCCGGAACATTTAAAACTCACAGGATAATTGTCACGTGATAAAATCAAACGGAAGTGACAATAATTCCATCCTCCATTTTATCTTTCCCAGAAAAGTATTGGACTTTGTACCTTCTGCATTTCTCCTGGAAATGAAGTTTCTTTTTCTTCTTTTAAGAGATTCTTGTAAAGACAGGATTCAATAAATAATCTGGTGGGGTGGGGACGTACAAAATTTTATTAGGACGTTAAAAGCAAACATTTTAAAAGCATGCATTCACATAATATATACAAAAGTATTAAAACAACGTTTGGGAGGAAGAGTAAGTATAAGAGAAAACATAAAGTGTTGAACTGTAATATAAGTAACCAGTTACCTTTACTTGCTTTTCTGTTGTAGAGTAGTTTCACAGTGGAAGCTTGTATTTGTACTAAGTCGGTCCTAAAATAGGTTCGACGTAGAAAACGTTAGGAACTTGATATAATAGGTAATGACGCAGAGAAATCTAGTCGTAGTCGTGGATACTTTAATATCCGACTAACGGTCGTCCGGCATCGACTGACTCGCCAACTTCTCTGAGCGATTCCTACTACTCCTACTTATTATAGGTGGGAGAGTCTATTAACTATAGAATAGGTGTGTTCCACTATAACATCTTCAGAGTTCAACTGAAGACAAAAAATAAATATGTGCACAACGAGTAAGAAATACAAGCAGGGAATCAGGAATGTAAGTCATATTTAGATTCAGTAACCGGCCCTTCTTCTGTAAGCAGCGTGCTCGGGACCCTATATATTAAGTCTAAACAACCTTCCCTTTTCTGTAACCAATCTTTCGGCTTACAGAAGAAGGGCTATTTAAGATAGCGTGCTCGGGACCCTATATATTAAGTCTAAACAACATTCCCAACAAAATAATTAATCGAAATAAAGGGTTCAGTTCGACATTCCAACCACCTGAAGAAGGCCTGAGCGTACAACGGCCGAAACGTTGTGATAAATATGGCAACAAAGATGAGATAATGTAAATAGTGTAGATGACACCTCATCTCAGAAATATAGACAGATATAGATTTATAGCCATATATGAGATTATATGCTATATAGCAGTTCAGCACTTTTTCGTTGTATATAATTAGCTTGTTTTCTGTTAGACTTCTTTTGTTACATTTCTGCGCTTCCGTATTTCTGTATTTAAGCAACTTTCAAGCCTGGTCAGTACCTAGATGGGTGACCGTTTGGGAATACCAGGTGCTCTAAGTTTGGATGTGCGGGTAGTGTAATCGATAACGGCTCAAAATTGGTCATCTGAGAGCAGAGTTCTAATTTCAATTGGGTTCGTTATATTCACTTACGCGCAAATACCCTTGCGAAGGTTATGAATCTAACTCTTGCCCCCCAGCTATGGGTTAATTAGTAGGACTTGTATCAGTAAATCATTATTATATTCAAAAATAATTTATTTCAATCTAAAAATAATTTCTGACTTTAAATATCCTGTAATGGCTTGATAAACCGTAAACAAAAACAAATCAACCAAACATTTCTGTATCAAGTTTTCCTTGTAGTTCCTGTTCTCCGTAAACTTTACTCATTCCTCATGTGTTATGGCCATAGTATTTTCAATATTACATTACCGACTCCCACTTGTATTTTTTTTTTTTTATAAAAAAGAATAATTTATCGGACATTTAGTTTATGGTTTCCATCTCAAGTATTAAACCAAAACAAGACTACGTCTTTAATTTAATTTTTTTAAAAATGCACGCTGTCACAAGCGTTTTTTTTTTTTTTTTTTTTTTTAAGCGTTTCACCCCAAGCAAGGCGGGAAGCCACTAGGACGCAAGGGGTTACAGAAAATTTGGAGCAAGATCAGATAGGAGTGATAGAAGAAAGGATGAGGGTAGTGGATAGATCAAGGCAACTGGAGATACAGAGACCAGTGAGAGAGAGAGAGAGAGAGTACCGGAAACCCCTTCCTAAACAAGAAACAAGGCGTAAGCCTCTACTCATGTCCAAGGGAAGGGGGAGGAGTGTTGACCGGGCCCTAGGAAAGCCTACCTACTCCTATTACATATAACACATACAACAACAAAAACAGAGGTAACGATGAGAGGGGGAGGTAATTTGCAAAAAGTCCTGGCTGACTATCATTTACCCTTTCGCAACATTAAGTTAAGTTTTAACTTAGTATAAGTCCCATTGTCTATTCTAAAAAGAAATTGAAGAAAATAAGGTTATCCGGATTTAATGCCATGTCATAATAAATGCCCCAACATACGTGGCAGCGAGTGTTTGTCCGCTTTCTTCCTCATGATAACAAGTGAATGTACAGCTACCTTAAGTCCAAGCATCGACCTGGTGGGGGGCGGATCAACGGCCAATCCACCGCCCTCACCAAATAGTTGGCTTGGGAGGCATGCTTTCAATAAAAATTAAGAACAACAGGAGAAAGAATGGTGGCGAAAACAATACCAAGTTCAGAAATTTTATCCAGCAACAATAGTCGGCCACTAAATCATGAGAATACTGAGGAGACACTTTCACATCTAGCCAGACATTCAATTTTCCCCTTTTTTCTGAGTTTTCTTTCGAAACGGTTATTTATAAATTTAGTTCAAAGTCAACGCCATCTAATGACCAAGAATGAAAAAAGTTCTTCATTATTTAATGTTTAATAACACCCTCTTCTAGCGTTAAATTTAATCGGTGCGGGCAGGTGTCGTTGTCTTTAATCAATTTGAGGATGCAATATCTGTCGACGTTTGTTATATCTCGTACAAGATATAATAGTAACACGAGTGTTGGGTTTCAATAATAGATTTATAATCGGATGTAGGTGTGTCAAATACAGAGACAGAGTCGGGAGTATGCTAACCTCAATAGGTGTTAATAAACGAAGACTTTTCGACTGTCCGCTGTGGTCGTACTTAATCGGCAACCAGTCCGTCCATTATCGTGAATGGGGAAGTTGGGTTATCTCATCACAACAACGTTAAAAGAAGTTTCAGTCTCACCGAACTACTGAACCGTCAATCAAACGACATACTATTCATTGGTGGCAAGCGCTGAGGCGTGAGACCAAGCGAAGGTACTTTGAATCTAACATTATTTCTCTTTCATCAAATGAGTCCTTTTGGCTGATGGCACGTACTGAAGATGTTTTTTTTTTTTTTATATCATTACTGAATGAAGAATTAGTTAACCAACACACGAAACCATGATTTACAAGAATGTGTACTCAATAATCACGTCAAAAACTGACATTGAACCAAGGACCGTATCGATAGATCAATAAAAAAAAATCTCATTTCTATTTCACACTCATCCTCGGCCTTTTAAAATGAAAAAGATTAAGATTTGTTTAGGACTGGGTTACCGGTTGATTGTAATGTCTACTTCAACTCTATACATCTGACGTCTCACGGTGAACTCTGAAATACTATTCACTAATTATTTTTTTCAACCAATAGGAACAGATAGGCTGAGCTATGGCCTGGTTCACAGCCTCCCTGGTTTTAAACACTGGTAGAGGTTTATCCTTTGTTTTATGTCTAGGGCCGGCTTTCCAGTTGCTTCTAATGTCTACTTTAACTCTATACATCTGACGTATTCCGCTGAACTCTGAAATAATATTCACTAATTTTGTTTTTCTCCAAATAGGAGCAGATAGGTTGACCTATCGCCCGGTCCGCGCCCTCTCTGATTTTAAACAATTCTAGAGTTTTTTGTTTTGTTTTAAGTTTAGGACTGCGTTTCCGGTTGCTTTTAATGTCTACTTCAACTCTATACATCTGACGTATTCCGCTGAACTCTGAAATAATATTCACTAATTTTGTTTTTTCTCCAAATAAGAGCAGATAGGTTGACCTATCGCCCGGTCCGCGCCCTCTCTGATTTTAAACAATGCTAGAGTTTTTTTTTTGTTTTAAGTTTAGGACTGCGTTTCCGGTTGCTTCTAATGTCTACTTCAACTCTATACATCTGACGTATTCCGCTGAACTCTGAAATAATATTCACTAATTTTGTTTTTTTCTCCAAATAGGAGCAGATAGGTTGACCTGCCACCCGGTCCGCGCCCTCTCTGATTTTAAACAATTCTAGAGTTTTTTGTTTTGTTTTAAGTTTAGGACTGCGTTTCCGGTTGCTTCTAATGTCTACTTCAACTCTATACATCTGACGTATTCCGCTGAACTCTGAAATAATATTCACTAATTTTGTTTTTCTGCCAATAGGAGCAGATAGGTTGACCTATCGCCAGGTCCGCGCCCTCTCTGGTTTTAAACAATGCTAGAGTTATTTTTTTCCTTTGTTTTAAGTTTAGGACTGCGTTTCCGGTTGCTTCTAATGTCTACTTCAACTCTATACATCTGAAGTATTCCGTTGAACTCTTAAATACTATTAACAATTTTTTGTTCTCCCAATAGGAGCAGATAGGCTGACCTATCGCCCGGTTCACACCCTCCCCCATTTTAAACACTAATAGAGGTTTATCGTTTGTTTTATGGTTAGGACTGGGTTTCAGGTTGCTTCTAATGTCTACTTCTGACGTCTTCCACTGAACTCTGAAATTCTATTCACTAATTATTTTTGTTCTCTCAATAGGAGCAGATAGGTTGACCTATCGCCCGGTTCACACTCCTCTCAGTTGTTTCAAACGGCAGTAGATGTTTCTCCTTTGTTTCTTGTTTAGGACTGGGTTTCCGACTCCTTCTAAAGTCTACTTTAACTCTATACTTCTGCCGTCTTCGACTGAACTCTGATACATTATTGACTAATTAAATCTTGATCTCTTCAAGTATATAGCCATTATCATTCTCTTCTCACTCCCACCGTTTCTGACTCTCATACAACACTACACAGTAACTCCTCTACATTGACTGGATCTTGAGCCTTGTATTTGGCTAACATTGGTCAAAAAAAGTTGGGATTTCGTATCCTTGGTGGTTGAGTGTGCGTGAGTCAAAGTAAATGTTCAACAAATTTGATATTCACATAATGGGTTGGTTTTGAAAGCGGGGTCTGCATAAGTCCGGGGTTCCGTCAGATAATGAACCAACGCCGGCTGTTGATTTATATCAGGAATATAAAATTAGAACAACTGTGCCCGATAACTTTGTCTCTCATATGGCTCACGTTTTCTGTATTCGCTTTTCGGACAGTACAGCTTATGTCTCCGTCCTCTTCCTGTTTGAAAAGTTGGAGTGAATTTAGTGAAGGAAATAAAACTATTTTTTGTTTGAGATTTATATCTGGAATTTTGTTCAAACCCGTCTTTTTAAAAATAATAGTTGGTAACAGTTGTCTATCCTCAGGTGAATATTGAAATTAATATCATGAATTTAAAAACAGGACAATTTAGCTGGATAATAAATCTGGCGCCACACTGAACAGAAGATCCGTCACAAATCGGACACAATATGGCTGAACTTTCTCATTCCGACTGAATTCTGTTTTAACATATCAAATATCAAACCTGGTATTGTAAATCTTGTGGCAGAGAAACAATGTCATGCATAGGACTGCCATCAAAAAACAGAATTATTATACATAGATCTGTACCAAATATTGGGATTCGAATAAATACAATCCATTTGAAATATAGATGATTTTTAAAGATCCAAAAATAAAGACTGGATTCTCTGGAATATTTCTTTTTTTGAAGGATCCCTCAAGTTTCAAACTTTAGAAATTACTGACTTAAACGGATTAATCTAAAAAAACGTAGAGTTGCTTCAATATGAATGATAAATTGAAACGTCAATATTTTAGTTATTAAGTTATGGTTTACAAAGTTTATCTTAGTGTGGCACAAGGTCAAAAGGTATTGAGCATTTGATTAAACGACCGCAGTCGGAATCAAAGAGACTTTGTCAATTTCATTATCCTTTCGAACGTGATTTTTCAAGGGTTACATACGGTTTTGAATCCCAAATATCCTGGTTGTCAATTGAAGGCTGGAGTTCTCACTGTGACGTACTATTTAATCACTAGCTGGGGAGAATAGATAGATGAATACCTTTCCAATATCTGTGCCTCTCATATAGCCGGCTTTTTTCTGTACTCGCCTTTTGGACAGTACAGTTTATGTCTCCATCCTCTTCCTGTTTAAATCGTCGTAGTGAATTTAGTGGAGGATATCCTATCCTCAGCTGGATATTGAAATTGATACTATGAATATCAGGACAATACTAAAATCAGGACAATTGAGCGGGACAATAAATCTGGCGCTACACTGGACAGAAGAAGCGTCACAAATCAGACCGACTATGGCTGACGGTCCTCCACGTATCTTCCGACCGAATGCTGTACATGACATCACATATAACATATCAAACCTGGCAGTGTTAATCTTGTGGCAGAAAAACAATGCCAGGCATTGGGTTGCTGTCGAAATATAGAAATATTATACATAGATCTGTACCAAATATTGGAATTCGAATAAATACAATCCATTTGAAATAAAAATGATTTTCAACGGTCCAAAGATAGCGCCGTTCCTTTATAACAATGGATTCTCTGGAATATTTCTTTTTTTTAAGGATCCCTGAAATTTTAAACTCTAGAAATTACTGACTTAAACGGATTAATCTAAAACATGAATATTTGCTTCAATATAATTGAAAAATTGAAAATTTCGTCAATATATATAGTAATAAACTATGGCTTATATAGTTTAGCTTAGTTTGGCACAAGACCAAAAATTATTGAGCGATTAATTAAACAAGTCTTTGTAAATTCCCCGATATTTTCATTAGTTGCATTGTATGTGCTTCTCGAGGTCTACATTGAATTTTGAGTTCAGATTTTTCCCTTTTCAGTACTTATTACCTACTAAGGCTGAACTGTAATACTATTTAAACCATAGCTGTGGTTAGAAGAGATGGATTCATACCTTTCCAAAGGGTATTTGCACGAAAGGGAATGTAACTAAATTGGTGTCTGCAGTTAAAAGTTTAAATGAATAATATGAATTTACAATTAGGATAATTGAACTCGACAATAAAACGGACGCCATGATGAACGGAAAATTCGTCACGAATCGGACATACGACGGTTGAAGGTCCTTGACAAAAAAACCGATGCCATGCTGAACGGAAAATCCGTCACGCATCGGACACACGACGGCTGAAGGTCATCGACAATAAAACCGACGCCATGCTGAATGGAAAATTCGTCACGCATCGGACACACGATGGCTGAAGGTCCTCGACAAAAAAACAGACGCCATGGTGAACGGATGATCCGTCACGAATCGGACACACGACGACTGAAGGTCCTCGACGATAAAACAGACGCCATGCTGAACGGAAGAACAGTCACGAATCGGACACACGATGGCTGAAGGTCCTCGACAAAAAAACAGACGCCATGTTGAACGGAAGATCCGTCACGAATCGGACACACGATGGCTGAAGGTCCTCGACAATAAAACCGACGCCATGGTGAACGGAAAATACGTCACGAATCGGACACACGACGGCTGAAGGTCGTCGACAATAAAACCGACGCCATGCTGAATGGAAAATCCATCACGAATCGAACACACGGCGGTTGAATGTCGTCGACGAATCCGTCAGACGGAATGCTGAACATGACTTGAGATTTAACATGTCAAATATTGAAACTGATAGTTCAAATCTTATGGCAAAAAAAGACGCCATCCTTCACACAAGTGAAGAAAAAGAGAATTATTGCACACATAACATATTTATTGAGATTTTTATAACTATAAACCATTTACGTAGATGTGTGAGTACCCGGCGAACCGAGTTCAAATACTGACGATTGCTCTCATTTTGTACTATACCCTTGGGAAAACAATGAATCTATCTTTCCCTGCACCAGTTTATTCCGTGTCCGCCATTTTAACAACATAACAAGGATCGATTAGGCACTTGCATCGATATTATAAACAGGACCCCTTTTCCGAATTTAGTAAAAAAATCCATATTTCTCTATTCTAACAATTGTCGCAGCCTAAGGAATGTCTAAAGAATGATAATGGGTAAAAATGATTTCTAAAATCTCATTAAGTTTATTATGACATCAAAAAAAGGTCATAATTTAAAAAGCTTAAGTCCAGAAACCCACCATTACGGTAATAATTGAAACACACAGAAGCAAGAGAAAGACAAAAAGGGAAGAAAAAAAGGAATGAGTTAATAGCTTATCGCGCATAATTCTTCACATCTCGACCAAAGTCAATCAATAAACAGAAAGACAGAAAGAAAATACACCTCTCTTAATAATATATAGAACCCAGTATAATATTTTATAAGCAGGTCATATTATATCCACACAACCAATCCTTCCAGAAATGGTTGCTTTGTTTTAAAAGAGATTGATTCCAGGACTTTTATTTCCTCATAAGTTTCCCGAGTTTTCCGAGTGGACTAGTTAATTTAAGCAGTGCCAATTTTCGTAAACTGTCTAATTATCTTAGATGAAGAGTTGTCAGTTATTACAATTTTTACTAGTTTTGTCTTGTCTTGACTTTCTTTCTTTATTTCTTTATTTATTAACGTGTTGATATCTAGGGAGGCACGGTGGGTTAATGGATAGCGGCTCGGATTGAGAAATCGGAGAGCCGAGTTCAAATTCCAGTCGAATCCATTACGTTGGGAAAGGTATGAATCCTCTTCTTCTCCACCCGCACCAGGTAAATATGGGTAAATAGCAGGACTGACAGGGTTCTTGGATGGCAACTGGTCTATCACAGAAAGAAATGGCAACCTACTGCGTGAAAAAATCTGCCTCGTCAGATAGATACATGATCGCCTAAACGTGTATCACGCATGGCACATAACTGATATCTAGTCATCGCCGTCGTCTAATGTGCCGTAGGGGATACAGAGATAGTATGTACACTATTTACATTATTCGGACTATTGTCCTCATCTTTGTTGCCAAATTTATGACAACGTTTCTGCCGTTGCGCGCTCCGGCCTTCTTCAGGTGGTTGGAACGGAACTCTTTATTCTGCTCACTGGGATAGACTGTTTTACATAATAATGTACAAATTGTACATAATATCTTATCTCAGAAATATAGGCAGATACTCAAAGTTTTCCTTCTCACAGATTCGTTACCAACTATCTTGTATTAAATGATGAAACACACTTGTCTGGATTTCTTAGATAAATCATTGTCATTAGACAAACAAAGTAGCAGTTCTTGGGAAGAAGATTTTTTTGTTTTTTTTTTTTCATTCGATTCACCCCAAGCAAGACGATAATGTCACTAAAACGCAAACAGCTACTGGGAATGAAAGAGAATAAAACGACATTTAAAGAATTCAGAAACCAAATCCTAAACAGGAAACAAAGGAACACCATTAAAAATTGTAAAAAAAAAAAAAAAATTCAAAAGATTTAAAATCATTAAAATCTCAGTTCTGTTCAAAAATAGGTTCACACAGACAACACTCATTTTTGTGTAAAATTAGGATCACACTAGCCCCAAATTCAAATTTCCACATCTACGTATTTCTCTGGTCGGATGGACATTCAACTCCGAAAGCTTTTTCTCACAAAATGGCTACTGAAACAATCTTTCTCTTCAAGTTGAAAGTCAATTGGTGTCTATCCGTCACATCCTCGTAAACTTCACTTCTTACCCCACCCTCTACGTTTATATCGGAGATAGGCGATTATGGCTGTCCACAACTTCTTATCTTGTGTGGCTTTTAGCAATTTTTCACCAGACTAATATTTACTAAATATTTAATTCAAGTTATTTTCGTTAAGAAAAGTTTAACAAAAACATCGCCCGCGTAATGATTATGATCCCCACATTTTCCCGCCTGTTAAACTGACCTACGTACATTTCTATCCCACTGTCTTTGTGGATAATAGATGATTGTCCATAGAACAGTCCAGGTAATTAATTCTTATTTGGCAAAAGGTTAAATCTTATGGAGCGCTCATCAGATTTAACCTTTTGCCAAATAAGAATTAATTACCCGGACTTTTCTTATCCGTAACTAAATTAGTTGCGTATTTCTAACTGGTGCCTGAGTCCAGAGTTCCAAATCCAGGAAAGAGGGGATGTTGGATGTTGATTTTCTAAGTAGACGTGCAGGCTAACATTCTTACCTCGAAGATTGGCGTAAACTCTCTCTCTATCTCTCTCTCTTCTCTCTCCTCCCATTTGGCCTTGTGCCATACTAAGCCAAGTTTTGGAAAGATCTTGGACAAATCTTATCCGTTATGGTAGTCGCCTGGGGCCGAAGTACTGTTTTCGCGACAGTATACAATGACCTAAGATATTTCCTTTCCACAGAAAAACAACAACAAAAAAAATTTTTTAAATAAGCAAACGGAAAACTAATTCTCTGTGAAAGCCTGTTGTAAGATATAATGAAGTCCCTCATTTTTCTTCCTTTCTTTTCTTTTTCTTTTTTCTTTCTTTCATTCATTCTTTCTTTCTTTCTTTTCTACTTTCCCATTGCAGAATCTGTTCGCCTCAAGAAAACTAGGGACCGAGAATGGTAGTCTGTGAGAATGGCACCAGCAGTCATGTCAAGAAAATCGTAAAAAAAAATAAAAGTCTTCCACCAAATGCAGGAATTCCTGGGTAATCTGCAAATGGTTATACACAACAGAGGAACTGAGTAGCCATTACTGAAACTCTGGAGACTAATAATAAAAAAAAAAAGAAAGAAAGGAAAAAAAGATACCAACGAAAAAGACAATATCCTCAGGGTGGAAAAATTTTCTCTTTTGTTTCTGCATTTCGGCTGCCATTTTTATGCCCTTAATGATTGAATATTCTTTCCTTTACATTCACATCTAGGACTTTCTTTATTCGAATTCATTCCACCCGACTCACCCCAATTTCTTTTTATTCATTTCTCGTCGTGTCTTCATTCTTTTATTCTGATTCAGGTTCGGATTTTTTTTTTTTTTTTTAGAGAGGCCCTCACTTTTCTGTCAGTTTTGCTTTAATTCTCTTTCATATTGATCCTTTTCAGCCATTTTTACGACAATTTTCATCTTCTTTAGGTCTTCTCTTTTTTATTGCATATCCTTCTCTCTCTCTCTCTCTCTCTCTCCCTCGCTCGCTTTTACATTAATTTTCTTTTTTTTTCTTTCTTTACTTTGTCATTTTCTTTTTCCTCAAAATCTTTTATTCCCTTGTTCTTCTTTTAATTTTTAATTTGCTCCCTTATTCTTGAGTATGTTCGCGTATTTGATAGTTTTATTTCCAATTGTTTTTCATGTTGCTTCTTCTCTTTTCTAGCAGAGTTTCTTATCTATCTTTCATTTGTAATATTATTTTCTTTTATTTCTTTGCTTGTCTTGCCCTCCCTTTTCTTTCCTTTGTCATTTCTCCTTTCTCTTCTTTAATTTAGTTTCTTTCTTCTTTATCCATCTCTGTAGTTCATTTCTTCTTAATTCATTTAAATTCTGATGAATTCTCTTTCAAGGTGTTTTTTCTTTTATTATTAACTTACTACAGCACTATACGCTCTTCTTTCTCTTCCATTTATTTTTCCTCACTTTCTTTCTTAGCCTCCTTCTCCATATATGCTTGTTTCTTTAAGCTCCTACATTTCTTTCTTTCTTTCTTTCTTTCTTTCTTTCTTTCTTTCTTTCTTTCTTAGCCTCCTTCTCCATATATGCTTGTTTCTTTAAGCTCCTACATTTCTTTCTTTCTTTCTTTCTTTCTTTCTTTCTTTCTTTCTTTCTTTCTTTCTTTCTTAGCATCCTTCTCCATATATGATTGTTTCTTTACGCTCCTACATTTCTTTCTTTCTTTCTTTCTTTCTTTCTTTCTTTCTTTCTTTCTTTCTTTCTTTCTTTCTTTCTTAGCCTCCTTCTCCATATATGCTTGTTTCTTTAAGCTCCTACATTTCTTTCTTTCTTTCTTTCTTTCTTCCTTTCTTTCTTTCTTTCTTTCTTTCTTTCTTTCTTAGCCTCCTTCTCCATATATGCTTGTTTCTTCAAGCTCCTACATTTCTTTCTTTCTTTCTTTCTTTCTTTCTTTCTTTCTTTCTTTCTTTCTCAGCCTCCTTCTCCATATATGCTTTTCTTTAAGCTCCTACATTTCTTTCTTTCTTTCTTTCTTTCTTTCTTTCTTTCTTTCTTTCTTTCTTTCTTTCTTTCTTTCTTAGCCTCCTTCTCCATATGCTTGTTTCTTTAAGCTCCTTTTACTTTCTTTCTTTCTTTCTTTCTTTCTTTCTTTCTTTCTTTCTTTCTTTCTTTCTTTCTTTCTTTCTTAGCCTCCTTCTCCATATATGCTTGTTTCTTTAAGCTCCTACATTTCTTTCTTTCTTTCTTTCTTTCTTTCTTTCTTTCTTTCTTTCTTTCTTTCTTTCTTTCTTAGCTTCCTTCTCCATATATGCTTGTTTCTTTAAGCTCCTACATTTCTTTCTTTCTTTCTTTCTTTCTTTCTTTCTTTCTTTCTTTCTTTCTTTCTCAGCCTCCTTCTCCATATATGCTTTTCTTTAAGCTCCTACATTTCTTTCTTTCTTTCTTTCTTTCTTTCTTTCTTTCTTTCTTTGTTAGCCTCCTTCTCCATATATTCTTGTTTCTTTAAGCTCTTACATTTCTTTCTTTCTTTCTTTCTTTCTTTCTTTCTTTCTTTCTTTCGTTCGTTCGTTCGTTCGTTTAATAAATTTTGTTGTTTTATATTTAACCAAGCTTCAATCTTCCTTCCTTCCTTACTTACTCCTTTCAAATAATATTTTTCATTTTTTTTTTCAATTCCTTCAGGTGTAATTTTTCTTTTTTTTGCTTTTCTTCTCTTCCTGTTCTTTGATTTATTCTTTATCTTCTTTCTTTTTCGTTCATTTCATTTTTCTTTCTGTGAATTAATCACCTTTCCGTTTTATTTTTCTTCTTTTTCTCAATTTCTTTCTGTCTTTCTTTTCAATTACTCATTATCTTCTGCACTTTTCTTTTTATTATTCTCCTTTTTCCCTTGTTTTGTATTCCTTCACCGACCGATCACAACACCACTGAATAAACCAAGATACTTCCGTTGTCTCAGTGAAGCACATCACAAGACGTCCACTTCATTAGAAACCCGTTTTTTTTCTTTCTCATTTTGTCATTCCAACCCAAATGAACGTTATGCTTTGAAACTTTTCATAGTTTTTGCTCATTTGTATCATTCAAGTCTCTCTTCTTTGCTTTTGATTTGTTCACATTTTTTTTCCATGTTTGTTCTTTTATCTCTTTACTCAAGCCTCTGCCCCTTACGGCATAATAAACGACCGCTTATATCAACGAAATATACAACTAATTGGACATACTTTGGCTAACGACTGAATTTAAGTATTTCCAACGTTAATGTTCGGAATTCCCTTTACCATTTGCGTTTTGTATTTCTCTTACGATCAGTCTTCGCTTCTTCCGCGTTCTTTTTAGAACATTATTTCGTTCATTCTTTTAATTCTACCATTATTATTATTATTATTATTATTACAACAACTTATTTGATATTTTATGATTATTAAACTTCTGGGAAACGTGATACCAAAATCCGAAAGAGCACTAGAACAGCAAAAGATGCCTTCCAAAAAGTAAACCAAATATTAAGGAACAAAAACATTTTGTTAGAAAAATATTAGGTTGGTGCAAAAATAATGACGTAATAATGTCGTTTTTTGACGTATTTTTTAACGTCAAAAAACGACATTATTACGTCATTGTTTTCGTACCAACCTAATACAAAAGAATCCTGAACTGCGATGTACCATCAATCCCTCTATATGGCAGTGAATGCTAGGCAATTTCCCTACAGATGAAGAGGAGATGGTGTTTTACTGATCGACGCTAAGAATAACATGGACCGAACATGTAAACAACGAGGAAGTTTAAAAAAAAAATGGAAAGTAAAAGGTCCCTTATGCGTCGGATCAGAGAATGTCAGCTGAATTTCTGGGACATAAAATGTGAAAAGAAGGCATGGAAAATTTAACATTCACAGGATATATCGAAGACACAGAAGGAAAAGAGGAAACAGCTAGTAACCTAACTAAAGAGCTTCTGTAAATGGATGGCAAAACACGAACATTGATAAGAGGGACAAAGGATAGGAAGTTGTGGAGAGCCATGATCATCCATGTCCTGATGGGACACGGCACAGATCATAAGATTCCATGTATTTGTGGAATGATGAAAATGAATAATCACAAATAATAATAATAATAATAATAATAATAGCCGTGTCTCATGTGTAGGACGAGTTCTTTAATTTTTGACAACAGTCGTCCTCGATGTGGTATTTTGAATAAAATTACCACTTGGCGATTAAGGATAAAACGTAAAAAAAATACAAATCTCAATGTCTACAAACAAAAACTCATACCGAATCGGTCGTCACCCGGATAAACAAGGACCCCGTCCCTCAGAGAGGAATCAGTCTGGGGTCGACAAATCTGTTACTGGAAGAAACTCTTTAACCAACATTGAGACACATGGTTACCAAAACACCAACATTAGACCTGGGGACTTAATGCCAAATCAATTAATATAAAGAAAGCGAACGAAATGGAATCGTGAAGAGTATAAACAAATCACGACATCTTTTTTTTTACTGCACTTGAAAATCCACAAAAGAAGATTAGAGATCAGACATACCAAATATGGAGAGACATGGTAGGAACTACAATATGGCCCTATCTCGGAAGAAATATGCTTGCCAATGTCCACAGGGACATCATGCGAAATAAGAGACAATCAAATACAGAAATAGATGCGATAAAACTAAATATAGGACGAAGTACAATCAGACATAATCCAAACAAAAATGAATGGAAATAGGTAATATGACAAAAAATGAGATACAAACTAAATTAATGAGACATAAAATAATGATCTCTCAGGAAATAAAACGGAAGAAACTAGTTGTGACATAAACAATTGTACTGATTCGGATTCTTTTAGTGATGAAGATGAATCAAACGACATTAGAGCAAAATTTCTTGAAAACAAAAGAGTTGAATCACTCAAAAATTCAGAAAAGTAACTCACACCCAAATGTTAGAAAATGACTGGCTTCCAAAATTACCATTACAAATCCCAATAAACATATTGTGCACACATATAACGCTGCATTGCAAACATTGTTGACATTACAGAAGTAAATGATGTCATCTATGCAACAGCTTTAGGAGGTAATGAAAAATTTTAACATCAAAACAAATAAAAGATTAAACAACAGGCAAAAAAAGTCCAGTTGGAAGGTAAAATTTAAGCGGGAAATTTAGGAAATCAAATGTGAGTTATCGATACAAGATGAGATATTAAGAAATTCAAATGCGTCAATACAGAAAAGCAAGAAGACCAAGCGGAAATATAAAATGAAAGTGCAAAATTTTTGGTAGAATATTTGGAGAAATCCAAAGAAATAAAATTCCAGTTCAGAGTAGATCAAACGAAAACAAGAAAGTATGAAGGGTAAACATGTGCAAGAATCGAAAATATAACTAAGAATAATGGGAAGCACTAACAAAATCCCCAAAATATAAAATCCCCATCAAATAAAAAGGTACAGAATTTTGGGCTTTATCATATGTCATCAATCCATAAAAGTCTTGCTAATTATTGTGAGACCGGAAACTACCTACACAATAGACTCTTCCAGGCCTATATTAAGTAGGCGACATATCACTCTAGAGAGTGACAGACAGTGACATAGAGAGACACAGTGAGATCCGTGTACGACTACCAGTATTGGACACTAACATACAGTAAGCTCCGCTTACACTATCTCTGTAACCTGTTGTTAATATATCTTTCTTACATCTAATCCGTGTTCCGTGTTTTCATTCTGTGGTCCCAACTTTGGCTCCACATCACTAATTGATAGCCCAAAAGAAATTTCCGAATGGATCACTGAAGGTAATACATAATTTCTACCAAAAACTTATGAAACAGATGGCACAAAAAACATTATAGGTCAATAACATGTCTGTCCATCACACATAAAGTGATAACGTCTGTCCTGACAAACTTTACTTAGTTTTTTTTTCTCGGTTAAAACATTCTTCCACTGGAACAGAAGGATTGTCGGAGAGGTTCATATGCAGGCAAAGATCAACTGCCAATAAATAAAATGATCCTGGAAAATTGCAGCAAAAAAGGTGAAAATCTCAGCACAGCTTGGATCGATTACCGTAAAACTTTGATAGTGTGCCTATCTGGAAATGTAGAAAGTCTCCAAGGTGATAGTAAATTTCCTTAAATATAGCCTGGAACTGTGGAAAACCACATTATACTTAAATCACACCAAAGGTATTGCCAATTCCAGTTGTTGAAAAATCCGACGAGGAATCTTTCAAGGAGATTCCCAGTTTTCCCTTCTGGTCTGTCTGCCCTTAACGTCCCTTTCGCAGTAATAACTATGGATATAAAGTAAAAAAAAAGAAAATGTTTAATCACCTATTCTACATGGATGATATCAAACTCTTTGCCAAAGACGACAATGAGTTGAAGGGTCTCCTCAATACTGCAAAATGCTTCAGTGATGATATCGGTATAAATGTGCAAAAGTGAATTTCAGGAAAGGGAGAATTACAGGAACACACTTAACAGATCTAGATTTTGTTACAACGATTACGGAACTCGAACCTATATACCCAGGAGTCAGCGAAGGATATGAAATAGAGCATTTGTTGTTCATCATGACGGCCGTCTTCGAGTATAGAATCCAGAGGTTAGCAGTGAATATTTCGAAGACAGTAGGAAAGCGTTGTTCAGGTTAGCAGTGGATATTTCGATAAAAGTAGCAGAGCATAGTTTGTCCTTCGGGTTCTCTTCGCCTGACAAGCTGGACTGGCCATTCGGGTAGAGTGAACAAAAATGGCCGCCTTTATACACGATGGATTGAATGTTCTACGCCTTCTGATTGGTTAACCTTCTATTGGTGGACTATAAAAGTGAGTCAAGGCATTTTGACTAGCTCACTAGTTATATATATATATATATATATATATATATATATATATATATATATATATATATATATAAAAAAAACTGCAACAAAGCATACACAAATTGAAGGAGAAAGTAAGAAAAGAATATTATAGGCAGGTGTTAAATACTGAGTTGAATTCCAAAAACAGAATATCAACCATAATCATTTTGGATGTCTCTGAGGTGCAATGCAATGTCAACATCCTTATTTGGACCATAGCTGACATTAAGCGAATGGATGTCAAAACGAGAAAGCTTCTCACTTGTCACTGCATGCATCATCCTAAGGATGGTGTTGATCGTCTGTATGTGCCCAGATCCGAAGGAGGTAGAGGATTAGTTCAACTAGAACTGTCCAACATAATAAAAGAATTAAGAAACTTTATTTAGTAATAAATGAAACCAACAAATTCAAAAGTGCGTGAAGAAGTACAAATAAACTATAAAACACCTACTACAGCGGTAAAGATCCTAAAAGAAAGCAAATGCATTGTACCAAATGCAGAAACGATGGCAAGATATGCCTCTTTATGGTCAATACCAAAGCAGCGGATGTAGGGAATTTCCAGTATCCATCAGTCGTTACGTAGTGCAGAATTAAAAGCTGAAACCAAAGATTTATTCTTGCTGAAAAAGGGCCAATGCTTGTTAACTAGAAATTGCCGAGCATACATACTAAAAAATTGTGTTGACCCTCAAATTCAGATTCTGTAATAAATATCCAGAAACAATTGACCATCTTGTATCAGGTTGTGCGGTGTTAGGACCCATTGAATATAAACTCAGCTTGATAGAATGGGCTAATATCTGCACTGGAAAATATGTAACTTTTACGGAAAAGAAACTGCAAGAAAGTGATATAAGCGTCACCCAGACCAGGTTACAGAGATAGGACCAATTTATGAGATATTACAATACACACAAACAGAAAAATCAAATCTAATCGCCTAGATATCGTATTCAAATAACACAAAAACATAATGCGCTTTCTTATTGATATATGGCAGATACTGCAGATTATAATGCATCTTTGACGATGTTTAAAAAAAACTATCAAAATACAAGGATCTTGATATGGAAATCTAAAAAAATGAGACACATGAGAACATCTATAATTTCAGTTGTAGTTGGAGCCCTCGGACTGATTGAAAAAGGTCCGATAGGCTCCTTGAAGGGATTCCTGGTAACCCTGCCTTAAAAAAAGATACAAAAGATTGTACCCACAAGTTGAGAACACACATTACGAAGTGCTTTATCTATGTAAAATGTGTGTGTGTTTTTTTTTTCGTTTTTTAGAAAAATGATGACGGTAAAATGCCATGAAGCCATTTCTGACATTAGGTCTCTAGTTGGAACAAAGAAGGAAATGCGTATACAACAAGAATCCAAGGAAATTTTAATAATAATAATAATAATAATAATAATAATAATAATAACAATAACGGAATTAATAATAATGGAGCCCTAGAACTGGTTGGAAAAGATTCCAGTAGACTAATTGAAGGGATTCCTGGAAGTCCATGCCTCAAAGAGATACAAAAAATTGTTCTGACAAGTACAGCCCACACTTTACGAAGGGCTTTATCTATGTAATTTTTTTTTTTTTTTTTTTTTTTTTGGAAAGTGTCATGATGCCATTTCTAACGTTAGGTCCCTGGGCGGGACCCGGAAAGAAATGTGTAAACGCCAGAAATAAAAGAAAATAAAAAAAATAAGAATAAGAATAATAATTTAGGTAGATCACCGACAGTTTTAATTTGTTTTTGATAAGCCCTATGAGTTTTAAATTCTTCAAGCCCTCTGTCCTTATGATGTTACCCAGAACTTTCAACTGTTTCTTTCTGAGTGTAGGTTTAATTCATCTTTGTGTTGAAACAAAGAATTGTAATATTAACAAAACATTCGGAGACACCATTTTGATAATAGAAAATTGATTATCTGCTAGTAAACTTTTTTACTGATTTATGTACGTCACATGTTTAAGATAATAAACAATAATATGCAATAAAGATATAGAAATGCTTAAAAAACATTACATATAGAATAAACAGGAAAGGTGTATAATTGTAATAATTTAACATTGCAGAATTTTATCAGGATTAAAAATTCATTTATTGGTGCCGTTCACCCGAAGTTAAAGTCTCGCAAGAATTTTCTAGCTTCATCCATACCATCTGGAATATCAGAGAAACATTTCGTTAGCTCAGAATTCCACAAACAATCTACAGGCTTTATTAACTTTTTATTGTTATTAACTATGATATACATATATACATATATATGCTTGTTTGTGTCCGTCTGTGCGCATGTGCACGAGAACGCTTAACGCTTACCGATAAAACGGCTTCTTATCTAAATCGTGCCGCCTTTTTACTGGTTGCATTTGGCACGCAGCTGCAACAAATAAAGTTGCCGTTCGTTTTTCCCGGCATGGCGTTTTGTTCTCAGGTGCAGTCATTATTTGCAGCTGTAGAACCTCTAAAAATGCAAAGCGGCCCAAATCAAAGATGGCGTACCAAAGTGGGTAATAACGGTAAGGGAAAAAGAAAGAGACAGACTGACGGACGAGGAAAGTTTCATGGGTCATGAATTTACTTGAATGCTCCGATAAAAGAAGTATTTAAATAATGGTCGGATAGTAAAGCAGTTTCTTTTTTCTTCTTTCTTTACGGCCTCTTTTTTTCTTTTTTTTTTTTTCGTTCAAGGGGGAGGGGATAGATTTTGTCTGCTCCTGAGTTGTTTTACCTACAGTTCCGACATTTTTAACGTTCAATTATAAATTAGTCCATAATGACAGAAATGTAGTAAAACTGATCAAATGTTCCTGTTCTGTACTTAACAATTACTTAACCACTAACAGTCAATTAATAATTGTCAATGCATTTACATTATTGAACCATTTTCCATAGGTAAATTATTTATATTCCTATATCAAATTCTATAATTTATGATAGGTACCTCCAAAAAATTCGTATACCTCAGGTATAAATGTATTTTCCATAAAGGAAAAATCCTTTCCGAAGCTTTCCAACCGCTTCAATTGAAAGCTAAAGGATTAAATTTTCTAATTCCAGAAAAAAAATACTGTGGAGTATTTCAAATAAAAATTTGAATGATTTTTAGTCGATGCTTCCGAGAAACCAATCGAAATGGCCATTTTTAACTTTTTTTAGAGAAATGTAAACGAACTTATTTTTCGATTTTGAAAATCCTGCTAAAATAAGATATACGTTTCTGAAACGTTACTCTCGTAAAATTGTCAAATTTAAAGTTAAATTAATCTGTTCTGAAACAAATATAACTTACTTATAGCATAAAAATTTTCTAGAAAAACATTTCTTGACGTCGATAATTTGATGGCTGAATGTGTTGACAGGTCTAGTACGGTGAATCAAAAGTGACATAACGGTTTTTATTGCTTCTTATAATAATTTAAGATACTATAAAAATGTCTTACATTATTGAGTTACATCTATCTCTTTCATTATTTAATAGCTATATTATATTAATTATTAATATTACATTAAGTTATTACATTTTAATTTAATAACTGAGGTAATAACTAATAAAATTGTTATTATATTAATAATTAAAATATCTCACTGAGTTATTAATTGAGTAAATTGATAAATGAGATAATTTTATTGTCTCAATTTAATTTTTAATTAAATAACTGAGAGTGAGATAAGACTTTAGATGTCAAGGGACTTTCCCCAAAGAGGAGACAAGCCTTGAAACACGTGACTTTTTAACCATAATGTCACCTATTAGATATCATACTTGAAAAAAAATATAACATTTTGACGCACAAAAAAAATTTTTTTAATTATGGTAAAAAGTTTAGTCTTCACTTAAAACTTAATAACCTACCCCACACTCTGCTTGGAAGAATTTTTAAAACATTTTTTTTTAAAATTAAAGAAAACTTTAAAAAAAAATTAAAAGAAAAATGCAAACAATTCTTGTAAAAAATTTTTATTCATCGAAATTTTTTTTTCTTTAGATAATAATGTTCTTAATGTATATTATTTATAAAAGCAAATAAAAGCCTATCTAATTTGATAATTAGATAGTTTATTGCAGTTTTCATTTTAAGATTTGGGGCCGATTTTTAAAAAGTTGGTAGTAATTGTGAAACAAAATTTTAATTTCTCCAAGGAGTCCCGCTTATAAGTAATATAAAACAATTTGCGAACAGTTTGAAATACTAGACAAATTTCACAAAATTAATTTATGGGTGAGGGTAACAGATGTAAAAAAAATGTTTTTACCAAGATTTTCTAAAAATAAAAATTTCAAAAATAAATTCATTCATTTTTGAATAAGTCCTGAAAGTTTCATTAAAATCAGACAATTATTTGATTTTTGCAAGAATTTCCAAATTAATGGGTTTCTCCCTGAAACTGCTACACTAAAATAGCCATTACCACAAGTAGTACAAAGTTAACAAAAAAAAAAAAAAAACGAGATTTTTTACCCAAATTTAGAACGTGTTAGAAAGAAGGAAAAAATGCTAAAAAATATTTTAAAAATACTTTGTTCTTTCCTCTTAGTAATAACGTAAACATTTTGACGATGAAACTTTGTTTTTATTAAGTTTGGGAGCTTTTATCATTATGCTATACTGATTTTTTAGCGAATTATTGGAGGTACCTAATTTATAATTCTGTATA
>CAHIKZ030002280.1:685000-697500 GCA_903632075.3 Acanthosepion pharaonis | reverse complement strand
AGACAGAGAGAGGCGACGGCGCGTCTGTGAGGGAGCGACTGTAGACGAGATGCCAGAACAGGGCCAATTATATTGCATATCCGCCTCTGGATCTTATCAAAACCCCCGAGGCAAACAGAAGGTTCTCCAGACCATATATGGCAGCAATACTCCATGCAAGTGTGAATTGTTGATTTGTAGATCTGAAGGATAGCTACAAGAAGACAATTTATGCTCATCAATCAATGAGACAGATCTTTTAGACAAGATACCAATGAAAAGCAACAACTCCTAGATAAGATAGCAATAGAAAGCAAGAAGAAATGACCGTTAAACGTCAATAGACAGACTGCATAGTTACTAGCAAAAGAGACAACCCAGGTTTATTCTACGTATTGGGGACGTCAAAACCAAGTAAGTACAGAAATTTATGTATCTGTGTAGTGTAGTTAGAAATGATGGAAAATATGATACAAAAATCTGAATGTGGACAGTAACAGAGAAAAGTATGTTCTAGAAACTAAGCAAAGTATTAGACATAAGAAAATATCTTTAGGTACGTGCTTAATTGATATGTAATATCTAGTTTCCACTATGGCAGTTAATGCTAAACAGTTTCTCCACAGATAAAGAGACGTAAAAAATGACATCTTTGTCGTTTTACTGACAGTTCTGAGAAGACCAAAGATAGGATATGAAAAAATCTTAAGGAAAATAAGAACAAAAAGGAAACTTATACTTACAATCAAAAAGAGCTGAAATTTACCTGAACTCTACACTAAGGTAGGCTGTAACGCAAGGTCCTTTTCTCAGCCTGTCTTTCTCACACACTCTCTCTCACCACTGATTTCTCAAACTCTCTTTCTCTTCCTCTCTCACACTCGCCCCCTTCCTTTTTCGCTTTTTGTCTTATCCCACTCTTTTTCTCACACTCTTATTCTCGCTCTCACTCTCTTTATGGTACACATAAAACGCATTTCACATCTATATCTGCACAATCACATTTTTTAATTTTTATCGATTTCCTTTGTATATTCCCCTCTTACCAAAACACTGCCCTATACACACGTGGACATTCCGTCTCTCTCTCTCTCTCTCTCTCTCTCTCTCTCTCCATTTCTATCTCTACCTTTCCCTCTCTCTCACCATTTCTCACTCTCTCTTTCTCTCTCTCTCTCTCTCTCTCTCTCTTTCATGTATGCTCAACAATATACATATATTTTTACCATTATTTTAGTACGCACAAGTCCACATGAATAGAATAATTAGTTATGATGCCACTCACTCCAACTGACCATTTCCGAGGGGCCATTACGTTAGTTTTTTTTTTCTATTTCACGACATGAAATTTTCAGAGCTACATTTTAAACGGGGTTGATTACATATAAATACAAGCACACATAACGTAATCTTCGACGCAATCTTCCGAACATTTCTCATATATATATATATATATATATATATATATATATATATATATATATATATATATAGGTTAATGGTCAGAGTTGAATCAGAGTTGAATAATTAATATTAAAAGTGCTAAATACTACATTTTAAACGGGGTTGATTACATATAAATACAAGCACACATAACGTAATCTTCGACGCAATCTTCCGAACATTTCTCATATATATATATATATATATATATATATATATATATATATATATATATATATATAGGTTAATGGTCAGAGTTGAATCAGAGTTGAATAATTAATATTAAAAGTGCTAAATACACATGAGAAAAAATGTAAATAAAAGTAAAAATAACATGTAGAGCTTTTAAAGACATATATAAAATTTAAAGTAACAGGTAGTGTTTTAAAGGTATATATATATATATATATATTGAACAATAAAAATTATAAAAAAATTAAAATCTTCAGGCACACTGGGTTGTATATTGATATTCCTTCGTTTATATTATTATTTCATTTAGATTCCTCGACTAGTTTCGACCAACATAGCCATCATCAGGAGAAAAATAATTTTCTGCTTGCTGGTAGTAGTGAACTACAGAAATGAATGTCTTGAGGGGAGAAAATGAACTTTTGTCTATAGTTTTCATTTGTTTTTTTTTTGTTTTTTTTTTTTAACATGAATTTTGGTCAATCCTTGTGTTGGTCAAACAGTCTCTTTTAAGTTGGTATTTGAGATAAGAGCTGGATGGATTCATGCTGTTCTGAATTCTCTTGGTCATTTTGACAATTTTATTGGTTGCTGGAAAGGAGATGTGTCCCTGTTAAGTGTGTGTGTGTTATTTGGTTCTTAGGGATTGAGTGAGTATGATGTGTGTAAGCGTGTATATTCGTGTGGGTGTGTGTATAAGTGTGAGGCCTCAACACCTCCGTAATCATGTCAGTCTTGTGTGCATGAGAAATGTGGGTAGGTTTTGATTTCTAGGGTTATATATTAATACTATCTATATTGTTAAATTTATGGTTTAGCCCGGCTGGATAGTGCGTTTTTAAACGTTGTATCCACTTATTTTCATGGAACTCTAAAATTTTTCTAATGTTATCTGCTCTGGACTTCATATGCTTGATACGACCCGTCAAAAATGTGTAAATTTCTTTTCATTTTTCGTTTCAACCTTTGGAAGTAAAGTCTGATGATCTGCACTCCTTTAAAAGGGCTGTGGTGAAATAATTTATTACATGGAACCTTAAAGTGGTCTGTTTTTATTTAATATATATATATATATATATATATATATATGGATGGAGTGTTATGTAATACATATTTTTTTTACTATTGAGTAGATTCCCTGTTTATTTTTCGTTTATAACAGTGGGAATTACTGGCTTGCGTATTCGAGAATCTTAAAGAAAATATGACGTATTAGAGCCTGTGTCCTCATTTCTAGAGGGAAACCACAGTTTGATAATGCAGGCTTTAAGCAGTTCAGCTGCACAGAGCTTCACAGCCCAGTAATGTTTAATTAGCGTTTTTAGCAGGTACATCCAAAAATTGGCCAAAAGAAGATAATACATGATGCAAAAGTACCCAAAAGATAATACATGATGCAAAAGTACCCAAAAGATAATACATGATGCAAAAGTACCCAAAAGGTAATACATGATGCAAAAGTACCCAAAAGGTAATACATGATGCAAAAGTACCCAAAAGATAATACATGATGCAAAAGTACCCAAAAGGTAATACATGATGCAAAAGTACCCAAAAGATAATACATGATGCAAAAGTACCCAAAAGGTAATACATGATGCAAAAGTACCCAAAAGATAATACATGATGCAAAAGTACCCAAAAGGTAATACATGATGCAAAAGTACCCAAAAGATAATACATGATGCAAAAGTACCAAAAAAAAAGGTAATACATGATGCAAAAAGTACCCAAAAGGTAATACATGATGCAAAAGTACCCAAAAGATAATACATGATGCAAAAAAAAAGGTAATACATGATGCAAAAGTACCCAAAAGGTAATACATGATGCAAAAGTACACAAAAGATAATACATGATGCAAAAGTACCCAAAGGTAATACATGATGCAAAAAGTACCCAAAAGGTAATACATGATGCAAAAGTACCCAAAAGGTAATACATGATGCAAAAGTACCCAAAAGGTAATACATGATGCAAAAACCCAAAAGGTAATACATGATGCAAAAGTACCAAAAGATAATACATGATGCAAAAGTACCCAAAAGGTAATACATGATGCAAAAAACCCAAAAGGTAATACATGATGCAAAAGTACCCAAAAGATAATACATGATGCAAAAGTACCCAAAAGGTAATACATGATGCAAAAGTACCCAAAAGATAATACATGATGCAAAAGTACCCAAAAGGTAATAAAACAAAATTTTATTTTCCATATCTTTCTGTTATTATTAAGAGGAAAGATCAATTGATTCTCTAAGTATATTTTTTAACCTTTTTAGAACCTTGGAAATTTGGGTTAAAAATTTTGTTTTTTTTTTTAGCGTTAACGCGAGTCCTCATATTTATATGGGAAATTTCATCGTTTTTTGGGGGTTTATTTTTTTGCGGCGAAAAACATTGATTTGGAAATTCTTGCAAAAATCAGATAATTATGAAATTTTAGTGGGACATTAAAAATAATTTTTTTAAAAAAATGAATGATATTTATTTCTTTAAACGTTTCTATTTTAGAAAATCTTTTTAGAAATATACGCCTTTTTTATATTTGTTACTTTCCACTCTTTTAATTTTTATGAAATATCAAGAAATTCTTTTTTCTTAGCGTTTATATTTGTTATAAGGACAAATACTTCGGGAATTAAATCGTCAAACCATTTTGTTTAAACAAGTACCACTCTTAAAGACAATCTGTACTGAATCGTAAAATAGAAAATGCAATAAAATTATGGCATTGTTTTATTAGAAAAGCATTTGATTGCTTTTATGAATCAAATATGTTATGGACATGAAAGTCTTCGGAAAAAATGTCGATGAATAATGAATTTTTACAAGAATTTTTTTTTTTTTAATTTTGCTTAGAATAATTTATAAACTTTCAAATCTTTTCAAATTCTGTATTAATTTGTATAGGCGAAGTAATAATGTTATTAAATTCAAACTGCTTTTACTAATCGTAAAAGGAAAACTTCATTACGGTTCAGACACCCGGTATTTTAAAAAGAATTTCTCGACATCATGAAAAGGAGACAAAAATAAACAATGCGCCAACGTGCGACACAGAATATAAGACATTATACACTTTACATCAGGAAGAGAAAGTTGAATTTTTTTTTAGGGCACATAATGAGGAAAGAGTACTTGGAAATTTTGATTCCCACAAGAAAGACAGAAAGCAAAAGAGAGGCATAAGAAAAGAAAAAAAAAAACGCATAATTTACCTAGCGACCTTGAGTTAATGGATGGCGGAACAGGGTTTAAGAGAGATAACAAAAAGAGAAAATTCATTAGGAGCTATTGATGACAGTTTTGGAGACCCATAATCGCAAAAGTCCTGAAAGAGCACAGCACATGTTACACCTCCCCCTCCCCCTCCTCATCCCCTCCTCATCCTCCCCCTCATCCCCCCTCCTACTCCACCTACATTCCTTCTCCCTCCCCTCCTACTACCCTCCATTCCTCTCCCTCCCCCTCCTACTCTTCCGCCATTCCTCCTCCCCCTCCCTCCTACTTCATTCCTCTTCCCCCTCCTCTCCTACTTCATTCCTTCCTCCCTCCTACCACCCCTCCTACCACCCCCTCCTCCTTATACTACTACTACTACTACTGCAACAACAATAATAACAAGAGCGTATAGTTTTGTTGCTAGACGGATAACCTCTACGAATCGGGATCTTCAGTTTTGGGTTAGTCATCTGCTCGATTTTATTAGGGTGTGCTTATCTGGAAGCAGTTTTAAACCTGCGTATCGCATTCCTCTTTCCTGACGGATATCCTCTACGAATCGAGATCTTTAACTATGCGGTAGAACCCTGCTCGATTTTACCGGGACGTGCATATCTGGAAGAATTTTAAACTTACATAACGCGTAAGGCATCTGGACAGGTATGTAGTCGTGTGACGGATGTAATTGTTTATGAATTCGCTTTGTTCAGGAACGCAGACGACTTACGTTACATCTATCTGACCACAGCTCTATTAGAAACCATTTAAACACACACACACAAACTTACCAGACTCTATCCGAAACATACTAGTCGAAAATACAAACATAATAACCACATCCACATGTAAAAAGGATTAAAAATAATGGAAGCCTTAATAATGAAAAAGAACAAGCCAACACTTAATAATATTAACTACGAACACGGCCACAATGTGCCGTGTTCGGAAAATAAAACATGTCTATAACACTATAACTATACACACAACGCAAACGCCTAATTAAATTAAAAAAATAAATTCATCCTTAATAATGGCTAAAAGAATAGCCGAAAGCGCTCGTAATTATAGAACATTTGGACAGTTTCTACTGGCCAAAAAAGAAAACATTTCTACGAACACAAGAAAAAATAAATAAAAGGTTTAATCGTAGTACTTTGTCGTCTCTAATGAAACCATTATAAATAAAGGATTGCTGCCTAAATTCACAATATATATATATATATATATATATGTCTGTGTGTGTGTGTGTAATATAATTTTTCCACATAATCTCTTATAATATATATTTTTCAACATAGACCTTCCTTGTCAATATACTTAACTCATTGGTTTAACAGAGGGTACATAGATCAAACATTATACAGTGAAACTTTCCGATCAAATTTCAACTCGTAATTATGCCAGGCTACAGACTTATTGTTACACCCTCCTGATATTACTGAACTCACGTTCTTTCTTTCTTTCTTTCTTTCTTTCTTGTAGAAACACAACACTATTCTCACACAAACTTATAAAGTAACTGACACGTGCGTATTATAGACAGACAGACAGACGCTTAAGCCTAGCTGGTCTCCCTCAACTCTCCATGCATCCACCCTGCACTGTCGATGTCCATCCACACTTGGTGTCTAATTTTGCTCAGCTTTCGCCTTCTGTTTCAATTCCTTACGGCTGACATAGATCACCTGAAACACAGCTGTGTCCACAGTGCTGCTGGCTCCCTGTCCTGACCAGGCCGCCGTGTCACCTTGAGCAATAACGGGACTGGGCCTTGAAGGATTGTCAGCCTACTAACAGCGTGTCTACACTAACATACACGTTCAGAGCGTGGCGGGGAGCGCACACAAACAGCCGGGAAAGGGTGGAACAAGATTATTACTGGGGATCGCCACGACACCTCGCCCCAAAATACCCTCTCACACACATAGAGATCCTGTTTGGAAAAGTTGGCCATGAAACGAGAAATGACGTAACACAACGTGTTTCAACAATCTCCTTCAAAGTAGTCGCTTTCCTGCTTATTTTTGCACACCGGCTCACGAAGGATATCTTTTTCTTTTTTTTTTATTTCGTGCGACATTAGTGTCGCAAACGGCATAATATGGACGCCATGCGTTGTGCCAAATTCGTTTAGAAATAGTTTAACTTTCAGCTGCATAGTCGCTTTATTAGAGCAATGGTTAAAATGGCTACCAGCGAATTAAGCATGTAGAACTTAGCGATGACCCTCCTCCTTCGAATATTCGAGATTGGCGCTACAGAACCACAAAGAAATTTGCCAAGTAACAGAATCCTCATCACTTGAGAATTTTCAACGGCAAAAAATGGATATCACGTAACTCGAAAAGAAAATAACGACATACTCAAGATGTTGACTTTAAAAAAAAAGGTTAGGAAGGAGAGAGTGTTAACATGTCCTCGTCATCGTTGTCGGAAATCATTGCTGAGTATTGAGGTGCACATCGACATTTCCTTCTGTGTGAAATGAGTCCTATGCTAGATCTGAAGAGACGTCCACAGCCACCGCATAGTAGGATAGGAGAGTTCAGGGGATTGAGAGCTCTGACTTTTTTTTGGGGGATCTATTCGTCTCTTCTATTTGTCGTCTGGTGCTTTCAAAAGATGTTGTTTTTTCGTGGATTCCTCTTCTCCAGTTGTTTCTTTCTGCAGCTTCCGTCTGTCAATTAACTTAATCGATTTCTGTCCTCTGCAAGTTGTTTTTGAGCTGATCCTTAAATCGACGACGTTATGCCCTCACTTGGTTTTTTGCCAGATGCGAACGCGGAGAAGAGAATTTGTTTAGGTTGGCAGATGAATGGCATTCGAGCAAGATGTCGGTCCATCGAACACGTACTGGACTTGAGAATCGTTTTTCCTGAAAGATTGTTTTAATCGAAAAATATAAATTTCAACCGAAAATAGCAGAAGCTGCTCGATCAATGAATGCCGAGTGTTTTCTTATAAGGAAACGGCTAATATTAACATTAACAATAGAGATGGGGAAAATAGTAACTAAACTTTGATCCAAGCTCAATGTCAATGAATATATATATATATATATATATATATATATATATATATATATATATATATATATAAAGGAATTTATTTTATGTTTAACGTTCTTTTTATAGATACAAGTAATTAATCCCAAATTGTTTATAATAAACAGTATTAAATAACATTTACCGGCCTGAATGTCCGAGAAATTCAGGCCGGTAAAAGTTGTTTAATACTGTTTATTATAAACAGAGCATTTACTTAAATACTTGTATCTATAAAAAGAACGTTAAACATAAAAATGTCTTGAATAAATAAATAAATTTGTCCATTTCTTTATATATATATATATATATATATATATATATATATATATATATATATATATATATATATATATATATATATATATGCACCTCGGCGTGGGTAATCGTTAGCAAGCTTGTCTCGATAAACGTTTCTGACTGAATAGAGATTTCGATCCTCACTGGGTGCCCCGTACTTACGCCCTTGCGCCACATCTAAGCTACGCTTAGAAAATCAATTTTTTTTCTTGTATATGCCGTGTCCTTTCGGTACGTTGGGGATTATAGCTCTTCACAATTTCCTGGTCTTTGTAGCTCGTGTATATATATATATATATATATATATATATATATATATATATATATATATATATATATACAAGACTCTCCCTGTCATTTTCGGGTGCAGTAACTCTGTTCAAACTGTCACTACTATCCACGCATATGATTTGATTACAGTGCTGAAGTGGATTGGGGTTCTATAGAAACAAACACACTTTTTGAAATAGCCAAATACTGAGAAAATGACAGTGCGTCACAAGGCCCTCAAACGATTTATCCTTCTCATAGGTTGATTGCCATCCTAGGCTATAGAACGTAGTCTGACCTACTATTTATCAAAAGATGGGTGGGGGGATTCAAGTGCAAGTGTGCTTGCACGTAAGTGACTAAAAAGAACTTAACTATAATTCTAACTGGTCTCTCCGATTTTTCAATCTATTACTCTTTTGTGCCTCCCAAATATAGATATATATAGATATATAAAATCATGAAAAGGATGAATAACCATGATATACTTACATGGTCATACACACACACATACACAAAGAGAAAAACATTAATACCACATCAATAACTAGCGTATAAATTAATTTTTAATTTAGTATAAAAATAGTGGAAATGAGAAAATCCACAGTCAATTGCTGATACCTCCTGACGATTAGACAGAACGATTACAAAATAGTTCGTCTACAAACCTCTGGATTCGGGATGGTGAATATGAAATCAATAAGCTAAATGACAAATTTTGTTTCTATGAATTGGGATTAAATATGATTTAGAAATCGAGAGAATAATAGAATAAGAAACATATAGGGATCGTTTATAAATTTAACTCACGGGGTCTACTTGACCAAGGAAAACAAATATATATATATATATATATATATATATATATATATATATATATATATATATATATATATGTGTGTGTGTGAAAATATATAGAAAATAGGAAGGAACTGGTTAGGTAAATAGTCCAAAGTTCCTTAATGAGGAGTTCTACTAGTTTTAAGATTGAAAAATCAGAAAATTATATTTAGTGAATTTAAGAAACTAAACTTAAAGATAACTGTCTCTTCTAATTTGAAAAGGGTTAACTTCCTCGACGTAACTCTAGACTTACCAGACAATACATACCAACCTTATAGAAAACCAAATGCTAACCCTTTTATACATACAATTCGAAGTCAAACCATCCTCCATCAATAATTAAACATATACCCTCATCAATAGAAAATAGAATTAGCCTTAACTCCGCAAACAGGGAAATATTCCAAAAACATAACAGCTTCTACAACACTGCCCTAAAAAATAATGGTTATAAAAATGCTAACATTAACTACAGAGAAAATTGCACTGGACATGGGAAAAAAAACAGGAAAAGAAATATCATATGGTACACCCTCCGTTCAACCAAAGGGTTAGTATTAAACTAGGACAGAAATTCTTAGCTCTAATTAATAAACACTTCCCCACCAATAGTAAGCTTAGTAATATATTCAATAAGAACACCCTAAAATTGAGCTACAGCTGCTCTGATAATCTTGAACGCATAATAAAAAACACAATAATAAGATCTTGAACAAAAAATATGCCAAAACATTATTAATAAAAAACTCTACACTTAAATCAGATGATAATAGGGAAAATTATGTAACTGTAGAAACCCAGAAGACTGCCCATTAGAAAATAAATGTTGTATTAATTCTGTGGTATACCAATGCACTATTTCATCCACAGAGAGCCCTAGTACTAATATGATATACATTGGGTCCACGAAGAATAATTTTAAAGATAGATGGAGGCAGCATAAGTGCTCCTTTAATAATTTAAACAAAAGAAACCAGACTTCACTATCAAAATATTTTTGGCACTTGAAGGAAACAAATAAGACACCAAAAGTTAAATGGAAAATTATTGACAAGGCTAGAATATGTAAAGCTTGGGATGACCCATGCCCTTTGTGCCTCCATGAAAATTGCACATTATTAAAACTTCTAAATAATAATAATCTATTAAATAATAGACACGAGTTAACGGTTTTTGAAGGCATCATCAGATTTTTGGTTTGAAATAAAAAAAAAAATTTATATAACTTGTTTAACAAATAACCCAATCATCAGATTAATAGTAGAAATTATTAACTACAAACTTGCATACAACATAACACCCTTCATAATCCATAGCCCAAATTAGTAGTTTAAATACCTTACATAAAAAGATAACCCTTTATGAAGTCGTCAAAAAACAAACGCCACGAAAGTTTTTCTTTTTTTATATGCACAATTCCTTTCATAATAAAATAAAATAAAATAAAATAAATAAATCTCCATAGACAAGCCAACTTGACGAAAGCTTAATACATCTTCGTTTCATTTTTGACACCCTCACCTTCCCCCGACTTGACACCTTGAAAGTATCTCTATACCGCCACTCATCATTAACACCCTACACTCGCCTACCCAATTTAGAAAATTCACCATAGCTGTTACCATGGTGATTTTGATTTCAATTTTTAAAACAAGTAAATTTCAGATATACGTTATTCCAACAAAAATTTCGCTTGAAGATGGAACGGAGCCCTTTTTAATTTCAACTCAATTTAATTTAAAGGATTATATTGAAGTTTTCGGCTCTTGTTTTGAAACATGAGACCTCTTATGTAGCGATTTGGAATCATATTTTAAATAAATAATTATATATATATATATATATATATATATATATATATATATATATATATATATATATATACACGCATAGAAGTCAATATATATATACGCATAGAAGTCTATATATATATACATATATACGCATAGAAGTCAATATATATATATACGCATAGAAGTCAATATATATATATATATATATATATATACGCATAGAAGTCAATATATATATATAAATATATATACGCACAGAAGTCTATATATATATACGCATAGAAGTCAATATATATATATATATATATATATATATATATACGCATAGAAGTCAATATACATATATACGCATAGAAGTCAATATATATATATATATATATATACATATATATATACGCATAGAAGTCAATATATATATATATATATATATATATATATATATATATATATAGAAGTCAACACTTAAAGGCGACAGTCTGTTACATGCTAGACGCAATCGGTGGCCAGACGACTGCATCTAGCATGAAACAGCCTGTCGCCTCTAAGTGTTGACTTCAATGTTCACTTTTATATTTACACACACTCTATCTCTGATATTGAGCACTTTATCCCATAAATATAGCACATCTTAAGACTATATTTCTTCATATATATAAACACACACACACACACACACAAATATATATATATGTGTGGGGGGTGCCTCTCTGTGTGTGTCTGTGTGTATTTTTAAAAATTGATTAAGTGATTAATTTTTTTTTTTTGTTTTCATCACATCATATTCTGACCACAGCCCGTCTTTCTAAACTGGACAACTTGATCCCACAATTTTGGCTACAATTTGCGACACGCAAGTTTCCCCTTGCCCAATCTATAACTCTCTTCATCTATGTGCACAGTTTCACTCCTCCCACGACTCACGCAAGTAATAATAGAACCGCCTAACGTTTTTACACCGATCAAAATTTTAAAATTTATGTTTATTTTCATGAAAAGTTTCGCACATCGAGGAATCAGACAGAGTTCGGATTTTTGCTAAGAATACGATTTCCACTGGAAAATACTCCATCTACAAAAACATCTGTCAGTGAGTAATTCCCATTTCTTTGATTATTCCTTGGTCCATTGATGAAGGACACAGGCGTGTCCGAAAATTCCGAACCTAAAAACTTTCTTTCCCTGCTTCATTTTTGGTACCCTTTCGTTTATCTTTGTTTTATTAAATAACCTATCCATTATATATATATATATATATATATATATATATATATATATATATATATATATATATATATATAAAATGAACATAAGAATCAATACTGCATGGATTCTGCCAGTTTAACTTCTTAAAGCGATCTTCACACCATGTTTGAAGTGATGTTCAGTATTACAACATTACTAGATGTGT
>CAHIKZ030002280.1:632500-682500 GCA_903632075.3 Acanthosepion pharaonis | reverse complement strand
TTTTATATATATATATATATATATATATATATATATATAAATAAATAACGTTTGTACCGCAAACAAGGCAAGAAGACACTAGCACGCAAGGGGTTACACACAATTGGATATATATATATATAGGAGTGATAGTGTGGAAAAGATGAAGAAAATATAGGGGTTAGATCAAGGTAACTGGTTACGTCGAATGACACAACATTTGAATGGTATTTTAGTTCCATTTTTAAAAATAGTGAGACATGAAAAATTAGAGTAGAAAAGAATTATTTATTTAAAATATTTAAATAAATGAAAGCGTGATACCAGCCCTTGTTGAACGCTTAAATATATAAGTCTTGGAACCAGCGAAAATCAGTTCATCGGAGCAGTTACCATGAAGGTAATTTGTAAAAAAAAAATAAGAGGGAGGAAACGGCACATCTGTGAATGCATTTTAAATATATATATATGATATATAAATTTCTGTATTTCAGGATAATATTACGACAATGGGAAAATTCTTTGTAACTGTTTAACTTCCTTCTAGAAGGACTTCTTCAGACTAATAAGTTCTTCTAGGACCAAATACATGTGCGTGAAATTAAGTACAGGACGCTGTTGGGAAGCCAACGGCATTCGTGCTAATGTAGAGATAACCCATAAGTATTGGTTAGCAATCTATCCAGAGATGGGAATTGAATAAAAATATTCATTCCCCAGTAGCTTAACCTAATAAAGAATTCACACACACTGTGAGGGAAATCTGCATGAATTTAAACGTGCTACTTGGTTGGCATTTCGGTCCCACCCTTTCGCTGTTGAAACGGCTAAATGTAGCTATCTCTTCTACAGCTTCTTGTCTCGCACCTCTCGTCAGTGGAACTCCCCTTCTATTACTTGCTTCCCTGATAGCTATAATCTTCAAATATTCAAGTGTAAATATTCAATCGACATCTTATGCCTTGACCTTGATTCTTATCCTTCTCTTTGTTCTTTTCCCAAGCACCCATCTTTATTCTTACTCTCTGTAACCCCTTGCATGCTAGTGGCACTCTCGCCTTGCTTGGGGTGATTTGGTTAAAAAAAAAAAATAAATGCAAAGATGTACTGTAATTTTTCTTTTCCCGGCACTACATGAATTAAAGCGAGCTACCAGGCTGGCATCCCGTCCCACCCTTTCACTATCAAAACGGTTAAATGTAACCGTCTTTTCTTCTTAAACAGCTTCTTCTCCTGCACTTCCCATCTGCGGAACTCCCTTCCCCTTAGTTGCTTCCCCAATGACAATAATCTTTAAATATTCAAATGCAATGTCAACCGACATCTAACACAGTGAGCTTATTCCTTGTCCCTCTAGGTATACTTATCTCAAACAGGCAACTTTACTCTTTTTCTCAATCCTCTGTAACCCCTTGCGTGCTTGTGACACTCCCGCCTTGTTTTGGGGTGATTTACTTACAACAACAAAAAGAGGTCACTTGAGTTTGCTGTATTTGGAGTTAGCGTCTTCTCCCTCTTTCCTTTCAAATTATTATTTTCGGGGGAGACAAACAAGATCCCCGTGACTGGGAACAGAATATTTTCACCTATATAACAGTATGCTGCTGTAAGTTAAGCGGATGAAATATCAACCAGCATTCACTTTCATGTTTGAAACAGTTGCATATTTTCCAAATTACTTATGGTTGGTATTCTAGCCTAAGTATTGGCCAGCGTTTGCATAATGATTTTAAAGTGACCTGGTCCCTTCTCTCATAGAAAATAACATTCGTGCGCCATTTTGAACTATATATCTCATTATATGATTTTGTCCTTATCTATCTTACTATCTATCTATGTTTAATATCTCTCTCTCAATATATATATATATATATATATATATATATATATATATATATATATATATATACGCACTAATAATTTATGGTTCTTTCTTCGCAAATATTACATCTTAGCACGAAAAGATAATAAAATCCGAACGCAATAAAAACTAATCATTTTATACGACTAGACTGGGCGCGATAAAACGTTTTTTCTTAACAAGTTATTAACTTAAAAGATAGATAGATAGATAGATAGATAGATAGATAGATAGATAGATACGCATTCACAAATACGTCCTACTTCGGGCTAGCTAGATATTTAGATACGAAAGGATTGTCAAGTAGATATGAATATATATTCTGAAACATACAGATTACAGATATGAAGATAGATAGATAGATAGATATATAGATAGATAGATAGATAACGAAGAGGCAAGGATAGATAGATAGATAGATAGATAACGAAGAGACAAGGATAGATAGATAGATAGATAGATAGATAGATAGATAGATAGATAGATAGATATGGACAAAACCATATAATGCGATATATAGTTCGAAATGGCGCACGAATATTTGCGAAGAAAGAACCATAAATTATTAGTGCGTATATATATATATATATATATATATATATATATATATATATATATATATATATTGAGAGAGAGATATTAAACATAGATAGATAGTAAGATAGATAAGGACAACACCATATAATGAGATATATAGTTCAAAATGGCGCACGAATGTTATTTTCTATGAGAGAAGGGACCAGGTCACCTGAAAATCACTGTGCAAACGCTGGCCTATACTTAGGCTAGAATACCAACCATAAGTACTTTTGTAAAATATGCAACTGTTCCAAACATGAAAGTGAATGCTGGTTGATATTTCATCAGCTTAACATACGGCAGCATACTGTTATATAGGTGAAAATATCCTGTTCCCAGTCACGGGGATCTTGTTTGTCTCCCCCGAAAATCATAATTTGAAAGGAAAGAGGGAGAAGACGCTAACTTCAAATGCAGCAGACTCAAGTGACCTTTTTTTTTTTTTGTTGTTGTAAGTAAATCACCCCTAAAACAAGGCGGGAGTGCCACTAGCACGCAAGGGGTTACAGAGGATTGAGAAAAAGAGTAAAGAGGCGTGTTTGAGGTAAGGATACCGAAAAGGACGGGGAAAATGACATTACAGATGTCAAATGACATTACACTTGAATATTTGAAAATTATAGTCATTGGGGAAGCAAGTAAGGGAAAGGGAGTTCCACAGACGCTTTTGAACTCTATCAAGGCTGGGGAGTCGGGTCCGGGCAGCTCCTGTTTAAATATGCCAACAGTACTCCATTTTTGGCCTGATTTAGATTTATGATTCTTTCTTCGCAAATATTTCATCTTAGCACGGAAAGATAATAAAATCCGAACGCAATAAAAACTAAGCAGGATAGCAGGAGGGGTCAGATATTTACTGCAGCGGTAAATAGAGCCGTCTATTTTACCCGCATCCTTAGCAATAGATCATATGTACGAGTTCCATTTGAGGTCTCTTGTGAGTTTGAGGCCCAACAAGTCTTCAAGCCTAGGTGCTTCCCCGAGGGGTTCTCCATTCATCCAGATTAGTCGCAGTTTTGGATCAAATCCTTGATGATGGAATGTAACTAGTTTGGTCTTTGAAGCATTGAATGTAACCAGCCAGTTTTTACCCCATTGGTTAGTTTGTGCAAGATCGGAAAAGAGTTCAGTCTCTGACGATCGATAGAGGTGCACCCATAAATTGATTTTCCAAGCGTAGCTTAGATATGGCACAAGGCCGAAAGTGAGGGGGGGCACCCAGTGAGGATCGAACTCACTACTCAGTCGTAATTGTTCTAGCGAGACAAGCTTGTTAACCATTACACCGCCTCGAGTTGCCCAGCGTGCGCCCATATATAGTCGTATCATCGGCATAGATGTTTACAAATGATCTGAGTATATTCTTAGGCAGATCATTTATGTGACCCCGGGAGACGCCTGTGTTGACCTCTACGGCTTCGGGGGTACTGACCATTGATAACTTCCTTCAGGAACCTACCTTTTAGGAAGGATTTTATGATCGAGAAGGCCCTTTCAGTGATTCTATCACTGGAAAGCTTGTGTAGTGAGCCCTTGTGCCACACCTTGTCGAAGACCTTTGAAATATATAGTGCTATAGTCCTCGATGTGTGTTTGTCGTCAAGAGTCTCACTGATTCTGTGAGTGATGTTAATTAGGACATCGGCAGTGGATCGGGTCGACCAAAACCTATACTGCTCGTCGCTGAAGAATTTATTCTTTTCTAAATGCTTGACGACATTGATTATGGCCTCAAAGAGCTTGCGGGTGTTACTATTATCATTATTATTGTTGCTGTTTTTGTTGTTATTAGTATTATTACTGAAAGATCAAGACGCCAAAAATTGTATCAGGGTACGAATATAAGAAGCCTACTGTACTCATCATGACACCCAGTTTGATAAAATTTTATCAGGCGCAACATGATGATACGTTATCGATCCTCCAGATCTACAAATCAACAATTCGCCCTTGCATGGAGTATTGCTGTCATATATGGTCTAGTGCCCCTTCTGTTTACCTCTGGGTTCTTGATAGGCTCCAGAAGCGGATATGCAATATAATTGACCCTGCTCTGGCATCTCGTCTACAGTCACTTTCTCACAGACGCGCCGTCGCCTCTCTCTGTCTGTCGCCGTCACCCTTTTACTGTCGAAACTCCTAAATGTAGCCGTCTCTTCTACTCTAATAGCTTCATGTCTCGCACCTCTCGCCTGTGGAACTTCCTTCCCTATTCCAGTTTCCCTGAGAGCTATAATCTCCAGCTGTTCAAGTGTAATGTCAATCGACATCTCCAGTTGCCTTGATCTATCCACTAACCTCATCCTTTCTTCTATCACTCCTATCTGATCTTGCTCTAAATTTTCTGTAACCCCTTGCGTCCTAGTGGCTTCCCTCCTTGCTTGGGGTGAAATGCTTAAAAAAAAAAAAAAAAAAAAACGCATTAAGTTGCAGATGGGGGTCCAGTTTGAAATAACTTCAGGACGAGTAGCCAAGTCTATTGACACGTTATTCGAATGAGTGTTCCCAAATGTCTAGGTATGATTGTTTAGTCATCTTGGCTTCCTCATCCTTCAAAATTAAAAAAAATTAATCAATCAACATCAAAATCCTCTAGACACCCGGTCATGATGTTCAACTACAAGGTCCCTGAACAATGCGTCAGATCGTAGGGCTCATGCGCAAACTGGTTAATGTCAGGCAAATGATAAGCAAATCTGTGGTACTATTCTTTTCTGATCAAGTAAGGTGATAAAACCCATTAGGATGTAAAGGTTACTTAGAGTGAAAAGAACACAGAGAACAATAAAAAAACAAAATTAAAAGAGTCAGATATCAGCCGAGATTGCATTTAAATTTTTGAAGATAGTAGTTGACAAGAAAGCAGGAAGCCGGAAGTGAGAATAAACTATTAGCATAGAAATTACGGTTACTACTCGCTATTTAGACAGCGAAATTATGAGACCAATTGTTATGATGTTGGACCATAAAAGATAACTCTGACTCGGATATAAGGTTTGATACTATATTCTGGGTAAAAGAATTACAACAGTAAACGTGGACAGGAGAGTACTTTCTCTCACTGGTGGCTTCTTCCCAACTCGTAGTTGGTAGCCACATTATATAAGTGTGGAAGAGTCCATTTGTAGGTAGGTTAGGTTCCCACAATACCAATCTGCCAATCTAGTACTGCGTTTAAACTGGTGACGTCGAGATGCCAATGAGGAAAGCGATATTTATTCTGTTTTCTACAGAAATGTGGCACAAGGCCAAAAAGGGGATTGGGGAAAGGACGGTCTTCTTCTGTCTTAACTATAACTTAGCTAGCCGCAAACACTGACCCAAACATACGAACAATATTCCTTACACCAAAACAACACATTCATACGTACCTTTCTTACTACAATCACCACAATACCTCTTTGTCTCTATGAAAATAGTAACTGGTTCCCATATTTACAATTCATTGTCTGTGGGGGGAGGGGAATAAAACAACAATTCTAAAAACTAGCCCCAATGAGTATTTACAATATGAACACAAAAAAAAACTATTTACAAGGAACTAAAGAAAAATAAGATTAGTAATAACCCCACCCCACACACACACAATCATTAAATGTGGCAGAAACATCGGTTCAATGGCCGAAATTAATGCGGGACTATAATAATATAAAACATTCATTCATCCCAATTACTCACACTGACATGCACTCATTCAGACACAACAACAAATACGAAAAATACCACTCACCCGAAACGAAAGGCGACCCGTATCCACCAGCGAACTGACATCACTGACCACCTAAGGAGGGAGGGGATGGGGAAATAAACTTAAAGAAAAATAGGGACAGAAATAAAATGGGCCAATGAGGAAAGCTCAACAGAACAATTACCATGAAAATATTTATAGTATGAAGCTACGTTATGCCGGTGTGAAACTAACTGAAGCCGAGATGCCAGGACAGGACCGATAACGACACAGATTCTTCTTTGGGTTTTTTTCAAGAATCTCTAGCTATAAAATAGAAGCACCAGACCAGATGCAGAAATGTTGGATGCATGAATGAATGAAAGAATTATAAATATGCAAGATAGATTCTAGCGAGAAACCGACTTTCCTAGCAGCAGACTTGGAAGATGATTTAATGCAATCATTGCACTTCATGTCAGTGGGAAGCGTAAGAAAGCAACTACTCTCCTGGAGGTTAGCATCAGCCATACTGATGAAAGGCAAACACAGACGTTCCAGAACAGAATATTTACGGTAGCCCATCTTATTCACCAAAACAAAACATATACATGTTGACACATTACTTCAGTTAAGATAGAAACAAAATCATAGGAGCCATCACCAGTGTATTATTATTATTATTATTATTATTATTATTATTATTTAGTTTGATTTATGGTGTGTACACATTTCTTTCCGGGTCCCGCCCAGAGACATAAGGTTCGAAAATGCATGATGACATTTTCCACTGACCAATTAAAAAAAAAAAACATAACATATTTTACATAGATAAAGCCCTTCGTTAGGTGTGGGCTGTACTCTTTAGAACAATTTTTTGTATTTATTTAAGTCATGGGCTTCCAGGAATCCCTTCATTGTGTCTACTGGAATCTCTTCCAAAAAATCCGAGGGCTTCACCCACAACAGGGATTGTTGATATTCCCATGTGCCACATTTTTAAGATTTTGATTTCAAGGTACTTGTATTTTGATAGCTTTTTGAAGATCTTAAAGATATATTGCAATATCAATAAGGAGGCATTTTTTTTTGCTTTTTCCTCTAATAACAATGTCTAGACAGTTAGCATTGATTGTTCTGTCTGTGTGTATTTTGTAGTCCCATAAAATTGTAACAGGTCCTATCTCCGTAACCGGGTCAGGGTGGTGTTCATACTAATTTCTTTCAGTTTCCTTCCCGTAGAAGTTGCAGATTTTCCAGTGCAGATATTTGCCTACTCTGTCATGCCGGCTTTTCAGTGGGTGCCAATACCGTGCAACATTATACGAGATTATTATTATTGTTATTATTATTTCAACTATTATTCTGATTATTTGAATGTGCGACAAATACTCCTTTCTACCAAGCATCTGTACTACAGAGGTGGAACCCCCCACAAAATTAAGGCCGAAGAATTAACAATATCAGTTATTAAACAGAAAAAAAAAGCGAAAGAGAGGTGTAAATACGATGCCAAGGGGTGGGGGGAACAATTTTTTAGAAACGAAAGAGAAAATAAAAAACATACAAATATATATATATATATATCATATATATATATATATATATATATATATATACAGCGTGGTGTAATGTAAAGTAAAGAGGCGTGATAGATGAAAGGATGGAGAGGAGGACGGGGAATTGATCAAGGCATTTGGAGATATCGATCGACATTACATTTGAATAGTTGGCGATTATAGCTATCAGAGAAGTAAGTAAGAGGAATGGAGTTTCACAGACGGGAGCTGCGAGACATGAAGCTATTGGAGTAGAAGAGAAGGCTATATTTGACCGTTTAGAGAGAGAGAGAAAAGAGAGAGAGAGAGAGAGGGTTGGGAGAAAGGGCAGAAAGAGAGAGAGAGATAAGAGAGAGGAGAGGAAATGATGGAGAGGAAAAACAGAGAGAAGCCGTCTTGATGGCGGTATATATTAAGAAGCCATGACCGAAATACTGAAAGATTGGAGTATGGATGAAAATGACGCCTAAAAGTTGTGCTATATTAAAATTCCTAATCGACGCTAGAGCAAAGGAAAGATAAGCGAAAGGATATATTAGAAAATTCTTGCGCATTCTTTATCCCTTTTTCCGCATATGTAACTAATCAATCATACAGTGTAACCCGGATATAAGAGACCCGGATATAAGAGAAACCCGGATATAAGAGAGATTTTCTCTGGTCCCAAATTAGAGCCTGTGTTAATGTATATAAAATAGACCAAACCCGATATAAGGGGTCCCGAACCTCTTACATCCGGGTTACACTGTATATACAAGAGACACGGATATAAGAGAAACCCGGATATAAGAGAGATTTTCTCTGGTCCCAAATTAGAGCCTGTGTTAATGTATATAAAATGGACCAAACCCGGATATAAGAGAAACATATAAGAAACTTCTTCTCCGGTTAACTCTCTTTTACATCCGGGTTACACTGTAACCCGGATATAAGAGACACGGATATAAGAGAAACCCGGATATAAGAGAGATTTTCTCTGGTCCCAAATTAGAGCCTGTGTTAATGTATATAAAATGGACCAAACCCGGATATAAGAGAAACCCGGATATAAGAAACTTCTCCGGCCCCGAACTCTCTCTTACATCCGGGTTACACTGTAAAGTGTAACCCGGATATACGAGAGATTTTCTCTGGTCCCAAATTAGAGCGTGTGTTAATGTATATAAAATAGACCAAACCTGGATATAAGAGAAACCCGGATATAAGAGACTTCTTCTCCGGTCCCGACAACTTTACACTGTACAGTGTAACCCGGATATAAGAGACCTGGATATAAGAGAAACCCGGATATAAGAGAGATTTTCTCTCTGGTCCCAAATTAGAGCCTGTGTTAATGTATATAAAATGGACCAAACCCGGATATAAGAGAAACCCGGATATAAGAGACTTCTTCTCCGGTCCCGACAACTCTCTTATATCCGGGTTACACTATATAACATTTAGATAACAACATGGATAGGCTACATAGATTAGAAACGATAAGAGGATGGTGTGGTTACACGCAAAAGGTGAACTAAGTGCAAAGTTATGTGATAATGAATAATTTTAGTTTCTTATTTCCATAAACGTTACTGTATTTTTTTTTTATTTAATTATTTATTTTTATTGAGTATTCGTGTCAGAGTTGAGATCCTGTTATGTTGTGAAAGAGTGAAAATTAATCTCAACCTGTCGAGAAATCCAGAAGTCCTTACGAAAAAACCCGTATTACCTTTTTCGATCAGAGTAACTAATTCTTTAGTCGAAACGTGTCCCAACCTTTTAGGTCATGGGAGATCATCAGGGCAAAGAAAGTTTCGCCCGTCGTCCGGTTCAAGGTCCTCCCCAGTCTTTTGAACTGAAGTACAGGTTTATACCTTTTTTTTTTCTGTTTAGATTGTGTTTCTGGTTCCTTCTAAAGTCTATTCCAACTCTATAATTCTAACGTCACAGTCTGAATTCTGAAATTTTGTTTATTTTTGCTCGTCAATGGGAGTAGATAATTTCACCTATCGTATGGTTCATACTCTCACCACGGTCATTGGAAAAGGAGTAGAGGTTTATTCTTTGTTCTCTGTTTAGGATTGGATTCTGGTCCTTTTTAAATTCTTCTCATTCTATTTCACTTTCAGTAGCATATTGCGTCTTAGTGGCATTATCGCCTTGCTTCGGGTGAACTGATTAAAAAATGTCTTAATTACTTTAATTAATATATTTCGTTGGGACTTTCCAAGTCTATACTTTCCAGTTTTATTATTATTATTATTATTATTATTATTATTATTATTTTCTTCTACTGCACAGATTTTTTTCATGGTACGATTTTCTTCCGTCATTCCTCGCAATCTAAGCGAAATGGTCCGTTATTTATCTGAGGTAATGGTAAGGCGTAATGCACCTGCGAAAGAACTTGCTAACTTAACTGACAGAGGAAGAAGCAGAAGTACAATTTGATTTAATAAAAAAAAAATAAAAAAAACAGTAAATAAAATTTCAGACTTCAGAAGGAACCGGAAAACCAGTCCTAAACGGGGAAAAATGGTTAGACCTCTACTCTTGTGCAAAAGATCAGAGAGGAGTGTGAACTGGACGACTACGCTAACTGAGAAAAGAAAAAGTAATTCAATAGTAAATAAAAGTTCAGAGTTTTAAGAGAAAGACGTCAGAGATTTCAAGCAAACCTGTCTTCTCTAAGCGTTTTCTGGCGTTTTTTTTTTTTTTTTTAGGGGGTTTAGGGTTATTTTTGAATGGTGCAAATACGTCAAACTTCTACTTTAAAAAAAAAACGGGGAGGAGTGTGAACTGGATAAATCACATAAAGTTGGTTTTGCATGTATTATTATTATTATTATTATTATTATTATTATTATTATTATTATTTTCTTTGATTTCTGGCGTTTACACATTTTTTCCGGCCCCGCCCAGGGACCTAAGGTTAGAAATGGCGTCATGACACTTTCCACTGACAAAAAAAAAATAAATAAAGCCCTTCGTAAGGCTGTACTTGTCAGAACAATTTTTGTATCTCCTTGAGGCAATGGACTTCCAGGAATCTCTTCAATTAGTCTACTGCAATCTTTTCCAACCAGTCCTAGGGCTCCAACTACAACAGGGATTGTTGATGTTCTCATATGCCACATTTTCGAGGTTTCTATTTCAAGGTCCTTGTACTTTGACAACTTTTTGAATATCTTCAAAGATACACCGCAGTCAGCAGGGACTGCCATATCAATAAGGTGGCACCGTTTTTGTTTGTGGTCTTTAATAACAATATCTGGCCGGTTGGCCTTGATTGTTCTGTCAGTGTGTATTGTGTAGTCCCATAGAATTGTAACAGGTCCTATCTCCGTAACCGGGTCTGGGTGGTGTTCATACCAGTTTCTTTCAGTTTCCTTCCCGTAGAAGTTGCAGATTTTCCAGTGCAGATATTGGCCCACTCTGTCATGCCGGGTTTTATATTCAGTGGGTTCCAACACCGTACAACCTGATACAAGATGATCAATCGTTTTCCATTACTTAAAAACCATGATGCTTCGGCTTCAAGTTGAACTTGGTTTGCTGATTCAACGCCTATCACTGTCATGTCACCTACTCAATAATAATAATAATAATAATAATAATATTATTATTATTATTATTATTATTATTATTCCATTACTTAAAAAACATGATGCTTCGGCTTCAAGTTGAACTTGGTTTACTGATTCTAATTTCAACGCCTATAACTGTCATGTCACCGGCTCAATAATAATAATAATAATTATTATTATTATTATTATTATTACTATTACATTAATTAAAAACCATGTTCCTTCATGAATAGGCAATCATGACTATCCACAACTTCATTTTTTTTCTTTAATATCTGTAAATTGCAAATTGGCGTGGGAAAATGTTGTTTCCATTGCCCTCTGCACGGTTTACGAAGTCTATAAAGGTCATACAGTCCTAAATTTTTACCCATAGCCAAGTGGGGAAGGAAAGGATTCATACCTTTCCCAAAAGTAACAGCGTGAAATGAACAAACAGCTTCGGCTTCAACTTGGTTTACTGATTCTAATTTCAACGCCTATAACTGTTACGTCACCCGCTTAATAATAATAATAATAATAATTATTATTATTATTGTTATAGCAATGACATTATATTGCTTGGTTGAATGATGAAGAAAATGTCACTGAACAGGACATTTACCTGTTGGTTGCGTCATAGCGGGTGGGACGAGCGATAGGTGAAAAACTAACCCCTACCTTACCTAGGGTTTGTCTGTGAATTTTATGCTTCAGAGAAATATCGCGAAGATCAAAAGATCCTTCTGTTTCTTGTTCCATTTTTTTATTTCTTTCTGATTCTGCTTGGGGACTAAAACAGGAGCGTCTTTGTCTCCAATGCGTGTTTTTGAGGTTAGAAAAAAAAAAAAAAAAAAAGATACAGGACTAAATTTTCACAAGCCGGTCTCTGATTTCTCTTATACCCGGGTTTCTCTTATATCCGGGTTTGGTCTATTTTATATACATTAACACAGGCTCTGATTTATGAACACTACAAAATATGTCCGCGTAATTGTCCATGTAGTTGTAAAGTACTTAAGTATTTAAGAATGCAAATATGCATATCAAATACTAACAAATAAGAAGATTATGTTCCACCAAGTTCATATGCTTGCTTTGAAAATCAGCATTAGAGAATTTGTGATTTTACCTAGACTCGAACACCGATCACTGATGCCATTGGGGTATGCACAAATACTTCAACTGACACGTGAAGCACGGGACTGAATAAAAGGAAATATGTGTTGGAAGATCGCGTTGCGCAAGGATTACAAAAAGAAAAGCCATATCTTGAAAATCAGTATTTGAGATCCTGGTTTTACATGACGGCTTGAAACTGATGCCGGTAGAAATGCGCCAAAACACCAAAGTGAACTAAGAAATGTATAATTTATTCTATAATATAATCGTTAACACTTATCAGCCCCGCAACCTGATCTTCTCTTCTTAATCAGGTGTCATTTCGTGATATCAACATTGTTAACGCCGTTTTTATACTTACTTAATCTAAAATCCCGAGAAATATTCTTATATCCAGATCTAGACTGTATGTCGTCTAGTCAGTCAGTCATGTACTATGCATGATACACGCCTAAGCGATCATGTATCTTTCGATTATGGCAGATTTTTTTCCCGCAGTAGCTTGCCATTTCTTTCTGCGGTAGACCAGCTGCCATACAAGGCTATAGAACCCGGCCTGTCCTGCTATTTACTGAAGAAAAAGATGGATTCATACTTTTCCCAAGGGTATTAGCACGTAAGTGAATGTAATGTAATTTGAACTCGGTTCTCCGATTCCTCAATGCGAGCCACTATCAATTACTCCACCGTCGAACTTGTTCAGAAATGTCTAAATTATCTTCTATATACAACCATTTTTCTCAGATCTGTGATAATAAAAATGGCTTCAAGTAAATAATCCTATAAGTTTAAAAGAAGACTCCACTTCCTTAGATCTCAAAGACTGATAATGCAGAATCACAGACCAAGGAAGAACAAAAAACCACATCACTCTGAACACTTGCAGCAGCAGCAACAACAAAAACGAATAGCACATATAACTAGAAAACAAAATGATGATATAATCAAGATGTTGACATTCCACACGACCTTAAGTAAAACATTATGAAGGGAACGGCCATCAGTACTTCTAAGAGCGATAACAGTGCAAATGGGAAAGCCATTTTCTTGAAAAACTGGTTCAAGAGACATCTTACTTATTATAAAACGCAGATTGTTTGTGTGTGTGTGTGTGTGTGTGTGTGTGTGTGTGTGTGTGTGTGTGTGTGTGTACGTTTATATATTGGATCGGATTTACTACATTTTTCAACCGATTTCAACAAAACTTCACAGGACTACGTAAAATTACCTTGCGGTGGTTCTGACAGCGCCTAAAATTGGAAAAAACACAATTGGTTTTGCACGAAATCAATTTGAAAACACGATTAAGAGGCATCACGAGAATGAAAGGGGGACAACTCATATCAAGTTATAGGTTGTTTGTGTGCGTGTGTTCGTTTATATATGGGATCGGATTTCCTACATTTTTCAACCGATTTCAACAAAACTTCACTTTTTTTTTGGCAGGTAGTGTTTCTTATTGTCTTGCACACTTTTTTCTTTATTTTTACATTCAGAATGCTTTAAAAAGTCCATTTACAAGACAATTGTTTATAATAAAATTCTATTCAATCGGTAGACTCATAACGATTGAAAACAATGTTTTTCTTTGAGTTTGGCTTTGACCAATTCGTAAAAAAAAAAAAAAATAAATAAATAATTAAGACATGCGTGTCCGTCAACCTTAAACAATAATCTTTGTCAATTTTATTTTTCAGTCTTTATGATGGTCGATAATTGATCTATCTCTTACTGTTACATCCCCGGGCAACGCCGGGCTCTACTGCTAGTATTTTATGTCAACCGGCAGTAACGTTTTTCAAACAATGAATGTCGGTTGTTTTCTCCGTTGTTATTATAGTTAATTGTGTTAATGACATATCTTTTCATGACATAGGCGATGATGACCCTCCACAGATTCCTTTTCTTCATTATCTGGAATTGACATGATTTCTTGAAAAGATAGTAGTGTGGATTCAAGTTACCTTCTCCATGGTTTGAAAATCAGAATTTCCTCTTTTTTAGCTTGCCTACCACCCAGGGCTGCATAACGTAGTCTAACGTGCTGTTTAACCCATAGCTGGGTGAGAAAAAAGACTGATTTATGCCTTTCCCAAAGAATTAGTGCGAAAATGAACGCAACATACTACTACTGAATTTGACCTCAGCTCGCCAATTCCAATTACTCCGCCGATAACCATTACACTAACAGCACAACGGAATATCTTGTTAGTAAGTTGGGGAGACCAGGTTGCTAATGCTGATTTATGAAGTATTCTATTCTACATGGGAAAATGGGATTGTTAATGATGATGGCAATGGTAATTTTAGTCGTTTTCCCTTTATAAGGAAACATTCAGCAATAATTGATCAAACAGTTAAGGCTACCTTAGGTTGATATTTATAAAATCTTTCTATTAAAGCAATTTTTCAGGAAAATACGTTTCTCAAATCCAGTAGCTCTTATCGCTCTTTCCAGTATTGACAGTTGTTTCATTTCTAACCTTTTGTTCGAAGTAATTTTTCTCTTCGAATTACCTTTTTAGTTATTGCTAGTGCTGAAATTCGTCAAGTGATGTGGTTTCTGTTATTTGATACAGTTCTTTGTTTGCGATTCTGTAGCGCCATTTGATGAGGTTTGAAGAACGATGGTCCTTGCTATATCGACAAGCTCAGAATCAACGTTTATCATGTTACTTTATGTAACTTAATTTGCTGTGAAAAAAAGTTTATCCTCCGAATGAAGGTGACTCTGATACTTGAATATGATTTTTTTTTTAATTTCATAGTTGTGTTGTCATATCCTGCTATGACAACACAAAACACCTTTGAGCGAAATTAACAATAAGGTTACTGCAACTGAGAGGCCTTGAAAAAATGCAAGGGAAATAGAAGAAGTAATATTAATAATGCAGAGTATAAAGGTTAATTGTATAGATATTAGGTTGGTGCAAAATAATGACGTAGTAATGTCGTTTTTTGACGTAGTTTTCGACGTCAAAAACGACATTATTACGTCATTATTTTTGCACCAACCTAATACTAATGCTAGGTTACTCATGCAATAAACGCTTCAATTTCAAAATAATCTATATAAATCCTCTTTTGACCTACCACAGTCATCTGTCTATCTAGCCGACGACCAAAGACAGTTATCATTAAAAGCAGCGGCCAAGACCGCTCCGAGATGAAAAAATCGACCCCTTCTACACGATAATCCTAATAAACGTATCTTTTTTCTCATGTGACCTTTCTCGTCAACTTTTATGATGCAATGCGGTAAAATCCTGAAACGAATTCTCTAATGCAGCGTTTCTCAACCGGGCTTTCCCGGAACCTTAAAGGTCCCTAAGGGTTCCGCGAGAACAGGTGAGATAATCTAATGCACCTTTTAATTTTTATTTAATTTTATATATGTAATATTCCTAAACACACACAGTATATTCTTGGTTGTTGTAATATTGTAATATAGACATTATCCTATTTAACCTATTATATAGATTTTGCCTTATGTCTTTTCAACATTGTTAGTAAAAGATAAAAAATAAAAAAAACTGATGCCGCAATTATCTGTTTTCCTTCTGTATATATTTATATTCTAGGTATATGATATTGGTTACTTATGTTTATTTTTTACGTCTGAGTTTAGAATTGTTGTGTGTGGGAATATAGAATCTCTGATGAAGTATTATAAACGAACAATATGAATTTTATTTAGCATTACCGAAAAATTTGACAAAGAAGGATTAATTTTTCCTTAAACCAGTTATTCAAAAATATATTCTATGATATTTACCACATGAACTACAATGAAAATAAAATGAGAAAGATATGATATATCATTTTGTTTTCACGCAGGGGTTCCTTGAGACATGAAACTTATTTTAAGTGTTACGCAAGGGTAAAAAGGTTTAGAAATGTCCCTCTAATGTGTTGTGAAGTATTTTTCAAAATACCATTCAGTATTTATCGTTCCACCCACGAGGACCGAATATGGTACAAGGCCGGTTTTAATGTAGGTATCCCAGAGCCCGTAGTCCCGGCCAAAAATATAGCCTTTGAACCCGCCTAGACGGGTTCAGGCCCTGTCTACCTCCCCGGACGAAACCTTGCCTTTCGGCAAAGCCTCGTCCGAGTTCCTCTCTGCTAACGCAGAGAGTTCGACAGAAGGCGTGCGCAGTCAGAGACCGCTCAACACCATTCGGTATTTATCATTTCACCCACGAGAAACGAATATGGCACAAGGCCGGTTTTATTGTGGGTTTTTCCGAGCCCGTAGGCTCGGCCAAAAAAAATAGCCTTTTGAAGCCGATTAGACGGGTTCAGGCCCTGTCTACCTCCCCGGACGAAACCTTGCCCTTCGGCAAAGCCTCGTCCGTGTTCCGCTCTGCTAACACAGAGAGTTCGACCGAAGGCGTGCGCAGTCAGAGACTGCTCAACACCATTCGGTATTTATCATTTCACCCACGAGAAACGAATATGGCACAAGGCCGGTTTTATTGTGGGTTTCTCCGAGCCCGTAGGCTCGGCCAAAAAAATAGCCTTTTGAAACCGATTAGACGGGTTCAGGCCCTGTCTACCTCCCCGGACGAAACCTTGCCCTTCGGCAAAGCCTCGTCCGGCTTCCTCTCTGCTAACGCAGAGAGTTCGACAGGAGGCGTGCGCAGTCAGAGACCGCTCAACACCATTCGGTATTCATCATTTCACCCACGGGAAACGAATATGGCACAAGGCCGGTTTTATTGTGAGTTTTTCCGAGCCCGTAGGCTCGGCCAAAAAAAATAGCCTTTTGAAGCCGATTAGACGGGTTCAGGCCCTGTCTACCTCCCCGGACGAAACCTTGCCCTTCGGCAAAGCCTCGTCCGGCTTCCTCTTTGCTAACGCAGAGAGTTCGACAGGAGGCGTGCGCAGTCAGAGACCGCTCAACACCATTCGGTATTCATCATTTCACCCACGGGAAACGAATATGGCACAAAGCCGGTTTTATTGTGAGTTTTCCGAGCCCGTAGGCTCGGCCAAAAAAAATAGCCTTTTGAAGCCGATTAGACGGGTTCAGGCCCTGTCTACCTCCCCGGACGAAACCTTGCCCTTCGGCAAAGCCTCGTCCGTGTTCCGCTCTGCTAACGCAGAGAGTTCGACCGAAGGCGTGCGCAGTCAGAGACTGCTCAACACCATTCGGTATTCATCATTTCACCCACGAGAAACGAATATGGCACAAGGCCGGTTTTATTGTGGGTTTCTCCGAGCCCGTAGGCTCGGCCAAAAAAAATAGCCTTTTGAAGCCGATTAGACGGGTTCAGGCCCTGTCTACCTCCCCGGACGAAACCTTGCCCTTCGGCAAAGCCTCGTCCGGCTTCCTCTCTGCTAACGCAGAGAGTTCGACAGGAGGCGTGCGCAGTCAGAGACCGCTCAACACCATTCGGTATTTATCATTTCACCCACGGGAAACGAATATGGCACAAGGCCGGCTTTATTGTGGGTTTCTCCGAGCCCGTAGGCTCGGCCAAAAAAATAGCCTTTGAAGCCGATTAGACGGGTTCAGGCCCTGTCTACCTCCCCAGACGAAACATTGCCATTCGGCAAAGCCTCGTCCGGGTTCCTCTCTGTTAACGCAGAGAGTTCGACAGGAGGCGTGCGCAGTCAGAGACCGCTCAACACCATTCGGTATTCATCATTTCACCCACGGGAAACGAATATGGCACAAAGCCGGTTTTATTGTGAGTTTTTCCGAGCCCGTAGGCTCGGCCAAAAAAAATAGCCTTTTGAAGCCGATTAGACGGGTTCAGGCCCCTGTCTACCTCCCCCCGGACGAAACCTTGCCCTTCGGCAAAGCCTCGTCCGTGTTCCGCTCTGCTAACGCAGAGAGTTCGACCGAAGGCGTGCGCAGTCAGAGACTGCTCAACACCATTCGGTATTCATCATTTCACCCACGAGAAACGAATATGGCACAAGGCCGGTTTTATTGTGGGTTTCTCCGAGCCCGTAGGCTCGGCCAAAAAAAATAGCCTTTTGAAGCCGATTAGACGGGTTCAGGCCCTTTTGCCTTCGGCAAAGCTCGTCTACCTCCCCTGGACGAATACACAAGGCCGGCTTTATTGTGGGTTTCTCTTCCCGGGCTCGGCCAAAAAAATAGCCTTTGAAGCCGATTAGACGTTCAGGCCCTTCCTCTCCCAGACGAACGCAGAGGCAAAGCCTCGTTCGAACGCAGAGGACGGAGGCGTGCGCAGTCAGAGACCGCTCAACACCATTCGGTATTTATCATTTCACCCACGGAAAAGAATATGGCACAAGGCCGGTTTTTATGTGGGTTTCTCCCGTAGGCCGGCCAAAAAATAGCCTTTTTGAAGCCGATTAGACGGGTTCAGGCCCTGTCTACCTCCCGACGAAAAAAAAGCCTTTTCCTCTCTCGAACGCCGATTAGACGGGTTCCGCAGTCAAAGACCGCGAGTCGCCATTCGGTATTTATCTTTTCCCCACTGAAAAGAATATGGCACAAGGCCGTTTTTATGTGGGTTTCCCCGAGCCCGTATTCGGCCAAAAAATAGCCTTTGTTAGACGGGGTTCAGGTTCCCCGGACGAAACCTCTTCGGCAAAGCCTGTTAACGCAACGCAGAGAGTTCGACAGGAGGCGTCCGCAGTCAAAGACCGCGAGTCGCCATTCTGCCAGACTTGCCACTGCTACTCCTACTTATTATCTATGGGAGAGTCCATTACAATAGAATAGGTAGTATAACATAATGATTTATAGACGAAGACATAAATAAATCTTCTTTTTCATGTTAACGACTATAATTTTCATTGCTCTGTGTTAGTTTTTCCTTTTAGCAGGAGTTCAATCAGTTATGTGCCGTTCGTAATATACACTTAGGTGATCATGTATCTTTCGATACATTACTGACGAGGTAGATTTTTCCCACAGTAGGTTGCCATTTCTTTCTGCGGTAGACTAGTTGCCATGCAAGGCTATAAAACCCGGTCTGCCCTGCTATTTACCCAGAGCTGGGTTGAGGAGAAGAGGATTCATACCTTTCCCACATAAGTGAATGCAATGGATTCGACTGGAATTCGAACTCGGCATATATACAAGGAATCAGTTATTTGCCATGCGGGATACACGCTTAGGCGATCATGTATCTTTCGATACATGATTGACGCGGCAGATTTTTCCCACATTAGGTTGCCATTTCTTTCTGCGGTAGACCAGTTGCCATCCAAGGCTATAGAACCCGGTCTGTACTGCTAATTACCCATAGCTGGCGGGGGGGGGGGAGAAGAGGATTCATACCTTTTCCAAGGGTATTAGCACGTAAGTGAATGTAATGGATTCAAAGGGAATTTGAACTCGGCATATATACAAGGAATCAGCCAGTTATGTACCATGCGTGATACACGCTTAGGCGATCATGTATCTTTCGATACATGACTGACGAGGCAAATTTTTTTTTTCCCACTGGTGCCATTTCTTTCTGCGGTAGACCAGTTGTCATCCAAGGCTATAGAACCCGGTCTGTCCTGCTATTTACCCAGAGCTGGGAGGGAGAAGGGTATTAACACGTAAGTGAATGTAATGGATTCGACTTGAATTTGAACTCGGCTGTATGATGTTCTAATTAACACCATAGAGCTGAGTTCAAATTCACAGCAAAAACACAAAAGCAACACACACGAACAAGACCGTCCCGTAAAATGTCAGAACTATAGCGCCCGTAAAAAATGAAGATCCGCTCCCAAATATGTGTAGCAAAGTGAAGCTACATAAATAGTCATTACTAATTTTATCGGTACGAGAAAATTAGTTACAGTAATAATGTACTTCAGAGTGTAATGGACATCGGTATAAAAAATCGGGGAGCAGAGTTCAAATTCCAGTCGATTTCGTTACGCACAAATACCCTTGAGGAAGATATTAATCCAGATCTTCTTCCTACCACACCCGCAACTATGGGCTGAATTGCGGCACAGACTGGGTCTACCGCAGAAATAAGCGTTAACCTACTGCGGGAAAATATTCCGCCTAGTTAGTCATAAATCGAAAGAGATATGATCGCCCAAATGTCACTTAACTGATTGATTGAACAATTATTAAAATGAAATGTACTACACAAGGCTGGGGTAAAACTTAGCCTTGTGTAGCATCTGGTAAAACTGAGATAAAAGATGCAGTGAAACTATTCTTGCATGTTGTATGTTTGTCCAAACGAAATCTGCATTTTACCGAGGTTCAAACAGGCAGACAAAAATGTGTAACATTAGCGTTTATGAACTATCCAACGGTATTTTATAGTTACTTCTATGGTCTATTCCTTTTGTTGAATTCTTTCTTTTTAAATAGTGTTTTCGGTGAGCTTTTGAGAATATTTGCTTGGCGGGACTTTTCTGTTTATCCATGGGAGTTTATTTGCCTATTTAGATTTGACGTCGTACACTTAGTTGCCTGCAGTTTTTTTTTTGTTTACACAAGGCTAAAAACTTGAGATAGCATTCTGGTTCGAGAGGGTTTTGCACAGACATTAAAAAGAGGAATTTGCTTTCCCTCATTATATATATATATATATATATATATATATATATATATATATATATATATATATATATGTGTGTTTGTGCGTGTGTATTATGCGTATGGATATGCGTGTGTTTGGTGGAAAAGGGTTATGCAACATTATTGTGAGGCGTCGTGGTGGGTATGTATTCGTCATATATATATATATATATATATATATATATAAAGTAATTCATCGAGTCTAGAAGAAACCTTAACAGAATGCAGAAACCACTGGCCCGTTTCGTCCTATATTTGGGAGTCATCAGCAATACGCATCCGAGAAATGAAACCCGGACAGTTACAGGCCTCGGTGACGAAGAGGGAGCGAACTAGACTCGATATTGCGCCGCTCATTTATATATATATATATATATATATATATATATATAAACAGAATTAAACAACATTTACCGGCCTGAATAAAACAAAGCATTTACTCAAATAATGTATCTATAAAAAGAATGTATAAACATAAAAAAAATGGCTTAAAAATAATTGTCGGAATTTGGCCATTTCATAATGTGTGACGTCATTTGTTTACGTTTGGATACGTCATGGGCAGATATGAATGTACGAAATTCATGGAAGATTGAAGTTTAAATACAGTAAAAATTCGACCTTGTGGCCGAAAAGGTTAAGGCACGTCAGGCTATATGACGGTTCCGTATAGGATACAGGTTCGATTCCTGTCGGAGGACGAATATTTTCTATGAAAATTTCTCGGACATTCACGCCGGTAAATGTTGTTGATTATAAAACAGAGCATTTACTTAAATATTTGTATCTATAAAAAGAATGTATAAACATAAAAATGTCTTAAAATATATATATATGTGTGTATGTATAATTAGTTCTTCGTACAAATGACAATTACTTATGCATATTTATGTTTTTATTGCATGCTTTTAATATTCGAAAAAATGCTTTACGTTGCGATCAAAACTGAATACAGATAAATTATGTCAAAATAAAATGCCAGGGTATTCTTTTATGTTCCGTATCTTCACGGTGATCATGGCTCTCTACAGCTTCCTGTCCTTAGCAGTTCTAAGGAATATTTTGTTTCCAGCAACATGTCTTCAAAAGTACTCTTCTAAATTGTTTTTTTTTTATAGGATAGCTTTACGATTTATATACAGTGTAACCCGGATATAAGAGAGTTGTCAGGACCGGAGAAGAAGTCTCTTATATCCGGGTTTGGTCTATTTTATATACATTAACACAGGCTCTAATTTGGGACCAGAGAAAATCTCTCTTATATCCGGGTTTCTCTTATATCCAGGTCTCTTATATCCGGGTTACACTGTACAGTGTAACCCGGATGTAAGAGAGTTGTCGGGACCGGAGAAGAAGTCTCTTATATCCGGGTTTCTCTTATATCCGGGTTTGGTCTATTTTATATACATTAACACAGGCTCTAATTTGGGACCAGAGAAAATCTCTCTTATATCCGGGTTTCTCTTATATCCGGGTCTCTTATATCCGGGTTACACTGTATTCACTTATCGTTTAATAGCCTGACATATATCATCATCAGTCCCTTGACTTATTCAATCGTCGTGGAGACCTAAGGGCAGAAGAAACAGACAAACCTCCTTCAGGATGGATCTGTTGGCGGTGACTCTCACGAGTTCCATCATGGTCATGTCTGTCCGATCTTTGAAGTTGTCTGACCAACTCTTGCGTTCATCTTCAACACTGCCTTGCACGATGGTCTTGCATAGGTTGTTATGTCGTGTGACATGGCCAAACCATGACATCCACCGACGCTTAATAGTGGTGAGGGTAGACTCCTGTCGTTTCACAAGGCTATTGGTTTTGTGTTTCCCTTTCTCCTCACTAACGTTTGCTGATTTCCTTTTACTTTCTCTCAGTGACCCACTTGCGTCTTAGTGGCATTATCGCCTTGCTTGTGATGAAAAAAGTATTTGACAAACAACACATTTTGCTAAAATACATTTTATCATTAGGCTCCGGTAAGTGGCATTGAACTCTTGCTTTGTTTCATATTTTAAGCTTTTTTACACTATTTTTGATTAGCTTAGCTTTTATAATATCTATCTATTGCTCTCTCTCTTTATATATATATATATATGTTAAGAAATGGACAAGGTCCGACAATTTATTTATTAAAGACATTTTTTTTTATGTTTAACGTTGTTATTTTATAGATACAAGTATTTAAGCAAATGCTCTGTTTAAGATAAACATTATAAACTAAAATTATAAACTTGTTTACCATAAGGTTCATGGTGTCCGAGTGGTCAGAAATTTTCATCAACGTATATGACGGTTCCGTATACGATGCAGGTTCGAATCCTGTCTATGAACGAATATTTTCTATGAAAATTTCTCTACATTCAGGCCGGTAAATGTTATTTAATACTGTTTATCTTAAATTTAGCATTTGCTTAAATACTTGTATCTATAAAATAACAACGTTAAACATAAATAAAAAATGTCTTTAATAAATAAATTGTCGGACCTTTCTCCATTTCTTAACATATGACGTCATTTGTTTACATTCGATACGCCAGAGCAGTTATGAATGTACGAGATTCATGGAAGATTGTAGTTTATAACAGTAAATTCGACCTTGTCTACCATAAGGTTCATGGTGGCCGAGTGGTAAGGCATGTCAGCGTATATGACGGTTCCGTATAGGATGCAGGTTCGAATCCTGTCTATGAACGAATATTTTCTATGAAAATTTCTCGGACATTCAGGCCGGTAAATGTTATTTAATACTGTTTATCTTAAACAGAGCATTTGCTTAAATACTTGTATCTATAAAATAACAACGTTAAACATAAATAAAAATGTCTTTAATATATATATATATATATATATATATATATATATATATATATATATATATATATTGTCACTGTTTGACTGTTTCGCTGCATCACAGCTCTTCAGTGTGGCTAGACGTCCGATTGCTTCAATTCAAGCCGAGATCGAAATCCGACTAATTTGGCATTAGTCAGTCTCGTTTGGTTTGTTTTGTTTAACGGCATATCAACCTCAATGCGTTATTTAATGCCAACAATATTTTTATTGCTGGTAATAATTTTTGTTTTTTCAACAATGTATTGCTGCTAATTTTTTTTTTTTTTTAATATATTGCAGTTAATTTTTTTTTACAAAGTATTTCTGGTATTAAAACCTATTTTTAAACTTTCACAGTGTTTTGACTCCAGTTTGGGGGTTAACTATTTACCCATGACTGGGACCCTAACTGGTGTTACCACCCCAGGTCAACACCAGCAATTAAGGGGTGGTTCCACGCTCCTCAAAACCACCTGATCAGAGGCTTGCTGTTGGGTGTATTTTTATTGTCTTACCCAGGACGCGGATGTAGTTTATTGTCATACCCAGGTTAGGGAATTAATCAGAGATCCTAACCCTAGGCTATCGTCGCACGACAGAGACAAAAGGTAAATTTTAACGTTTTCTATCAGAAATACACTAGTGTCCCGGAGAGCTCAATTCAGTTGAAGAGTACAATACAAATTTATTATAAATAAATGTAAATGCAATATATATGTATGTGTTTGAAAAGTTTTAAATATAATTCCGGAGTCCGTTGTTTCCGGGACTGTTAATTCGAGGTTTTACTGTATCAGACTTGAGAAGGAAGGTTAATGTGTAGAGAACTAGATTTGGGAGACTGAGACTACTGTATTCATTTTAATATGTTTTGTCTGCTTCTTTTATTAAATCAGTTATAATTAAAGACGATTAGGCATTGTCTTTTAATAACACTAGAGATGGAAGGTACAAATTCGTTTTACCCAATTTAATCTAATAACTATTATTTATTTAATGTGTGTGCATTTGTGCATGTAGAAGGTATTTTTATTCATGTCTGGTAGTTGTCGTGTAGATAAAGAATAACAGGAAGTACGGACTTATGTAAGAAAGGAAATTTATTTCGCGGTTTACATCGATAGGCCCACAGCATTTTCCGTACCTATTTCCCTCTCAACGTACCGCCATTCTCGAAGAGTCCAGACCCTTTCTAGTTCAGATTGTTCCGCTTTCCCCATAGTAATAGAATTACACCATAAATAATACATTGTTATAAGCGATCTAATTTGCCTTGCTATCAATGAAGAAGGACTTTGCATTATAACGGCATGTGGAATAGATCTATAACTCAGTAATAGTCGCTGTATGCTTACATATTATATGGTGTCTCTGAATAGGGAAAATGCATTTCAACCAGATTTTCACCATCTGCACAAATCTTTCTGCAATTCCACTTGATTGCAGATGGTATAATGGCATCCAATTTGTTCTAACCACGAATACAATGTTTCATCCGAAAATTCTGATGCATTGTCAGTTTTTGGCACCCTATTTCTGGAAACTGCTTTACCGTGGCTGCCTTTTTGTCCTGGTCTCTACCCATTTCAGGTCATCGACAGAATGAGTCAACCAAAATTAAAATTTTTCCATGTCTTTAACATGAGAATGATCCATGTGAAAGTGGGCCCGTGGCTCTTTTTTTTTAATTGGCCGAATCGTGTCGTGCAGTTACTTTCATGCGTGGATAAAAAAAAATAACTGAAATACGGATTTATGTACGAAAGTATATTTTTAAGCATTTCACCCCAAGTGGGAGTATCACTAGTAAGCAAGGGGTTACAGAGAGTGAAAAAAAAAGAGTAAAGATGGGTATTTATGGAAAGGAGGAACAGAAGGACGGGGATCAAGATCAAGTCATCAGGAGATGTCGATTAACATTACATTTAAATTTTTGAAGATTATAGTTATCAGGGAAGCAAGTAAGAGGAAGGAAGTTCAACTGTTGGGAAGCGCAATAGAAAAAGCTGTTGGAGTAGAAGAGGTGGTTACATTCAGCTGTTTCGACAGTAAAAGTTTGGGACCGAGATGCCAAACTAGTAGCACGCTTAAATTCATGCAGTCGAGGCACCAGTGAATATAGCTCGTCAGAGCAGTTGCCATGAAAATATTTGTAGAAAAGACAGAAGGAAGCCACATCACGTCTGTGAGAAAGTGACTCTGAGCTTTCACTTTGGATTTTGTCGAGAACATTAAGATGTACAGCGGGAGCTCCAGACCATATATGGCAACGGTATTGAATGACCCGGTATCTCGACTTCAGTCACTTTCTCACAAACGTGGTGTGGCTTCCCTCTGTCTTTTCTACAAATATTTTCATGGCAACTGCTCTGACGAGCTATATTCACTGGCGCCTCACATGCATGAATTTAAGCGTGCTACTAGATTGGCATCTCGGTCCCACCCTTAACCTGAAACGTTGTATTCTCAAGGGTAAGAACTCCAAAGTTTGAACTCCCGGAGGCCCAGTAATGGTTTTTGGTCTGTTTCAACCAGAAAATGTTGTCCGGTGATGTAATCTCGGAATCTTTCACATGCCCAAGTTAAAGCAGGTGCTTCATTTTCAAAGCAGACCTCTCAAGGGTTTATCCTTTTCCGCCAGTTGAGGAATTAATTTGACTAGCTTGGTGTTATGGTCCGGTTCCTTGTACCACGGCGATAGTCCAAGGTAGAACCAATAAAGAACTCGAACACAGGTATGAAATAACACAGATATATTACAAACAGGAATATATACAGAGAAGTATAAGTCTCGACCAGTATCACTATTCCAATGTCTTGCAGTATTTGTCTGAACGTGACTCTGTTTCGGACTGCCTCTGACCCGGTTTTCCTTCCCGGAGGAGAATCTAACCTTCGGCGTAGCCTCCTTCGGGTTCCTCCCCGCCTGAAGGCAGAGAGTTCAAACGAACAGCCGGTCAAGACTTGAACGACTGACTGACGATATTCAGTCACCCCCCCCCGAATTGGGGCATCATGTGCCACAAGGTCGGTTATTTATTGTGGGTTCTCCGAGCCCGTGGACTCGGCCCCAAAACATGCCCATTGAACCCGTATAAACGGGCTCAGGGCCGGTTTAACTTCCCGAACGAGACTCCGCCCCATCGGCGGAGCCTCGTTCGGGTTCCTCTCCGCCCGAAGGCAGAGAGTTCAACCGAACATTCGGTCAGAAAGTGAACGACTGACTGACAATATTCAGTCACCGCCCCACTGGGGTGTCATGTGACACAAGGCTGTTTTTAACGTGGGATTTCTGAGCCAGTGTGCTCGACCCAAAAATATGTCCATTGAACCCGTATAAACGGGCTCAGGGCCGGTTTAACTTCCCGAACGATACACCGCCCCTCGGCGTAGCCTCGTTTCGGGTTCCTCTCCCACCGAAGTCAGAGAGTTCAACCGAACATTCGGTCAGAAAGTGAACGACTGACTGACAATATTCAGTCACCGCCCCACTGGGGTGTCATGTGGCACAAGGCTGTTTTTAACGTGGGATTTCTGAGCCAGTGTGCTCGACCCAAAAATATGTCCATTGAACCCGCATGAACGGGCTCAGGGCCGGTTTACCTCCCCGAAGGAGACTCCGCCCTTCGGCGTAGCCTCGTTCGGGTTCCTCTCCGCCCGAAGGCAGAGAGTTCAACCGAGCAGTCGGTCAGCAAGTGAACAACTGACTGACCCCTCGCCTACTCCTGAGTCACGTATTTATTAAGTATGGATTAGTCTATTATTATTATTATGGGTAAGATCCCATAACACTTGGCTTTTTTACCATCCCCCAAAGACTGAATAATTCGCTTACGTTGGTAGATTCTTGCATCTCCCTAACAGCTGCAGTTTTGCATGGATCCGCTCTGATTCTTTCATCAGATATAATGCGAGCTAGAAACTTAACTTCTCTTTTAGAGAACTCACACTTGTCCAGGTTTAGAGGTATACCAGCCTTTTCCAACTGAGGCACGACTTCATGAAATCAGTAATCATGTGTGTCCCCATATCTAAACATCATCAATATGGCAGACAACCCCTCCGATCTAAGCCATCTGTAATTTTGGTCGACATCCTATTCTGAAAATGTTCCAGTGCTGATTCTATCCCAAGAGGCAATCTCTTGAAAAAAAATTAATCAAATGGAGAAATGAAGATGGTCAGTTTATCTGACTCCTCTGTTAACGGGATTTGCCTGAAACCCATATTAGCATCGAGTTTATTGAATATCGCCGGCTAATAAACCAAGCGTTTACTCGACTGATGACAGGATGTATTTTTCCCTACACACTGGCTTGTTCAGTTGGGCAAAATCGACGGAAATACGAGAATCCCCTGATTTCTTTGTAACCGCCACTATACTTGCAGACCATTCAGTGGCTTCCTCTATACTTTTGATTACTCTAATACGCTCCATGAGGATCAGTTATTTTTTAAAAATTTACCCAGCAGTGGAAGCGGTACACGTCTGGTTGTTTTAAGAAAAAAATGGCTGTGCATTAGGTTTGGGTTTTATTCGGTTCAGCTTGGTAGCTACCCGGATGTATTTACGTCAATGCTATTACGAGTACGTCAATGCTTCGAACTCGGTGATAGCTGGTCTGTGTGGAGCTTCTTAATTACGTTGTTACTCAGATTTAAAAAAAGAAAAAAAAGAACAAGAGTTCGAGTTTCGTTCGGAGCAACATTTTGTTGTTTATGACTTCTAGGCCATTAGACATTAATTTCACCGTTAGCAAAAACAAATGGGATATATCTACCCGCTGAATATAACGTTTATTGTTATTGTAATAAGAAATAATGGAAGATTAAAAAGAAACATTTAAAAGTAACTACACAGAGTGTTCATAAAGTTCGTGTGCAATTTAAAATACTTGTAGCTTTGGAACTATGCATGATAAAAACAATGTGTAAAAAGGATTTTTTTTTCTTTCCATCGAAATATGTATTATTTGTTTCATCTGTTTGTTTTTTTTTTGTTCTTGAAACTTCAAAATGACATATTTTTTTTCGGAATTGCTGTTTTTATTTCTTTTCATGAGGACATGTGCAAAGTAATATTTATTCAACTAGACAACGATCTTTGGCGGAATTGCATGCAAGCATAATCCTTGTCATTGAACGTGCTACTGAAAATCAGCTGCAAAATGTCTTCTGAGAACTACAGAATCGTATTACCCTTTGTACGCGTCATGATAGCGGATATGTTGAAAACAAGCAAACCTCAGTAATATATTTAAATACTTCTTTCTCATACTTTTTACGGTTCGTTTTTCTCATGTATAGTTACAAAGCTACAAGTATTTTAAATTGCACACGGACTTTATAGACATCCTGTATATGTGTTTGCATGTATGTAAGCTTCCGACGACATCAGCTTAACACACCGCTTCTCACATGATCATCGAAGTTAAACAACGTCGAACCCAGATAGGTGATCGCTTGAGAATACCAGCTGCGGTAAACTTGGATGTGCGGATGGTGTAATGGATAATGAATCAGAATTGTTAATCGGAAGGCTAAGTTTCAGTTCCATTTGGGTTCGTGATATTCACTTACGTGTAAATACCCTTGGGAAAGTTATGAATCCACTGTTACCCAGCCGCTAGCAAATTAGTAATCATTATTGTCCCCCCCCCAAAAAAAAATTCTTAGAATCTAAAAATATTCTCTGGCTTTAAATAACCAGCAAAGGGTTGATAAGCCTTAGAAAACGAATCAATCAATCAGTGTATGTATGTAAGAAACGAAATAGAATTATTATATTCAGTTGAATTAATCTCCTCATCTTTTTGTTGTTATTGTTGTGTCCAGGGGTCTCCTTCCGGGATACATTCATGGAATTTTAGGGAACTGAACCCTTCATTTAATCTGTGGAGCTAGAGTGTTCCCACTCCGTTGTCCATTCTCTGGGGATATCTCATATTTTAATATTGCTTAATTAATGCTCGCCATGTTTCCATCGAGATTTGGTTTCTACTAACCGGCCCGGCAGAATAATAGTTGTGCTGCGTTATTGTGCGTGTTGTCCTGATTCAGCAATGCGTGTGTACAAACACATTTATCTTTGCAGATCTGTGACAGGGCGGAGATGGGGGCAAACATATGCACCTGTTTATAAGACATTCAATGCATGGCTAAATCTCAAGTGTTATCAGGTGCTTGTGTGTGTGTGTGTGCATGCATTTTCCCATGAGAGAGAAACGTGTAAAAGGAATCATGTTGCTCTTCTAACGACACTGAAACGCACACAGACACATACACCCTTTCTCTCTTTTCCGTCTCTCACACACCTTTTTCATTCTTTCGTATTCCTTTCTATCTTTCTGTCTTTCTCTATTTTTCTCTATTTATTTAAGCTTTTTTAACTTTTGTTACCATTTCGCTCCCCCAAACTCATTTCCTTTTGGCAGTGCTTTACTCTCTTTGTGTGTGTTTCTCTCTCCTTCTCCCTCTCTCTCCTTCTCTTTCCTTCTCTCCTCTCTCTCTCTCTCTCATGCTCTCTCCTTCTCTCTCTCTCTTTCTCTCTCCTTCTCTCTCTCATTCTCTCTCTTCTTTTCTCTCCTTCTCTCTCTCCTTCTCTCGCCTCTCTCTCTCCTTCTCTCTCCTCCCTCTCTCCTTCTCTCTCTCCTTCTCTCTCTTCTTCTCTCTTCTCTCTCTCCTTCTCTCTCCTTCTCTCTCCTTCTCTCTCTCCTTCTCTCTCCTCCCTCTCTCCTTCTCTCTCTCATTCTCTCTCTCTTCTCTCTCCTTCTCTCTCTCCTTCTCTCGCCTCTCTCTCTCTCTTCTTCTCTCTCTCCTTCTCTCTCTTCTTCTCTCTCCTTCTCTCTCCTCCCCTCTCTCCTTCTCTCTCTCTTCTTCTCTCTCCTTCTCTCTCCTTCTCTCTCCTTCTCTCTCCTCTCTCTCTTCTTCTCTCTCTCTCTCTCCTCTCTCTCCGTCCGTCTCTCCTTCTCTCTCTCCTTCTTTCTCCTTCTCTCTCTTCTTCTTTCTCCTTCTCTCTCCTTCTCTCTCACCTTCTCTCTCCTCTACCTCTTCTTCTCCCTCTCCTTCTCTCTCTCCTTCTCTCTCTCTCATTCCATTTCTCTTCATCTTTGAATCACTATATTTGATCCCAATCTTTTCTAACGTCTCCTTTAATTTTTTTCTGTCCCTGTCTTTCTCTCTCACATTCGTTCTCTGATTCTTCTCCTCTTTCAGTAGTTCAACGGTCATTTTGTTTATGAATATATATATATATATATATATATATATATATATATATATATATACCGAGTGTAACAGCAAAATTGTCCAAATCGTGTAGGAGCATGCGATAATTGTCCCTCCAAAAAGTGTTTAATATCTAAAAAAAAAAAAAAAAAAAAAAACGCTAAACTAATTAGGTTTCTTTTTTTTTTTCTTTTTTTTTCAGGTCTTCAGATAAGACGTTTAGCCATCTTGACACACTTTGTCGTAAGAATCACTGAAAAACAGATTGAGTTATTCAGCTAGAAAGAGATTAGGTTAAAATCGTTTTGTGTCAGCCCCACTATGCCATTCCAACTGAGCAATGGTGAGAGGAAAAAGATCATTCAGGCCTTCAGTAATGGAATCAAAATTTATACTCTGGCTTCCCTCTTCAAAGTCCACTCAAGAACCATCAAGAGAATGGTGAATAAGTTTAAGTAGAGAAGAAAACTGAATCAAGAGGATCAACATTTCAACTTAGAACTAAATACATTCGTATTGTTCAAAGCAGAATCCAGTCGTGTTATAAAAATGTTGGAGAATTCCAATAAAATATCTTTAATCATTACTAAGATACAACGGTTCAACGCTTAACCTAACAATTACAATTGAATAACTTTGGTGTTACAAGATTTGTACAATTTTACTGTTACACACGGTATATATATATATATATATATATATATATATATTACGATAAACGTGCAATCAATTTACAAATACATGAATTATTCACACAAAAACTAATGCAAAGGTTAATGATTTAAATGGCGAGACATCCATCATCGCAAACAATTCAAATAATATACAAAAACCTCCGAATCCGTTATGAATGAAATGATCCTTGTTTATATAAATTTCTGCCGTATTAGTTCTTATTTTTACTACAAGCTTTCGTCTGTTCCTACAGACATCTTCAGGTATAGAATATATGTTGTTCTTGTTTTTTCTCTTAGTAATAAGAGGACAACGAAAATATATGTATTGTTGTATCCGAAAATGCTATTGAAAATGAGTTATTGTTTTTGGAACGCGCAGAAGCAACGCTGAGTTTGATTTTAAATTTTTAAAGGTTGTGCGTTCATATAAAATATGGTGATGAACAAATTTTTTACTGGTAAATTTTTCTGTCAAAGTGGCATGAACTACATTGTTCAATAATTACAGTAATGTCGCACTTATTATCCAAAAGTCGCACTTGGATCAGTTATTTAAATTACGATAAACGTGCAATCAATTTACAAATTCATGAATTATTCACACAAAAACTAATGCAAAGGTTAATGATTTAAAAATTCAAAATCAAACTCAGCGTTGCTTCTGCGCGTTCCAAAACCAATAACTCATTTTCAATAGCATTTTCGGATACAACAATACATATATTTTCGTTGTCCTCTTATTAGTAAGAGAAAAAAAACAAGAACAACATCTATTCTATACCTGAAGATGTCTGTAGGAACAGACGACAACTTGTAGTAAAAATAAGAACTAATACGTCAGAAATTTATATAAACAAGGGTCATTTCATTCATAACGGATTCGGAGGTTTTTGTATATTATTTGAATTGTTTGCGATGACGGATGTCTCGCCATTTAAATCATTAACCTTTGCATTAGTTTTTGTGTGAATAATTCATATATATATATATATATATATATATATATATATATATATATATATATATATATATATATATGTGTGTGTGTGTGTGTGTGTGTGTGTGTGTGTGTGTGTGTGTGTGTGTTATTATTATTATTATTACTTTAAAGATTATATTTTAGGGCTTACTCGTATTTGAGTAGACGCCATATATATACATATATTTTTTTAAAAGATTGTCAAATACATCTAAAGGCCTGTACATTCTAAAATCTTAATAAAGGTAATAATATTCAGGAGTTTTTTTCTCGATTAAAACTCTAGAATGCACAGGATGGTAGATGCAATTCACACCTAAAAAACTGGGCATCTAATAAAACACATGTAGCGAATAAAACATAACGCTTGAGTAGTATAGATATATATTTATATATAAAGAAATATAGTTATGCCACTGTGCAGGTTTAATGACAGGGTTAAAAGCAATCTCGTGGCTGTCAGCATTTCCAAGCTTTGTGCAGGTAGCCTTATATGGTAAGAAATGGAATGCTAGATATTTTAGTAGCATTAAAAGGTAGAACTGTGGGGGAAACACCATGAGAACAAAAGCATATTCATCTTCAAATCATCTGCCTATATATATATATATATAGTTTTAATGTAGGCTATATTTATGGGTAAAAGTGCTCAATATCAGGGATAGAGCGTATGTAAATATAAAAGTGGACATTGAAGTCAACACCGAGTGGCGACAGTCTGTTTCATCTTTCAAGAGTAAAGATTGTGTTCAAGCATGAAACTGACTGTCGCCATTTTAAGTTAACCCCGGTGTCCACTTATATATATATAAGTGAACGCCGAGGTTATATATATATATATATATATATATATATATATATATATATATATATATATATATATATATATATAGCCTAGGGTAGGATCTCTGATGCCAAATCGGTCGGGAATCGATCCCGGCTTGACGAACCGGACGTCTAGCCACACTGAAGAGCTGTGATATAGCGACACAGTCTGCCTGTGGATGACATTATATATATATATATATATATATATATATATATATATATATATATATATATAATTATTTATTTAAAATATGATTCCAACACTCTACATAAGAGTTCTCATGTTTCAAAACAAAAATTGCAATATAATTATTTGAATTAAATTGAATTAAAGTACTAAGCTCTGTTCCATCTTCAAGCGAAATTGGAACAATTCCAAAAAAGTTTCGCTTGAAGATGAAACAGAGCTTAGTACTTTAATTCAACTTAATTCAAATAATTATATTAAAGTTTTCGGCTCTTGTTTTGAAACATGAGAACTCTTATGTAGCGTGTTGGAATCATATTTTTAAATAAATAATTATATTTATGCTCTACTTTTGTATCGAACACTATTTTTTAAAAATAATAACAAAAATATCAAAGAAATTTGGATTATTCACCTAACGAGTTCTTTCCTATTTTCTATATATTTTTCACACACACACACACGTATATATATATATATATATATATATAAAGAGAGAGAGAGAGAGAGGGAGAGACAGAGGGAGATCATTGACGCCTAACAAAATACGTCCAACAGATTTATCTGCGAGAGTCGGAAGATAAGTCGGTTTGAACATGTCTTTTATACATATATTCATTTTTTATTCCGTTGTCAACGTTTCGTTCAGTAAGAACATCCTCAGGGCAAGTGAAAAAAATTAAACAAAACTCGTTAACATGGTAACCTTGTTACTTAGAAACACCGTTAATTTCCATTTCTTTGAAAATTTAACTCTTAATACAGTTAAAAATAAACACTTGTGAGTAAAATAAATATATTTGAACAAATCAAGGAAAATGTTAAAATAAATATAAAACATGATTGGATGTCGAAAAATAAGAGAGTTATCGTAAGAAAGGTAAATCTAAAGCAAATAAAGAATAGATATGATTCAAATTTTAAATTACTATATTATTATTGAGGTGGTAAAGGAAAAAGAACTAAATTAAGACAAACGTTAATAACATTTTATTACGATCTTTCAAGGGTCCCTATTTTTATTATTATTTTCTTTGGGTATTATCTTAGGCGGAAAAGGTGATGTTATAAAAACTCATTTTTGATTAACTCAATTGAATCAAGATGTTATTTTCTAGATGATGTCTGATGAATAAATTCAACAATTTTTTTTTAAATTTATGCGTGGTCTCTATTTTCTAGTAATTAGCATAACACTTTCGCGTTCGTAAGCATTTTTTTATAAAAATATTGCTGTTTCGCCAATATAAATTTTATCACATTTACGACGCGGGATAATGCGCGCGTACACACACACACACACACACACACACACACATATATATATATATATAGATAGATAGATAGATAGATAGATAATATTAGTGGTAAATATACGTACATATGCAAAATATATAAATAGCCATATATGTATATTTTTTGAATAAAAATTCCAAGAGGAAGAATCCAGGTAGAACTCAATGTCCAGGACAGAGTAAGGATATAACAAAAAGGCTTAAACACTATGGAATATTAGTGTTTAAGTCTTTTTATATTATATATATATATATATATATATATATATATATATATATATATATTAATTAACTGATTTAGAATATGTTTTTTTCGCTACACAGTTCTAACCATGTTTCAAAAATGGAAGCTAAAAGCTTCGAATTTAATTTTGTAATTAAATTAAAGACATTAGTTCCATTTCATTCTCAAGCAAATTTTGTAATTAGTATTAATGCTCTGTAAATTTACATTGAGCACTATTTTCTGAAAATAAAATTTCTGTAACAACACCAGGTTATATATCTTACTGTTCCTTCTTTTTATTTATACACACACACACACACACACATATATATATATATATATATATATATATATATATATATATATATATATTGAACAATAAAATTTATAAAAAATTAAAATCTTCAGACACACTGGGTTGTATATTAATATTCCTTCGTTTATATCATTATTTCATTTAGATTCCTCGACTAGTTTCGACCAACATAGCCATCATCAGGAGAAAAATAATTTTCTGCTTGCTGGTAGCAGTGAACTACAGAAATGAATGCCTTGATGGAGAAAATGAACTTTTGTCTGTAGTTTTCATTTGTTTTTTTTGTTTTTTTTGTTTTTTAACATGGATTTTGGTCTGTCCTTGTGTTGGTCAAACAGTCTCTTTTGAGTTATTATTTAAGATAAGAGCTGGATGGATTCATATATATATATATATATATATATATATATATATATATATATATATATATATGGGTGTGTATTTAAACAGTAATCTTTCATTCATACGCTTTTCATTGAATACGACAGACAAGGTGCGTTGATTTAGTTTTTCATACAGTTTCTCATGTGATCTTATAATTTCTTTCTTTTCGGTATACAAATTATATAAAAACTGTCCAATTGTTCTTTCTTTCCGAGCGCTTTCGGCTATAAATTTAGCCATTTTCAAAGTTGAAATATGTTAACTTTTAACAAGAAATAGATTCTTATATGCATGTATTTATATAATGTTTTCATTTTCAAAACATGGTCAAGATATTATGTCCATGTTCATTGTTGATATTATTAAGTGTTGTTTTTTTTATTATTAATAAGGCTTCTAATATTTTTACATTTTTTTTTTTGTTTGCAGGTCGATGATGTTATTATATTTGTGTTGTCAACAAGTATGTTACGAATAGTGTCCGGTAAGTCTCCATGAATATTTAAATGAGATCTAATTGAGCTATGGTCAGAAAGGTGTCGCGTGAGTCTTCGTATCAAACATGTTGTAGTGTGGCCTATAAAATTATTTACGAATTTTGATTGATCAGGAATACAATTCTTTAATGGACATTTAAATTCGTAAACAATATTTGTCCTATTTAATTTTGTTCTAAGAGGTGAATTATTATTTTTTACTGTAAGGTTAGGGATTTTAAATTTTTTGTAACAAATAATTAATCTGTTTTTTTTATATTGTCAATTGGTGTTGTGCATTTTTATAGCATTCTTAATTCTAGTTTCGTCTTGTCTGTAATTTTCGTTCAACTGATTTTTATAAAAAATATTAATGCTATATGTCAGCCGAAAGTGTTAGCCGAGAAGTCACAACGAGTCACTCACCTAGAGGTTAGTATCAGCCATGTTGATTGAAGGCGAAAAGGGGTTTCTCAGGTCTTCCTCCAGGACTGTCTGCTCTGCCCGGTAAACGGTAGTGAAATTGATTTCTCTAATCTTGCTCATTAGAAGATGTTGCAAACATTTAAATCGTACACATATAGCACGTGTTATATATTTTATTCTAATTAAATAATTGAAAAAAGAAGAAAGAAAACCGGAATCTTCTTTTTGGTCCTAAGATTATGAGATATCCAGAACCGCCCGTCTTGTCAACATCACGAAGAAGAAGAAAAAATAGTCGAGCGGATTGCGAAAGCATCGTTCTAATTGGATGCCTACAGGCTGTTACCGTTTACTTTTCAGAATTAGTCAAGGAATAGATGAAATAAAAATTCTTTAACCTTAGGAAGATGGTTGTCAATCGTAGTGTTAATGACGACAAGTTGGTACTGTAATAGATACAGGTGTTTTAATTATGGAATCGTTGTTAGGAATTATTTCTCTCAAACGTTATTCGCATCAGATCTAGTGTGGGTTATCTTCTCCATTTAACTTAATGATATTCGCTTCTTCTCAGAAAATCCCGAGTTGTTGTTGTTGTTGTTGTTGTTGTTCTTCTTCTTCTTCTTCTTCTTCTTCTTCTAGATCTGTGTTATTCTGTTCATATCTATCTATCTATGTTTTATTTTGTTCATATCTATGCTTTATTATGTTCATTATCTATCTATCTATAGATCTATTTTATTCTGTTCATATCTATGTTTTATTCTATTCATATCTATCTATCTATCTATCTATCTATCTATGTATGTTTATCTGTTTATATCTATCGTTTATTCTGTTCATATCTATGTTTTATTCTATTCATATCTATCTATCTTTCTATCTATCTATCTATCTATCTATCTATCTATCTATCTATCTATGTTTATCTGTTTATATCTATCGTTTATTCTGTTCATATCTATGTTTTATTATGGTCATTATCTATCTATCTATCTATCTATCTATGTTTTATTTTGTTCATATCTATGCTTTATTATGTTCATTATCTATCTATAGATCTATTTTATTCTGTTCATATATGTGTTTTATTCTATTCATATCTATCTATCTATCTATCTATCTATAGATCTATTTTGTTCTGTGCATATCTATCTAGGTTTTATTCTGTTCATATCTCTCTATCTATCTCTGTCTATCTATCTATGTTTTATTCTGTTCATATCTATCTGTTTTATTCTGTTCATATCCATGTTTTATTATGTTCATATCTATCTATCTATCTATCTATCTATCTATCTATGTTTTATTTTGTTCATATCTATGCTTTATGATGTTCATTATCTATCTATAGATCCATTTTATTCTGTTCACATCTGTGTTTTATTCTATTCATATCTATCTATCTATCTATCTATCTATCTATCTATCTATCTATGTTTATCTGTTTATATCTATCTTTTATTCTGTTCATATCTATGTTTTATTATGTTCATTATCTATCTATCTATAGATCTATTAGGTTGGTGCAAAAATAATGACGTAATAATGTCGTTTTTTGACGTACTTTTCCACGTTAAAAAACGACATTCTTACGTCATAATATTTTGTTCTGTGCATATCTATCTATGTTTTATTCTGTTCATATCTCTCTATCTATCTATCTGTCTATCTATCTATGTTTTATTCTGTTCATATCTATCTGTTTTATTCTGTTCATATCCATGTTTTATTATGTTCATTATCTATCTATCTATCTATCTATCTATCTATCTATCTATCTATCTATGTCTTTTTCTTCTTCTTCACTTCTTCTGTTTTCCTCTCTCTTTCCTCTCTTTCTTATGCGTTCATTTTATTTTTTTCCTTTTTCTCTTCACTATTCTTTGAAATAAATCTTTAACATTTTGTAACTTCTACATTTTCAGCGCACTTGTTTTTAAAACTTCCTTTTTTCTTTCTTTCTTTCTTTCTTTCTTTCTTTCTTTCTTTCTTTCTTCTTTTCTTCTTCTTCTTCTTCTTCTTTCTTTTTCGAATTCTTCTTCTTTTAAATGCTATCTCTATTTCTTTTCGAATGATCACCTTCTCCCTTTTTATCTTCTCCAATATCTTATTCTATTCATGTGTCTGTCGATCTATTTGTGTCTTATCTTGTTCATATCTATCTCTATCTATCTATCTATCTATCTATCTCTGTTTTATTCTGTTCATCTATCTAAGTATGTCTTATTCTATTCATGTTTGTCGATCTATTTGTGTCTTATCTTGTTCATATCTATCTATCTATCTATCTATCTATCTATCTATCTATCTGTTTTATTCTGTTCATAACTATCTAAGTTGTCTTATTCTATTCATGTGTCTGTCGATTATTTGTGTCTTGTTCATATTATCTATCTATCTATCTATCTATCTATCTATCTGTTTTATTCTGTTTCATCTATCTATCTATTCATCTATCTACATCTATCTATCTATCTGTTTTATTCTGTTCATAACTATCTAAGTATGTCTTATTCTATTCATGTGTCTGTCGATCTATTTGTGTCTTATCTTGTTCATATCTATCTATCTATCTATCTATCTATCTATCTATCTGTTTTATTCTGTTCATAACTATCTAAGTATGTCTTATTCTATTCATGTGTCTGTCGATCTATTTGTGTCTTATCTTGTTCATATCTATCTATCTATCTATCTATCTATCTATTCTATCTGTTATCATAATATCTATATTCTATCTGTTTTATTTGTCTGTTCTTGTTCATCTTATCTATTCTATCTATCTATCTATCTATCTATCTATCTATCTATCTTATTATTCTGTTCATAACTATCTAAGTGTCTTATTCTATTCATGTGTCTGTCGTCTTTTGTGTCTTATCTTGTTCATATATCTATCATCTATCTATCTATCTATCTATCTATCTATCTATCTATTCTGTTCATCTATCTAAAATTTTTATTCTGTTCATGTGTCTGTCGATCTATTTGTGTGTTCTTATTCTATCTATCTATCTATCTATCTATCATGTTTTATTCTGTTCATAACTATTTAAGTATGTCTTATTCTATTCATGTGTCTGTCGATCTATTTGTGTCTTATCTTGTTCATATCTATCTATCTATCTCTATCTGTTTTATTCTATCTATCTATCTATCTGTTTTTCTATTTGTGTCTGTTCATAACTATCTAAGTATGTCTTATTCTATTCATGTGTCTGTCAGATCTATTTGTGTCTCTTATCTTGTTCATTTGTCTATTATCTTCATATCTCTATCTATCTATCTATCTATCTATTCATCTATCTCTATCTGTTTTATTCTGTTCATAACTATCTAAGTATGTCTTATTCTATTCATGTGTCTGTCGATCTATTTGTGTCTTATCTTGTTCATATCTATCTATCTATCTATCTATCTGTTTTATTCTGTTCATAACTATCTAAGTATGTCTTATTCTATTCATGTGTCTGTCGATCTATTTGTGTCTTATCTTGTTCATATCTATCTATCTATCTATCTATCTATCTATCTATCTATCTATCTATCTGTTTTATTCTGTTCATAACTATCTAAGTATGTCTTATTCTATTCATGTGTCTGTCGATCTATTTGTGTCTTATCTTGTTCATATCTATCTATCTATCTATCTCTATCTATCTATCTATCTATCTCTATTTTATTCTGTTCATAACTATCTAAGTATTCTATTCATGTGTCTGTCGATCTATTTGTGTTTCTTGTTCATATCTATTCTTCTATCTATCTATCTGTTTTATTCTGTTCATAACTATCTAAGTATGTCTTATTCTATTCATGTGTCTGTCTTATTTGTGTCTTATCTTGTTCATATCTCTATTCATGTGTTTTATTCTGTTCATAACTATCTAAGTATGTCTTATTCTATTTGTGTCTGTCGATCTTTTTGTGTCTTATCTTTTCATTCATCTATCATCTATCTATCTATCTATCTGTTTTATTCTGTTCATAACTATCTAAGTATGTCTTATTCTATTCATGTGTCTGTCGATCTATTTGTGTCTTATCTTGTTCATATCTATCTATCTATCTATCTATCTGTTTTATTCTGTTCATCTATCTTATTCTATTCATGTGTCTGTCGATCTATTTGTGTCTTATCTTGTTTTCTATCTATCTATCTATCTATCTGTTTTATTCTGTTCATAACTATCTAAGTATGTCTTATTCTATTCATGTGTCTGTCGATCTATTTGTGTCTTATCTTGTTCATATCTATCTATCTATCTATCTATCTATCTGTTTTATTCTGTTCATTCATCTAAGTATGTCTTATTCTATTCATGTGTCTGTCGATCTATTTGTGTCTTATCTTGTTTTATTCTATCTATCTGTTTTATTCTGTTCATAACTATCTAAGTATGTCTTATTCTATTCATGTGTCTGTCGATCTATTTGTGTCTTATCTTGTTCATCTATCTATCTATCTATCTATCTATCTATCTATCTATCTGTTTTATTCTGTTTAACTATTCTTATTCTATTCATGTGTCATAATCTATCTATCTATCTGTTTTATTCTGTTCACAACTATCTAAGTATGTCTTATTCTATTCATGTTCTGTCGATCTATTTGTGTCTTATCTTGTTCATATCTATCTATCTATCTATCTGTTTTATTCTGTTCATAACTATCTAAGTATGTTTATTCTATTCATGTGTCTTCGATCTATTTGTGTCTTATCTTGTTCATATATCTATCTATCTCTATCTATCTATCTATCTATCTATCTATCTGTTTTTTCTGTTCTGTTCTTATTCTATTCTGTGTCTGTCTTATTTGTGTTCTTATGTTGTCTGTCGATCTATTTGTATCTATCTATCTATCTATCTATCTGTTTTATCTTGTTTATTCTATTCATGTGTCTGTCGATCTATTTGTGTTTTATCTTGTTCATATCTATCTATCACAGTTTGTTCATATCTATCTATCTATTTATCTATCTATAGATCGCCATTTTTTGCCACCTTTTCTTTTTGCCTGTTTTTCTCTTCTCAATCCTCCATGTTATCCATTTTCATTTTCTTTGCTTTCTTTTTAAATTTTCCGAGTTTCCTTTCGCATACTCACCCCACTCTCTCCCTCCCTCTCCCTCTCTCACCTATCTATCTATCTATCTATCTATCTATCTATCTATCTATCTATCTATCTATAATATTGTTTTTTCCTTTAATTTTCTTTTCTTTTTTCCTATAATTTTATTATCTCTCCTCCAATTTTTTTTTTTTTCTCTTCCGTATTGTTCTTATCCTTCTTGTTGCTTTCATATTTTTTTACCATTTCAAATCTGTGCCGTCTTTCTCTTATCTCTTTCTCCCTCTAGACTATTGCTTTCCTACTTTTTCTCTTTCTTTTTCTTTCCTTTCATGGTTTTCTTTTTTCGTTCTTCTTGTTCTTTTCCTAAATGCCTTCTTCTTTTTACCTTTTAAAAATCTTCACCCTGTCGTTTTACGATTTTTTTTTTCATTTCTCGCACCTTCCTTTTTCTTTTATTTTCATCCTTTATTGATTTATTTTCCATTTTTAAATTGCCTTTTTTGTATTTTCCTGTTTGATTTTATCTTCTAATTTTTTAATTCTTCATTTCCGGTTTTAGAAACTTTCCATTTATTTTCTACCGCTTCATTATATTGCATTTTCTTATTCCTCGGAGTTCTGTAAATTCATTCTTTCGTTTTTATTGCCGATTTTTTTTTTTTTTTCTTATGATCAAATCAATTTTTTTATTGTTTTCTTTTTCATTTTAGCTCCACTTCTTACGTCTTTTTTTTTCCTTGTCTTTCTTCCATTTTATTTTTATTCATTTTAATTTCTCTTTCTTATTCTTTTTCTTTCTTTTCAGCTTTATGTCTCTTTCTTTCGATTTCTTTATTCTTCTTTCGCCTCTATTTTTGTTTTTCTTTCGTTTCGTCAAATCATCTCATAGTCTTTGCTTCATTCATTTCTTCTTTCTTTTCGTCTTTCTTTTTGTCTTTCTTTTAGCTTTTTTCTTTCCTTTACACTTTCATTTTTTTTTTCCTTTGATATTTTTCTCGCCTTTGTTATCTCCTTGGGCTTGCTTTTTAGTTCAAAATGAACGTTTGTTTTTCAAGCATTTGTAACTTCCTTTATTTTTTCGTTTCTTTTATCTTTATTTATTTTTTTTTTTTCTTTTTTGCCGTTGTCTTTTTTTTTTCTGGTACTTTCCTTTCTTTTCAAACGTTTCATCTTTTTCCTCTTTTTTTTTTCTTTCCTTTCGTCTTTTCAGCCTTGACAAAGTTCCAAAGCCTTTACGCGGCCCTTGAAGCGATAAACTATTTTCCACAATACAACCTCTTTCCTACAGTCGAAATGTGGAAACCTATTACTACAATATCGGTCTTTCATTGATAAAATGCTTACACGTTACATTTCTTAGTTTCACCAGTTCAGACCTTCACATCTAAGACCCACCATGTTATATACGCAGTCAAATCATCCCTTCATTTTCTTCGCATTTCATTGATAAAAAGAAAGCTTCGCTCTATGAAACAAAATACTAGATTGGCAGTTACATCTCATCATGTTATAGTTGAAACTGCTAGATATAACCGTAAGTTCTATGTTAACAGTTTCTTCTCTCGAACTTGTCTCTTGTGCAACTCTCTTCCGGTTTCTTGCTTTCCAGTCTAGTTTGACCTTCAGGAATTTAAATGTCTGAATTTCTGAGATAAGGATTTAACATTATTTATATATATATATATATATATATATATATATATATATATATATATATATATATATATATATATATATATTCAGACTATTGTCCTCATCTTTGTTGTTTTATCACTACTTTGTCGGCCGTTTTTCTATCTGGATTTTCTTAGGTGTATATCCATCTAGGTAACCTACAGGAGATTCTGAACTGAACCCTTTATTTGATCTATGGAGATAGATTGTTCTCATCCCACTGTCCAAATACACACTACCCGGTCCAAGGATTGAACTCATAATTACTATGTCACCAAATGCACGAACTACTAGGCCATTGTCTTCCTTGGGGTGAAATGATAAATAAAAAAAAAAAACAGACTTCTGGGAGGATGTTATCCCGATCACTATAAAATGAACATTTTCAAGTTTAGGGTCAAGCGTTATCCAGCCTAGATATCCTCATCATTGCAATTCGTTTTCTTCTGTCTATAAAACAACGTCATTCAGTGACCGTCTAACTTCAGTGGTACGTAGTAATAGATGAACGTTTAGAAAATAAATAATTGGTTAATTCTCTTGTGAATTCTAATTCAGACAGACTTCTACTTCTCTCTGGTCTAGGTAAATGTATCTTATCGATTTGGACCTTTTATCTATTGTATCCAGTTAGTTACACTCCCAATGGTGTACATCGACGAAACATCCAGTAAAAAGACTATATGAGCATCGTAGATATATGCTGCATAACAACATTTTAAACCCACTGGCGGTTCGCTGTTATACATTTGACAGCAATTTCGACTTAATAAATGCCAGTCTGCTCAGCAAAGAAAAGTATTCAATATGAAGAACATTCTTGAGAGTGGGCTAATCTCACAATTCTCCACAATAAAGTTAAGACTAGGACCATAGATTTTATCACCAATCATTGTAATAACTATGTTACGGTTTTTTGTGTATATACTGTGTAACTAGTGAGCGAGTCAAAATGACTTAATTCCCTTCCAATAGAAGGTTGACCAATAAGAAGCCGCTGAACATTGTATCCGTCGTGTATAAAGGCGGCCATCTTTGTTTCCCTAGCGGAATGACCAGAGGCAACTTGCCCGGCGAACAGGACAGACGGAAGAACTACGCTTTCCTACTGTCTCCGAAATATTCACTGCCAACCTCTGGATTCTATACTCGAGGACGACCGTCATGAAAATGTCTAACAAGTAGAACAAGCCTTATATGAGCTAATAGAGAAAAAAACAAAGATCTCCTTGGAATCGGCTGATTTAAAATCCAACAGATACCACCGTCTCTAATGTATAAACCCCCGCAAACAAAAATCTGTCGTCGGTTCTGATAAGGTAATCTAATTTATTGCCTGGCTTATCAACAAAAAATCCAATACATTTTCCTTACACACAGTTTTCTCTTTCATTCCGACCAAAAGAATCCGAACACAACACACGTCATGTCGGCGAAACGTGTCGTTTAAAACCTTTTCCAATTTTTCTAATCATCTCCAATGAAGGACTCTTTAGCAACGTTTATTGCTAATGTGTTAACAACTTCAAATTTGTGCATTTAATTCATTTTTATTTATCGACTTTACTCGCTTAAAATATTATTATTTTAATTTCTCTTTCATTTCTACGCGATGGATTCTTCGTTATTCATTCATCATCATTTGAGTATTCTTCACTAGATATCTGACGCATATCAATGGAGATTCCCTTCAGATCTCAAGTACCTTCGTCAATATCCTCGCAAAAATCTAACATTTCAGTGTTCTGCACATTTACTCAGAGCATTAAGATCTTTACCTGAAGTCTAAGGTAAACCGTTATCTATTCAAGATATTTTCAGAATTGGTACTTCTTGCTTCCTCTTCTTGTGCTCTTACAACAAGCTTATGCATTAACCCTCTAACTTGAGTGGCTCTTTGGCCTTTTATTGGGTGGATATTTAGTAAAAAAAAAAGCACCCACCCATCTATCATATATCCCGATTGAAGTACAATTATTATCATTAGTTTCCGTATTCCATATCGTGTATCTATCTATCTATCTCTCTCTCTCTCTCTATATATATATATATATATATATATAAGGTTTTGGTCAGAATTAAATTAGGCAAGGAAAGAGTAGTATTAAAAGGTGCTCAATACACGTATAAAGAAAAGAAAAGTTCAGAAAAATTTAACATGCAGAGCTTTTAAATTTGAAAATATTAGGAGATCAACTGATCATTCTAGCTTGGTATCGATCTTTCAGTATGTTCAGCCGATCCAGGCTAAATAATTTCCTGATGCCTTATTATTGAACAATAAAGAAATAAACGCACAATGCGAAACGTAATAGAAGGGTCGGGGAGAAAAGCAAGGGTATTGAAATTGGATCTGGAGTGAGGGTTGAATGAAATGTACGTGTTTTCATCCTGCTTCAAACGAACTCAAAAGGATTTTTTGCGCGTAAGCATCATGTCATTATTTCCAATGTTTCATTCAGAAGTGTTTCTGGGGTGGAAATGTTATTTGTAACTTTTCTTCTTGGCAAAGATTGCAGATATTACTATCATTATTGTAAGGTTAGAAAAAATTGTGATCGCCTGAAGACACCAAGATAACTGGATCGGCTGATCTCCGAATTTTTTCAATTAATTAAATATATATATATATATATATATATATATATATATATATGAAGAAATATAGTCTTAAGGTCTGCTACATTTATGGGATAAAGTGCTCGATATCAGAGATAGAGCGTGTGTAAATATAAAAGTGGACATAGAAGTCAACACTTAGAGGCTCTAAGTGTTGACTTTTATGTTCACTTTTATATATATATATATATATATATATATATTGATTGATTGATAACATTGGTGGTAAATATACACATACATATGCAATCATATATCTAAAATATATAAATATATATACATACATACACGTACATATATATATATATATATATATATATATATATATATATATATATATATATATGTATGTATGTATAAAAAATTATTCCAAGAGGATAGAATCCAGTTAGAACTCAATATTCAGGACAGAGTAAGAATATAATAAAAAGACTTAAACACTAATATTCCATGGTCATAATTTATTCCATTGGAATCGTTAATACGATCCAATTCATCAGACCTATGCCTTTTTTATTATATATATATATATATATATATATATATATATATATATATATATGTATATACTCCTAAAAAATTATTTCGCTTGAGCTCTCTGGGGAGGAATGTGGGTTTGTAAACAATGACTATTACTGCTAATAATGCAAGACTCTTCAGGAAATCGAATCGAGTTCTCTCATTGATTGTGTGTTTATCTAAAAAATAAATACGGTTAAATTCACCTTTATCCCTGCCGGGCGCCATTTTCGTTATCCATTTTCAATGATGAAATATTTTAACTGTTAAATAAGAAATAGAAATATAGTTATTTAACAGTTAAAATATTTCTAAATTGCTAGATGTATAGCCGAAAGCGCTCGGAATAAAAAAACATTCGGACAGTTTTATATAATGGATCATCTGATAAGAAACAAATTATTAGATTGCATGAGTATTGTATAAAAAACTAAATCAAAGCACCTTGTCTGTCGTATTCAATATACACACACACACACACACACACACACACATATATATATATATATATATATATATATATATGAAGATACTGAAAAAACAAACAAAAATCCTAATATGCGATTATCCTGTTTTAATGTTTAATGTCAACGTCGACGGTAGACATAAAAGCAATACCAGTATTGCTTTTATGTCCATCGTCTTTTTCATGTTGAATTGTATATGGTCTATGTTAATTATCTTTTATGAATATGTTCTGAAGATGGTCTATTAGACCGAAACGTCCGACGTTGACATTAAACATTAAAACAGCATAATCGCATATTAGGATTTTTGTTTGTTTTTTCAGTATATTTTTCTTCATACTGTCGGATCTATATCCATATATTTGCTTATATATATATATATATATATATGTGGGGGGGTTGTCATTTTGTTGAACACACAATAAGGAGACTAGAAGAATTTAACACGTTGTATTGAAGGCAAGCGGATTTGAGCGAATGGCTGCCAGAAAAAAGATAAAGATAAATACAAAATGGCCAAAAGTTACTAGCTTAATGTCATTACTTGAAAAGGCAGATGATAAAAATAGCATAGAATAGCAACACCTGTAAAATGAAAGCTACAGATTTGTTAAAGTCAAGACCAAGCAGATAGAGAAACTGAGTAATATAGTAAAAGTTGACGGGAAAAAAATAAGATAGAAATTGGAAGACGCAGACGATTAGAGAAATATGTCTACCAAAAACTAAGTAAAATATTGAGACATGAGAAAATATTGTCAGAAACAAAGAAAAAAGAGCCATAGTGTTGTGTAGTATCTAATCTCCTATATGGCAGTGAATGCCAGACAATCTCCTCACAGATAAAGAAGGGATTTGCACTCAGGAAGAAGATGTTCTAACGACGAAACAAATAATAGTTGGCTCGACGGCTTTGTGATATCTGATCTCCTATATGGCAGTGAATGCCGGACAATCTCCTTACAGTTAAAGAAGTGTCTTGCAGTTAGGAGATGTTCTACCGACACAACAGATGGCTCGTGAGATTTGTGTTATCTTATCTCCTATAATGCTGTGAATGCCAGACAATCTCCTTACAGGTAAAGAAATGACTTGCAGTTAAGGAGATATTGTTCTTCCGACAAAACGGATAATATATGGATCTACGGATTTGTGATGTCTAATCTCTTATATGACAGTGAATGACGAACAATCTCCTCACTGGAAAAGAAGTGACTTATAGTTACGGAAATGTTGTTCTACCGACGAAACAAATAACAGTTGGTTCGACTGCTTTGTTATATCAGATCTCTTATGGAGGTGAATGCCGGACAATCTCTTCACAGGTAATGAAATAGCTTGCAGTTACGGAGATGTTTTTCTACCGACGAAACAAATAATAGTTGGCTCGACGGGTTTGTGATATCTAATTTCCTATATCGCAGTGAATGTCGGACAATCTCTTCACTGGTAAAGAATTGATTTGCAGTTAGGGAGATGTTTTTCTACCGACGAAACAAATAATAGTTGGATCGACGGCTTTGTGATGTCTGATCTCTTATATGGTAGTGAAAGAATTGATTTGCAATTATAAAATTATGATTCTACTGACGAATCAAACAATACATTGCTAGATGGCTTTGTGATCTACTGTACGGCAGTAAATGCCAGACAATCTTCTCATAGTTAAAGAAGAGACTTACAGTTAGGTAGTTATGGTTTTAACGACGAAAGTTTGGAATACTCTCGGCTGAACATGTGAGAAACTTTTATGGCAAATAGGAAGAAAAATGAAATATATACTTACAATCAGAAAAGGCAGTTGAAATTTCTGGGGCAGATAATGTGGAAAGACGGCTTGTAGAATTAGACACTCAATGAACATACTGAAGCCAAGAGTGACTGAGTGAAACAGCAATTATTATAACTAGTTTGTGTAAATGAGCAGCAAAACAGTAAGAAATTTTGGATGTCAGAGCGATAGAATTTACTAATTACCTAATTTCTTATATATCAACAATTCGCCCTTACATGGAATATTGCTGCCATATATGGTCTGGAGCCCCTTCTGTTTGCCTCGGGGTTCTTGATAAGATCCAGAGGCAGATATGCAATATAAATCTCCCCTGTTCTGGAATCTCGTCTACAGTCGCTCTCTCACAGACGCGCCGTCGCCTCTCTCTGTCTTTTTAACAAATACTTTCATGGCAATTGCTCCGAGGAGCTGCATTCGCTGGTTTCCAGACTTCATGATTTCAAGCGCCCTACCAGGCTGGCATCCCGCTCTCACCCTTTCACTGTCGAAACTATTAAATGTAGCCGTCTCTTCTACTTCAATAGCTTCATATCTCACACCTCTCGCCTGTGGAACTCCCTTCCCTATTCCAGTTTCCATGAGAGCTATACTTTCCAACTATTCAAATGTAATGTCAATCGACACATCCAGTTGCCTTGATCTATCCACTATCCTTCTCCTCATCCTTTCCTCTATCACTCCTATCTGATCTTGCTTTAAACTTTCTGTAACCCCTTGCGTCCTAGTGGCTTCCTGCTTTGCTTGGGGTGAAACGCTTAAAAAAAAAATGTCAGTAAACATTATAGAATATTCACACAGATGAGGAAGATACTTGAAGTGACACAAATTTGGCTGTACAGACAAATGTTCAGATTATCATGGAAGTATATATGAGTAATGGAGAAATGTTATGGAAAGCAGGAAGAGACCATAAAATTATCCTCAAACTCAGAAAACGACAGCTGAAATTTCTGCCATACTTCATGAAGATAGAGAGAATACAGTTTTAAAACTCACAAGATATACTAAAGGCGTAATGGTTAGAAAGCTTGTCTCGCTAAAACAATTACGACTGAGTAGCGAGTTTGATCCTCACTGGGTGCCCCTTCTTTCGGGCTTGTGCCACATCTAAGCTACGCTTGAAAAAATCACTACTAAAGGCAAGAGTAGTAGGG
>CAHIKZ030002280.1:605000-627500 GCA_903632075.3 Acanthosepion pharaonis | reverse complement strand
AAAACCTGGAAACTAATTGGATCATCAGTAAGATAAAAACCGTAAGAAAAGGGATTGTCTAATTTAAAGCTGAGATTCCATCTGTTCACGCCAGGTGGCGCCAGAAAGTAGTCGGCGCTTCCCACTCCCATTCGTCCGAGCTAGTTATTTGACACCGGAAAATTACGTAAAAATAAAATAGCTACAATACGTACAGAAATAAATGAACAAGAAAAAATAGATAAATATTACGAAAAATTAAAGATGGCGACCATCACAATTGGGATGTCAGTCCAGCTATCACTCACTTTGCTAATACTATTAACAGAACTGCCGACATGAAATGAAAATGGAGGCTTCCGTATCTTTCCGTAGGTTTACGTCGCTTTTTTGTCTTAAAGAAAAGAAAGAAAAAGAGCATGTGATGTTGATAATGTTTGCCATTTTTGGTGCGATCCCAAACACGTAAAATACAGCCTGTCTTGTCGGGAATAGGTAAATATAGGTCGCATATCTTTCATTCTGTAAGCCTTTATTTGGTTCTGGAACAGGTAAATATTGGTTGTTTATATTTGTGCCTATAAACATATTTTTATAAGCATTATGTTACTCATTGCACTGTAATTTAAAATTTTTCATTGTAATATTTACACCAGAACGGTTATCGGCACTGAAATTTGAACTGACGTGCCGAATTAAAATGTTGACTGCTTTTAACCACGATTTTGTGACAACTGACTTTCAATTTTTAATTCAAATATTTGTCTTTGTAAACCTTTCACACAATCTGTACTTATAATTTTTTATTACAAATAAATATTTCTAAATGTTTCAGGAAGCTAGCAAATAATAGTAAATTTGAAATCTCTATCTATAAAAGCAGGACATGTGTGTGTGCGCGTGTGTGTGTGTGTGTGTGTGTGTGTGCGCGTGTGTGTGTAACGAATGCACGGCCGCAATTTTCGACGGATTTGCACCAAAATATATATGCACATGCTCCAAGTTAGTGGAAGGCCAAGACCGACTTTGCATTTCTCAACTCCCATCGATAGTGGAAATAATCGATTTTTTCTACGGCAATTTTCATGTAGTTTGCGGGCATTTTGTACTGGCCAGAATGAGAGCCAATAGCTGGCTGCCACGAATAGACAGGAAGATTCTATTGGCCAGCGTGAGAGCCAACAGCTGACTGACACGAATGTTAACTAGCATGCAAAAAAAAATCGATAGCTGCATTCGTCACAAGTGGGAAAAATTTAAATCTGCATGGCACTTTACTCCAATTGGTTCATTCGCTTAATTAAACTCAACGTTGATTCTGATTCTGCAGAACTGGGTTGGGTGTGAAAAAGTATTTGTTGTTAACATTCTTTTTTCATTCGGTTTTTCCAGTTACGAGTCTTTTTTTTTAAGCTGACTGTTTTGTGTTCATTTTGTTTAGTTCTTTTTTCGTAACAGATTTAATGTTTAGTAGAGAGCTTAGAAAAAATTTGCAGTGTGAGATAGGCAAGAAGTAAGGTATGTATCAACACCAGCACTCCTTTAAAGGCAAGGAAGGGCAAAAATAAGATAAATCCTAACATTACGAGTTTGCTTAAAATTGTTTACCCCGTTCCCGTGGTCTCCCTTATATTAAACTTGCATTTAATTTATTGTGGCTATATTTCCATTAATGTGTATAATATTCTTGCTTTTTAATTGATTACTTTATTGTTATTCAAAAAGTTTAGCCAAACCCCTCCAACTACAGCCTGACAGTAATGCCAAGAAAGCAAAATCCTTCACTTGGACGTGCTACTACTACAGCCAAACGCATGAAAGCACAGAGAAGAAACGCTTTGTAACAAGAAACTCAAATTAGACTGACAGAAAATGCAATTCGTACAGCTAATGCAAGGTCAGCAGAAACTAATGAGCAACGGTTAACTAGATGAGGAAGGAACGCTGCCAGAATTGTTGCTACTCGAGGTGTCGAAAGTGAGGGGCAAAGAACAATTCTATACAGCCTTTGTGAACGTTGGTTTTCAGCATTGGCACGGCTGCTAGGAGAAGTCTTTGTTGAATTTCTTCTCCTTCCAATGCATGTTGTTCATTCGATGGAGTTTGAGCAAAAGTTGTCAACAAAGCATTTCTCCTCAACAATTTTCGAAGATCGATTGCGATTAATATACTCTTCATTTGCTTACAAATCTTTTTGTATCTTCTGTGCTTCTATAAAAAAACAACCTTCTCCTGTTATAAATGTTTTCACACTTCATGTCATTATAATTTTTCGCCATAAGAGACACTAAAGAGAAATCTTCTTTATTTTAACTTTACAGATTGGATGATCTTCTTTTTGAATATACCCAGGCAACGCCGGGTAATGCTGCTAGATATATATATATATATATATATATATATATATATGTGTGTGTGTGTGTGTGTGTGTGTGTGTGTGTGTGTGTGTGTGTGTGTGTGTGTGTGTGTGAAATGTGTATATATAGAAAGGGTATTATATATAGATACATATATATATATATATATATATATATATGCAATTTTTTATATATATTATTTATATATTATATATCCGCGGTCCTTATTGGAAAGCGCTCAATATCAGTGATAGAGCTAACATATTTAGTTCCATTGGTGTGAGTTTGTGACCCTGGGTGTCACGCTATTCGTCAAACAAACTATATGTACATAGACAATATTATACATTAGCATTAAAATCTTAAATTTAAAACTGTAAAAAATAAAAATAAAATATGAAATTAGGCAGTGCGAAAACGGTGTAATCTAAATTTATTTATATATATATATATATATATATATATATAATTTAAATGTAATAAAAGTTTTAAAGTATGGTATATTTATAAGTAAACGTGGACAATATCAAAAAGACGTGTGTCAATATAAAAGTGGGCAGTGAGAACAACACCCAGTGGCTAGAGGAAATTTTATGCTTAAACGCATTCTTCAAGTCATGTCTTTTCAACAAACCCTCGTATATATATATATATATATATATATATATATATATATATATATATATATACTAGTGTGTGTTGAAAAGTTCTCAACCTGACTAAAAATTAATTCCCACAATATTAAAAATAAATCATGTTTCGCCGGATTTACTTAATAATAGAAGTAGATTAGTTTAACTATCGTTTGATCCATAATCCGGTCTTTTGAACAGGAATAGAGTTCTCTTGCTTATCTCCCCTTTAGGCTTATATTTCCGGTTCCTTCTATTGCAATACGTAATAAGATTAGTAAGATATATAAAATGTAATTAATAATAAAATATTATTAACGTTTTCCCTTTCGTTGCTTTCCACGGGAGAGTAGTATTGATATATTTAGACTATGGCGTGTTTTGTACTGAATGTCTTTATGTATCGAACTAACTGCGCCTTGCTTCGAGATCAGTAATGAAACCAACATATGAATGAGAAAATGATGGTCTAAAACAATCAACTCGCCGACCAACAATAGTCAAAAACAAGATGAAACAGAATTTACGTCTTTCAAGATTTAATTTAGCCTACACACTTCCCGAAACCAATTACCCAGCCGTTACCCTACCATTTGTTCTGCATCCCCAGCTGTACCTCCAAACATGGATAACTTCAGCCTAAACCCCGGCCCTCAAAGTTTTGCTCCCAATTTCGGGTTTTGAACATAAATGGTGCTGGTAATGGCCACTGTATCGAATCACCGATGCAAAGGTGCTTAATTTAAAACCGAATGATTAACATTGGCGTGCCAACAAATCTTGAATTGCAGTAGGGTGAGAAGTTGAACGGAGAAATCCTGTGGGAATTTCTGCGCTGGGGGACACCTTTTGGGTGATTAGGGCCCAAATGAAGAACGACAGATATCACGTTGGACCAATACAATGCAGGGCTTCGCTAGCATTTTATTCTCTCTCTCTCTTTTTCTCTCTCGCTCTCTTTCACGTTTTCCAACCTTCTCTTACTATCGCCTCCCAGTCCCGACTGGTTCTTCCGTGCCAAATTGTATTTGCCACCAAGAATCCCATTGTGGAATTGATTCGGTTGGCAATTTGACTCGTAAAACGAAATCTTTAAACTCTCGTGATGGAAGTACAAGTCATGTGTTTGTCTGGTAAGTCAATGGTGATTAACATTACGGTATGAGCGTAAACGCGATTGAGAGTCGTTGGAAGGAATTATCCGAATTTTAAGTCTTCGGAAAATCTTTCAAAATTTAGCCTCAACAACCAGCGAATGATACATGGCTAATATAATTAATTCTTTTTTTCTTCTTTCAAGATAACAAGCTTTTCAAAAAAATATGAAGGTCAAACGTGATGTACGAGGCCAATCTGGAAATAAACCAGCCATTTAATATTATCTAAAAGAAATAAGACAATGGTACCTTAAAAGTTTAGTTAGAACCTAACACACACCTCAGCATCCTTTCTACATTTCAAAAAGCTCTGCAAATTTATCTTCCGGGATTGCCATCAGTTGCCTTGTTGCGTTCTCTTAGTTTGACTCTAGTCCTATAGACCTTAGCTACAAAAAAAAAAAAAAAATCGTACACACGACTTAAATTACTTAAAATGTCTGGATATTTTCCGCAGAGCCCGTGGAATCACACTGGCAATCGCCAAATTCCTTCAGCCTTTTCGGACGTTTCGCTTGTTGAAAGTTTTCCAGTTCAGAGATCACTTTGACCTGAATAACTCAATAGGATATTGTCTGCAAATGGATGCACATTAAGATCCTTTTATATTAGCGGCCAAATACATAAAATGCGTGCAACCGTTTCTTGAAAATTCAGGATGGTTGAATAATTTCTGGGCAGAGTTCTTTTTTTTTTACACTAACGAAAGTTGTGGAGAGCCATGATCGCCAATGTCCTAAAACGACACGGTATATAGAAAAAGAAAAAGAACCTGCGCAAAGATTATGTTAGGAAAGTGTTTAAGCTTCCATTTAAGATAGTTACTCTTATTTATTTACTAAGTACAAACATGTATGGCATAAGGCTTTAGTAGATGGGCACCTTGAAATTGTGCATTCACAGGGTACTTTTTTCATGGGAACTACCCATTTCAATTAGTGAGCAGAGTAAATATAAAGACTTTGTTTAATTCATTAACTCATTAACGACACAAGTTCAACTGAAGATTTAAATAAACGGGGTGTTTTGTATAAAATGGGTACGTGGAACAGTTATTTAAATAATTTTCAGTAATAAATCGCTTAGTTCTGGAATGCTCACAGTCCAAATAAAAGGGTGGGAAGAAATTTCATAGAAGGAATGACTGGATGGTTGCTGTTCCGTTATGAGGCACCGTGGAGTAATGGATAGCGGCTCGGATTGAGGAATCGGAGAGCCGAGTTCGAATTCCAGTCGAATCCATTACATTCACTTACGTGCTAATACCCTTGGGAAAGGTATGAATCCTCTTCTTCTCCCCTCTGGGTAAATAGCAGACCGGATTCTATAGCCTTGGATGGTAACCGGTCTACTGCAGAAAGAAATGGCAACCTACTGCTGGGAAAAAAATCTACCTCGTCGAAAGATACATGATCGCTTAAGCGTGTATCACGTATGGAACATAGCTGGGTTAGGACCCCGAACTCTTGCGTGGCCTCTTAAGAAGCAGCTCTGAACAACAGTCGCTTAATATCGGGGTTCTTTCAGTGCCATATTACGCATGGAAGGGTGTCTGGTGGGCAACACTATGTTGCAGTCTGCGCCGGTTCCCTTCCTGCATATGTTATATTAGACAACCGACTGCTACTACTAGCCTGGGCCTTTCCTTAACAAAACGACAAAGATATGAAACTAAACTAGCTCAAAAAAGTCACCTAAATCCCTCAACATTTCTTTCTCCAGCATTCGTGGTATTCATACCACCATCCGTAGTGTAGAATAATTCCTCTTCGAAAAGTCTCTGAGCTCTCTGTGAAACTAATGTTAACTCTTCAACCCCCTCCTCTGATTTCTCGATTCCTGCTTATCTTCCTTTCCTTAGGAAGGATTTCCAGGCCGCATGCATGATCTGAGATTTTATATCCGCCAACATCTGCTGGCTAGGAAACTCTATCTTGAATTTCCACACCACTTTTACATGTGTCTCCGTCTCTCTCTACTTAACTCAGTCAGCTATCTTTTCTTTCTCTACCGTTTCCTTTCCTCTCATGACTGTTGCATGCTAGATAATATTTCTGATAATATAAACAAGGCCATCTACCTACACCCATTTGCAAATATATTTGTGTTTGGCTACTTTATTGCCTACCGTGTCACTGACACCGCTGGCATCCAAACTCTCAATATCTCACGCAAGTGGTGGACTTCACTAAGGCGTTTCGCCAGTAACTATAGACACACTTCTCTTCTAGATTTCTTTTTTACCTCTATCCCGGACTCATGTCGTACGATGCAGCTCCGCCCTCTTGTCGACTCTGATAATGCGGTTGTATTTGTAAACATCTCTTTCCACTCGCCTACCAGCCAATGACCTCCTACCAACAGAATATCTTTCTGTTATCAACGAGTGGATTGGGACTTGTTCCGTGACTTCCTTCGTGACGTCTCTTGGAATGCAGTTTTTAATCAACATGTTTCTCAATGCACATCTGAGATCTCCTCCTGATTGAGAGCCGGCATCGATGCTTTCATTCCAGCAATTATATACCAAGCTAAACCGCATTCACCTCCTTGGTACTCTCCTGCGGGCTCGGCCGCTATAGCCAACAGGAATCACTTCTTCCGACTGTACCAGAGCGATATGTCTGATTGCGACAGACGTCTCTTTGTCTCTGTTCGTAACGAGTGCAATCGTATCCTCAAAGAAGTAAAGTTACAGTTTGCTGATAGAATGAAACAACGTATAGTCTCTCGCAAGTTCGTTTCTAGAGATTATTGGCAGCTCTGCGAGGGTGTGCTGAACAGCAAGTCCTCAATACCTCTTCTATTCAGTCCTAACATCAAAAGCAGAATGCTTTGTTCGGAAATTCTCTTCCAACTCAACACTCGACTCATTTGGAGTATCCACACTTAATAAAGTGTGGATACTCCCCCGCTAAGAGCAGAGGCTCTTCCTAGTGATATGAGCATAACCTCATGACTGGTCTCGGACATTATTTCAAAATTAAACTCCCATAAGGCGAGCTGAGGTGACGAGATCCCAGCAGTCATTCTAAAGAAATGTGCTTCCGAGCTGGCTCTAGTTCTCTCCAAACTATATAGCTACTACCTCGCCGTTTCCTACTTTCCTGTTTGTTGGAAGTACCCCTCTGTAGTCCCTGTTTTTAAGAATTCTGGAGAAACCTTCTGACCCCTCTAAGTATCGCCCTATTAGTCTCCTACAGCATTTCGGTAAAGTATTTGAGTCTTTAATCAATGCTGAAGTGGTTAAGCATATTACATCTCCGAGTCTAGCTGAGTCGTGATACAGTCTTTGACTGTAAGCGACGGCTGTCGGACTCTCTGCATTAGCAGAGAGGAACCCGGACGAAGCTTTGCCGAAGGGCAAGGTTTCGTCCGGGGAGGTAGACAGGGCCTGAACCCGTCTAGGCGGGTTCAAAGGCTATATTTTTGGCCGAACCTACGGGCTCGGAGATACCCACATTAAAACCGGCCTTGTGCCATATTCAATCCTCGTGGGTGGGTCGATAAATACCGAGCATATTACATCTGACGACCTACTCTCTGACAAACAACATGGCTTCCGTTTCGCCAGGTCTACCGCTGATGTGCCAACGGCCATCATTGAATATGTATATCAAGCTCTTGACAATAATGGTGACGCTCTAGTTGTGGCTCTAGCTATCTCGAAGGCGTTTGACAAAGTTTAGCACGCTGGACTTCGATATAAACTCCAGGGCTGCAGTATTACTGGACAATTTTTTTTTATTTAAATCATTTGCTCCTATAAAATTGTGAAACGAAGGTCGTTTTGAATAAGCTCGCTTCCAGATCCTTTCACACGAATATGGGTGTCCCCCAAGGTTATATCATGAGTCCTTCGCTGTTTCAGATCTTCCTCATGGATCTTCCTGATATCATTAACTTCAAGTAGACATTTATGCTGATGACACTACTATGACACTACTGTCTCAATAACAAATCCGTCAGTACTGACAAAATTAACCTGACCGCTGCTCTTGAAAAGGACCTCCAGTCTGTGGTTAACTGGAGTAGGAAATGGCTTGTAAATTTTACAAAATGAAACTGCTCTCATTTCACCGCTATAGAGAAACGTTCCTGTCCACCATCAGCATGGTTGATGCTAGAGTCATGGAGAGCAACACACTGCGCCTTCTTGGCCTCACGTTTTCAACTGACTTGAAGTGGAACGGCTACATCGAATCAATAGGTGCATCTACTGCAAAGAAAAGTTGGGTCACTGTGTCGTGTCAAAAGTTTTTTTCTCGTCAGAGTCCATCTTACACATTTACAAATCATTCGCCCGTGTTGCCATATCTGGTCTGGAGCTCCCGCTACGATGTTCTTGACAAAATCCAAAGAAGGATCTGCAATGTAATTGATCCTGACCTGGCATCTCGACTTCAGTCACTTTCTAACCGATATAACGTGGCTTCCCTCTGTCTTTTCTACAAATATTTTCATGACAACTGCTCTAACGAGCTTTTTCCCCTAGTGTCCAGTCTACGTGAGTTTAAGTGTGCTACGAGACTGGCATTATTTTAAAAAAATGTCACGAGTGGATTCTTCTGAACAGAAAGAAAAAGAAAATCAGTTTGAAACTCAAAGGTAATTGGCCATCGAAACAATCCAAACTTAGCAACGTTTGCACTACAGTAGCCACATATTTATTAAATTGAACTAAATGTGGCACAAGGTCACTGATCTCTTTTTAATAGTTGCCTTATTATTCACGAAAGCCGATATAGCGAGCAAAAAAAAACAAAAACAAAAAGAAATATTTATGGTTCTAGTTATTTACAGATTTCAGCCTAGTTTGACACAAGGCCTTACTACAGGGTGATATGATGAGAAACGAAATGACGGGTTTAGTAACTGGGTTTAGTGTAACTTTCTATCCTTAATTGTTAGGTTGATATTTTCTAAACTTAACTTTGACAGTGAATCATACGTGTGGGGCACCTAGTGAGGATCAAATTCATTATAGTCAAACGAGATTAGTTCGCTTGCGTTCAACTCAAGAAAGTAACTTTAATTTGAACTTCCAACATTAGGGATTGCTTTGGATGTCAAGAATTTAATAACTGTTACTAAGCTACACGATCATGACTCTCCACAATTACCTGTCCTTTGTAGCTTTTAGTAAAGTTTGTCTTTTGCTATTTCTCTTAATCCCTGTTCTGCCAACCATTTATACATGCTCCTCCTCCTCTTCTTCTTCTTCTTCTTCTTCACCGCCGATTCTTCTTTTTCCTCTTCTTCACCGCCTATTCTTCTTTTTCCTCTTCTTCTTCATCGTCTTTTTGTCTCTCCCTTCTATCCTACTAATTTCTTCTTCTTTTTGTTTCTCCCTTCTTTCCTACTAATTTCTTCTTCTTCCTCTTCCTCTTCTTCGCCGCCTATTCTTCTTCTTCTTCACCGCCTATTCTTCTTTTTCTTCTTCTTCCTCTTCTTCACCGCCTATTCTTCTTCTTCTTCGCTGCCTATTCTTCTTTTTTTCTTCTTCTTCTTCACCGCCTATTCTTCTTTTTCCTCTTCTTCTTCTTCATCGTCTTTTTGTCTCTCCCTTCTATCCTACTAATTTCTTCTTCTTTTTGTTTCTCCCTTCTTTCCTACTAATTTCTTTTTCTTCCTCTTCTTCTTCTTCGCCGCCTATTCTTCTTCTTCCTCTTCTTCTTTTTCGCCGCCTATTCTTCTTCTTCTTCACCGCCTATTCTTCTTTTTCTTCTTCTTCCTCTTCTTCGCCGCCTATTCTTCTTCTTCTTCGCTGCCTATTCTTCTTTTTTTTCTTCTTCTTCTTCACCGCCTATTCTTCTTCTTCTTCGCCGCCTATTCTTATTCTTCTTCTTCTTCTTCGCCGCCGCCGCCTATTCTTCTTCTTCTTCACCGCCTTTTCTTCTTCTTCCTCTTCTTCGCCGCCCTATTCTTCTTCTTCTTCGCTGCCTATTCTTTTTTTTCTTCTTCTTCTTCTTCTTTCTTCTTCTTCTTCGCCGCCTATTCTTATTCTTCTTCCTTCTTCGCCGCCGCCGCCTTCTTCTTCTTCTTCTTCACCGCCTATTCTTCTTCTTCCTCTTCTTCCTTCGCCGCCTCTTCTTTTTTTTCTTCTTCTTCTTCTTCGCCGCCTATTCTTCTTCTTCCTCTTCTTCTTCTTCTTCTTCGCCGCCTATTCTTCTTCTTCGCTGCCTATTCTTCATTTTTTTCTTCTTCTTCTTCTTCTTCGCCGCCGCCGCCTATTCTTCTTCTTCTTCACCGCCTATTCTTCTTTTTTCTTCTTCTTCTTCTTCGCCGCCTATTCTTCTTCTTCTCCTTCTTCACCACCTAATCTTCTTCTTCTTCTTCTTCTTCTTCTTCTTCTTCCCACGTCTTCTTCTTCTTCTTTCTTCTTCTTCTTATTTGAATACTATCTGTTACCTCATTACTCATAACACCAATTTATGCCAATGAAATAACCAATCTTAGCATCCTACTGCATCTCACTAACTTCTACAGACATTAGTGTCCAGAATGTTTGCCATACATATTTGAATATTATCATTACAAGGCGCTTCCCACTTCATGAATTGAGCTCTCTCAGTCATTGGCGTGTTTATTCACAGAATGAGTACGTAAAAATTCGCCTTTCTTTCAACCGTGCGGCGATGACTTTAGGGGGAAATCTCCCACTGTTACCGTATCAGTGGGGTTTCGATCCAGGCTTGAAGCAATCGAATGTCTAGCCACACTGATGAGCTGTGATACAGCGAAACAGTCTGTGGATGACAACACACACACACACACACACACACACACATATATATATATATATATATATATATATATATATATATATATAGATAGATAGATAGATAGATAGAGAGAGAGAGAGAGAGAGAGAGATGGGTAAATTGTCGTCATTTTATATTTTTATTTTTTCACTTGTGGGTTGTTTTTGATTTTGCTAATTGCACAGTATAGTAGGGTCAGTTGGGCACCGGTTGTGAGAAAAAGAGTACCATGTATGCAAATTACTCCGCCAGATATTTGGAAATTGCATGCCGTACTGTTTGGCATTCTCGCCGGAAGCTTCAATATTGACATTTCAGTGTGTTTGGGTGTCAATCTGGGGACAATGCAGAGGATTCGGAAAGAGTTGGATGAGTCTAATAGTGATTACGAAGGTGTTTGAAGTGACCTTCACACAGAAGCCTACATCAATATTTGGAGGAGGTAGTGCTGCGCTGGGTCAAGTGGGTGGCTGCAACGGGACTATGCCACTCAAGCAGAAGACCTATGTCATGGCTGTCTGACAATTTCAGCGACCACATTACCCCTTACCTCTGAACACCTAACTGCCCAGACTGCAACCCCACCCTTGATTATTTTGTGTGGGGCGCAGATGAGTAAGAGACTAACAAAACTTCTTGTAAAACCAAAGATAAACTGAAAACAAGGATTATGGTAGTATTCACCAACTTAAACAAGGAGACCGTCCAGAAGAGTTGTAGGAGATTCCGAAGTCGTCTGGAGGCCGTGGCTGAAACCAATGGCGATTTTAATGAATAAATTTACTCTTTAGTATTTCAGGATATTTTTGTTTAATTTTGGTAAATATATCTGTTAAAATGAGATTTCAATGTTATTTTCGTTTTTAGCGTAATTTAGACGACAGTTTATCCATCGCACCCTTTATACCCAGAGATTAGTGGTTTGTAATTATGTCCATATCGATAGAGCCAGTTTCTTTTTTTTTTTTTTTCTCTCTCTCTGTAAATGGCTAAATATTTAAAGTTCCTTATAGCTTCTGATTAAACTTTGATTCTCTGATCATTCGGATGGAAACAGAACTCACGCTGTTGATACGGAAAACAAAATGCAAATATTATTTCGTAAGACTTATTTTGCTCGAAAATTCCATCGTCAGTATAACACCTATCAACGACCTTTCTCCTGATGACCATCAAGATGATGCCAATTACAGTGTCGCTGGTGTCCTGATCCGGAAATGAAAACTAGCGTCAGGCAGCTGCATCCAGCCAGTGAGGTGAAATGGCGAAGCAGCCGATGCAGCGATCAGGAAATGGAAGAGATAGAAGCCAGCGCGCCCGGTTAACAGGCGGGAGCGGCGACGGAAATGGCGACGGATGGAGGTAGCAGGGGTCGAGAAGAGACGAAAAAGAAAAATGAAACGAGAGAGAGAGAGAGGAGGAGATATTATAAAGAGGCGTCATACGTACCTAATCTTTTATACGCGCATCCAACCCCAGTAATCCATATGGAAAGCATCTTGTCTCCAAGAAATACATACATATATATATATATATATATATATATATATATATATATATATATATATATATATATATATATATAGCATAAGCGGTACTTATTAGAAAGCGCTCAATATCAGTGATAGAGCTAACATATTTATCACCAATCCAACTATATGTATATATATATATATATATATATATATATATATATGCAATTTTATATATATATTATTTATATATTATATATGCGCAGTACTTATTAGAAAGCGCTCAATATCAGTGATAGAGCTAACATATTTATCACCAATCCAACTATATATATATATATATATATATATATATATATATATATATAGATAGATAGATATATAAAAGTGAACATAGAAGTCAACACTTAGAGGCGACAGTCTGTTTCATGCTAGATGCAATCGTCAGGCCACCCAGATTGCATCTACCATGAAAGAAACTGTCGGCTCTAAGTGTTGACTTGTATGTTCACTTTTATATTTACACACGCTCTATCTCTGATATTGAGCACTTCATCCATAAATATAGCACATCTTAAGACTATATATATATATATATATATATATACATAAAGATATCCACGCAAGTAAATTGCCGAGGTTATCTGTGGGTGTAACAGCTCTTTTATTCCTTTATTTTAGTGTTATTAAATAAGATTATATTTCTTCCCATTCAATCATTTTGGTGCCCCAGTGACGAGACCATTCTTCGTCTTGATATCTGACAATAGGATAGGTCGAAGGGAAATATAAATTCATGCCTTCCACTAATGCAAACTGAATATAAACAGTTTTGATTATCGGTGTGTTGAGTTGTTGGCCATTTCTCCCAAACGAGAACTGTTAGTGTTCGAGCCTAAATAAATAAATATTCGAGAAAGCGTATGTAAGAAAAAATATACGAAGTTACGACCCCCTTGACAGGAGAAACCGTCGTTAGATCTGAGGTGCTTTAGATCGGCACAACCCCCGAGTATGTCGTCGATCAAATCGAATATTTGCCTTAAAAATGCAAAATCTTTCTCAGACTCTCGAAATATTCACGTTTACACAGTTTCGTATCCTAACGTAAACAGATCAATTTCTTAAGAATTGATGGATTTTTATTTATTAATACTTTTGTTTAATAAGCTCTCTCGAAAATTCAGGCCCTGAGACGAAAACAGATGAATATACTGTTTAATAAATAAACGGAGCGATACTCAAAATAATGGTATCCACTAAAACAAACTTTTGTCGTCAAAATCTTTGTATTATTATTAAGCAGAAAGATTAAATAATCTTTTGAAGTAAAAACTATTTTCTTATCCGTTTTTAAGTAATAAAATCTCTCGTATTAACAAATAAAAATCCATTGGAGAGCCGAGTTCGAATTTCAGTCGACTTCGTTCGATTCACTTACATTCAAATTCTCTAGAGAAATATATGAATCTATCTCTTCTCATCACAGCTATAGGTAAATAGCAGGGTAGTCTGAGCCTTATAGCTGTGGTTGACAACCAGTTTAAAAGAAGGACGAATCTGAATTCAAAGGAAGATTTGGGTGGGGGGCTTTTTGGCATACTATGCGCACCAGTTCTCTGTATTGAAATCTTCCAAAAAGTGTCGTTGGTTCTGCACAAGCCTTCACCTTTTCTTTTTTATGTGCCATGTCCTTTCAAGACGTAGGCGATCATTGCTCTCCACCTCTCTCTATCCTTTGCAGCTCTCAACAAGATCCTTCCCTCTGCTTCTTCCCCCAGACCACGTTCTGTCCTTCACTTGCTTAACCCACTTGGTACGTCATGCGTTGTTCTTACTTGTCTCTCTTTCCCTCTATTCGATCCGATTACCCGGGCCCTCCTTCCTCATTAAGTCAGCTGCTTCTTCTTGATGTTATGTATAAGCCTCCTCCTTGTTTGCAACCTCATCGTTGCTCACACGCCCGGTCTTTGATATCCTTAGCATCGTTCTGTAGAACCACATCTCCGTCGTTTCGAGTCTCTTCTTCATCTTTGAGGAAATCGTCCATCATTCGCTGCCGTAAAGAAGGACAGATATCACGTAACAGACTCAGTATTCTCCTGTCTCGCAATAATCTGCCCAGCTTTTGGAATGCGTCCATGGCCGTCCCAATGCGTCTACAGATATCAGTGTCGCACTTATGTGTGAATAGTCTGGCTGTTCAGTTCTAAGAACTGTGATCTTGTACTCTCATACGTCGAAAAGGACGGAAAAGTCTATTATACACACACGTGTGTGTGTGTGTATGTGTGTGTGTGTGTGTGTGTGTGTGTGTGTGTGTGTGTGTGGTTGAACATAATTTACAAGTTACTTGTGTTTACCTTCCCGGCTTGTTCCTGATCTACCATCTATTAACCTGGCCGTGCGTCTCGAAAAGGACCTCCAATCGATTGTGAACTGGGGCAGGAATTGGCTGGTCAACTTTAATGCTTCAAAAACAAAACTGCTCTCTATTAATCACCACAGAGATCCTTCCCTGCCCTCCATTAGAATGTCTGACGCTCAACTTCTCGAGAGCAACTCTCTGCGGCTGCTTGGTCTCACGTTGACGGCTGACCTGAGATGGAATAAATACATTGAGTCAATTGCTTCGTCCATCGCAAGTAAAGTTGGCTCCCTGTGCCGCGCCAGGAAATTTTTCTTCCCGGAATCGATCCTCCAGATCTACAAATCAACAATTCGCCCTTGCATGGAGTATTGCTGCCATATATGGTCTGGTGCCCCTTCTGTTTGCCTCGGGGTTCTTGATAGGCTCCAGAGGCGGATATGCAATATAATTGGCCCTGATCTGGCATCTTGTCTACAGTCACTTTCTCACAGACGTGCCGTCGCCTCTCTCTGTCTGTTTTACAAAGACTTTCATGGCAATTGCTCCGAGGAGCTGCATTCGCTGGTTCCCACACGTCATGTGTTCAAGCGCCCGACGAGGCTGGCATCCCGCTCTCACCCCTTCACTGTCGAAACTCCTAAATATAGCTGTCTCTTCTAGTCCAATAGCTTCATGTCTCGCACCTCTCGCCTGTTGAACTCCCTTCCCTATTCCAGTTTCCCTGAGAGCTATAATCTCCAACTATTCAAATGTAATGTCAATCGACATCTCCAGTTGCCTTGATCTATCCACTACCCTTTTCCTTATCCTTTCTTCTATCACTCCTATCTGATCTTGCTTCAAATTTTCTGTAACCCCTTGCGTCCTAGTGGCTTCCCGCCTTGCTTGGGGTGAAACGCTTGAAAAAAAAAATTACACAAACTCATTAAGATATTACTTTTTTTTTTATGTGCCATGACCATCTAGCCCTCCTTCCATCGATACGTCTTGGGTGTATTAAACTTTCCAAACCGTCTTTCTTCATATCAACTCCAGAAAATGTAAGGAGTTGATTAGAAACGAAAATTCTTTTACTTGATACCTGTCCAGGCTTTCATTTGACCTGAGAATTAATTTTCGAATTCTTTTTTTGAAAAATTCAGCACTAGAATTGGTCAGTGTTAAAGAAAAGCAGACAGCAAAATGTTTACAAGGTCCACCATACTCACTCCCCTCAAATCAATTACATGAGAATTTCTCACACCAGTCCACTCTACCCAACCTCTCTCACAGACATCCATGCTCTAACGTCTTTATCTCGATTTTTCTGGTCTTAGCCTATTCCCCGTCCAACGATTTCGACAAAAAGATAAGAGTTGTAAAACTGAAATAATATTAGTAATAATGCAGCTCTTTCTACGAAGACACGGTTAATCAGCGCTTTTCGCCTTAAGGGAGAGCGCGCTTTCGTTTATCAGCTGATGGGTGGCGGTCAGAAGGACAAGAGAGAAAATCTGTTGAATTCACCGGTGTCGTTCCTGCAGGTGTCAGCTGCGAAAGCAGGCCAGTCGACACGACATGGATGGTTCTCTGTTTAACTTGGATTGCTTAAAGAATCAACGCGGCACAGTTTCGTTACTGGGTTAGCGTCAGCGGGCGGGAAAGGGAATAATCTATCACGCATCCAGGACGCCTATTGTGGAAAGAACTGGTGACAATTTTGATTTGATCAAACTATGTGTACATAGACTTGAATCGCGAACTTATTATCTGCTCTTTGTGTACAAAGAAATACAAGTTGAAAGCCCGTGTGGACACAAGCCTGTATCTTAGAGAAGGAAAAGAGAAAAGTAAAGCGAATAAAGAAAACTATGTATTTCCTTCTTCTCTCTCTCTTACTCTGTGTGTGTATGTGTGTGTGTACGTGCGTGGTTGTATTTAAGAGAGAGTAAGAAAGAATAAAGGAACAAATAGAAAAAATTCTTAAGCAACAAAGAAAAGAGCGCTGATATCATATCAATCCTCATATAAGACAGTGAAAGCTGGACAATTTCCTCACAGATGAAGAGTAAACTTGAGGTAGCAGAGATAGGGTCTGAGAAAAGTAGGTACCTCAAAAAAAAAATAGCGATATCTAGGTTTAAAATGAAATGAAAAATCTTTCTTGAAACTTTAATTCTAGTTTTAATTTCAAGATACTAGACTAAATTTAATATTCTTATATTCAACGGCCCGCGGGCCTGATCCGGTCCGCGAAGGCATTTTGACCGGCCCGCGAGCCTGATTACCAATTACTATTTTTAACACGAGAGACGACCTTCAAATGAAATTTGTTATATGTCATTTTCCATAGAATGTCTACACATCTCAGTGCACTAAAAAAATATTAGACTATCTGCCAGTTATCTTTCATGAGACTTATTTTACCAAGTTGCGTTGCCTACGTTTAAATGTCAAATAATGGATACATATTTGTTATGACCCTTGGCTACATTAAAAGATAACAGAAGCGAAAGGAACGATAAAGTGAAAGAGGCCAGGGAGGGACTGACATGCGAGGTAGCAGAAATCTCAAGACAGTTAAACATACGCGCGCATTATACATACATGCCTCATGAATGTGTGGATGATACCGCATGTGTACGTACGTAAGTGTATATGTTTGCAACTATTTGTACTCGTATGTATGGGTATATGTGCTTCGTTTTTGTTTGATGTGTGTATGTGTGGTTCGTTTGTGGAACAATTTTCAATAACAGTTTCAAACTTACACGTCATAATTTCATCCATTTCACTTCGGTTGATTTTTTTCACTTTGAAGTATTTTGACGTTCCTTGAGGAAAAGTAATTTTTGTTAGGTGTTTTTTTTAATTTTAGATTTTCTTTTGTTTTTCTGATTTCTCAATGTTTATTTTCATTATGATTTTAAATATTTAGGTTGACAGGGGGTCTGCATATGTAATTTTCCTTAATTTTTCATTAATGACTTTCGTCCGGCCCGCGGACCCGTCATTATAACACGATCCGGCCCCGCGGGGTCGAATGAGTTACCGACCCCTGATATACAACATAGTTTGGTGTCTGTCTATATTTCTGAGATGAGGTATTATTTACATTATTCACAACTACCCCAGTGAGCGAAATCAAGGGTTCAGTTCGAAATTCCAACCACCTGAAGAAGGCCGGAGCGTACAACGGCCGAAACGTTGTGATACATATGGCGACAAAGAAGAGGACAATAGTCTGAATAATGTAAATAATGAACATAGTTTGGTGTATTTCAAACTAAATTTAAATTGATTGAAAACTTTTTTTTCTATTAAACAGGAGAATCTATAAATTCATTCGCATTGACAGATCTGTCACCACAAAATAATTCCCTTTATTAAAACATCTTTAAAAATAAAAAAATATTTTTCTGAAACGTTATTTGAGGAATATTAGCTGATTTAAAGTTTAATTCATCTGAACGGAAACAAATCTTACGTACTTCCAGTTTAAAATCTCGCTTAGAAAAGCATGTTTGTAAACACGGCGTAAATGAAATGTTGATCGATTTATGACCTGTCTTATGTTTGGTAAATTTAAGTAAGAGGACGCATAGTTGAAAAATTAATTGAGGAATACAACTTAAATGCCTTTTTATACATTTTTAGACTACTCAGTAATCTTTCAAATTTAATAAAATATTTTAAGTAATTTAATATCTCCTTGAGGTTTGGGTGCATTGACATCATTGCCTAACTTACGCCTGTTAAGAAATTGTGGAGAAAATGTTAAAAAATTCCTAACATAATAAATAAACTTTAAATTATTATATATAACTCTCTTAATGTCTGATAATATCGTGCATGGGCGTCCGTATTTACAAAAATTGACACGTTTATATACACATAAAATATACATAAAACATTTTAAGATATGTAATATTTTATTGAGGTGTGGGTGCATTGACTTTATAGCCTAACTTACGACGAGGCCTCTTAAGAAAGTGTGAAGAAAATGTTAAAAAAGTCCTAACATAACAAATAAACTTTAAATTATTATAGGTAACTATCTTAATGTCTGATAATATCGTGCATGGGCGTCAGTATTTACAAAAATCGACACGTTTATATATACACACACACACATGTTACTCGAAGACGACCGTCATCATGAATAACATTGGTTATGAGCGCAGACCACGACTATATTTTGACGGGAGTGAATCGAGATATGAATTGTGGGAGACGAATTTCTTAGGCTACCTCAGAATACAAAAACTCCAGAGGTTAGCAGTGAATATTTCGAAGACAGTAGGAAAGCGTTGTTCAGGTTAGCAGTGGATATTTCGGTAAAAGTAGCAGAGCGTAGTTCGTCCTTCTGTTTCTCTTCGCCTGACAAGCTGGCACTGGACATTCGGGTAGAATGAACAAAAATGGCCGCCTTTATACACGACGGATTGAATATTCTACGACTTCTGATTGGTTAACCTTCTATTGGTGGACTATAAAGTGAGTCAAGTCATTTGGGCTAACTCACTAGTACATAGATATACACAAAAAACTGAAACAACACATACACAAATTCAAAATTATATTTTAAAATACTGGGGTCGTTGAATTGTCAACTTGGGAGCTTTTCCATTTAAATACTGTAAATACAGTTTTAATTTAAAAAAAATCAATATTACTTGACCGCAAAAATTAATACAGAATTTTAAAAGGTTTAAATGTTTATAAATTATTCTACTTAAAATTTAAAAAATAATGAAAACAATTCTTCCCAAAAACTCATTATTTATCTAAAAAAACGTATTTTAAGACAATAGCATTCATATTTAATTCATGAAAACAATTAAAAGATTTTCTAATTAAAAATGTCTTAGTTTTATTACATTTTAATTTTACCACTCAGAGTAGTATTTCTGTAACTGTAAGTACGGTTTTACCCCCCCCCCACAAAAAAGTCAGATAGTTAAATTTTCCAAGGACTTGTCCCTATAATAAGTATAAACATTAAGCAATACGAGATAAAATTTCTCGAAAATTCATAAAATTAAATAAGTTGGCGTTGGTAACAGATACAGAAAAAAAAAGATATTTTTGCAAATATTTTCTACAAAATAAACGCATAAAAATAATTTCATTCATTTCTAAATAAGTCCAGAAAATTTTATTAAAATCCAACAATTATTTGATTTTTACAAGAATTTCTAAGTCAATGCTTTACATCAGGTGCGCTCAAATTTCCCGTACAAATTTCTGTACCGCGTTGAGAAAAAAAAAAAAAAAAAATAACAAGATTTTTAACCAAAATTTCCAAGGATCGAAAATAAATAAAAAAAATAATTTTTACATCAAAAAATTATTTGTTCCTTCCTCTTAATAATTGTACAAAGATTTAGACGATTAATGTTTGTTTTTATTACGTTTTTGCCTTCATTTGAATAAATGTTCGGAGGTACCATAGTAAGGACCATGATCGCCCACGTCCTGAAAGGACATGACATATAAAAAGAAAGAAAGAAAGAAAGAAAGAAAGAAAGAAAGAAAGAAAGAAAGGACAAGTATGCATAAAATCTGAATGAGAAGTTTAAGCTTTTGGAACAAGATGAGAAAAGAAGGCCTCGAGAATTTGACACTCACATGACGTATTGAGTAAATATGAAGAGAATAACATGGGCAGATCATGTAATTCTACAAGGAAGTTTTAAAGAAATTGGAAACTTAAATTTGACGGCAGCGAATGTTGGACGATTTCCTCAAAGATGAAGAGGCTCGTGGCGACGGAGATGTGGTTCTACAGAAGGATGCTAAGGATATCATGGACCGAGCGTGTGAGCAACGATAAGGTCTTCGAGAGGATGCAAACAAGAAGGCTTATACGTAACATCAGGAAGACGCAGCTGAAGTTTCTGCGACACATAATGAGGAAGGAGGGCCTGGAGAATCGGATACTCACGAGTCGAATAGAGGGAAAGACAGAACAAGGAAAAGCAACTCGCGTGACATTCCTGGCGGGCTTGAGCAGGTGGTTGACAGAACGTGGTCTGGGAGAGGAAGCAGAGGGAAGGAGCTAGCTGAGAGCTGCAAGAGATAGAAGGAGGTGGAGAGCCATGATCGCCTACGCCTGAAAGGACATGACATATAAAAAAAAAAAAAAAAAAGAAAGTATGCATAAAATCTGAATGAGAAGTTTTGGAACAAGATGAGAAAAGAAGGCCTCGAGAATTTGACACTCACATGACGTATTGAGTACCGTACCTAACAAGATTGACTGAAAAGATGGCAAAACCAAGAGGGGAGGGATGGCGAAATCGCAAACATTACTAAGAGCTACGAAGGATAGGCAGCTGTGGAGAGTCACGATCGCCCACGACAATAAAGGACACGGAACATAGAAGATTTGACATGCCACCTTCTTCCTATATTTAATTTCTTTTTCTCTCATTCTCTCTATTTCTCTCTCTCTCTCTCTCTCTCTCTTTCGATTCCCTTTCTCATACACACACGCCCATGACGACATTCGTATAGAGATGGGTATTCACACCTCCCCGCTCTACTCACTGTCTTCCTCCTCTTCTCTCTGTCCAACTTTCGTTATCTCTCTCTCTCTCTCTGCATCTTCTACTCTTCCTCTCTCTCTGTCTCCCCACGTCAGTTTCTTCTTTCTCTCCCTAAACATCACAATCCATCTTTTCCCCCTTCTTTTTCTCTCTCAATTTCTACCACTCACTCTTCTCTCCTCTCTCTCTCTCTCTCTCTCTCTCTCGCCCTGTTTCTCCTCGTTTTCTTGCCCACGAACTTTCCTTCCGTTTTCCAACTTTTTTTGCTGCCATCACTCCCTCTATGCTTACATATATTCTCCTATCTCTCACTCTCTCCACATCACATTCTCCCTCTCTCCCACCTTCATTCACCATCTCTCTCCTAATCACTCCCCACTTTCTTCAACCTACTCCCTCCAAACTCTTCTTTTCTCCCCATCACTTTCTCTTCTATCTCTCTCTTATCTTCTTTATCCCTTCGCACTTCCTCTCTCTCCTTTAACTCCCCCAACTCTCAATCATTGTCTATTCCGCCATTTGCAACTAATGTTCCTCCTACGTACATAAAATCAATTCAAAAATCTCCCAAGAAGTATCAGATCGTTTGGAATTTGTCCATTTTATTTTCGTGGCACCGCACACCTTTAAACACTGTTACGGACCAACTGCCGCAACACAAAATTTGAAAAGAAAAGATAAAAAAAAAAAAAACACAACTTGTTGCCAAATGAGATAAACAAGGTTTACCACTCCCTGGTGAAAGGATTCTCTTACAGGTTCAAATAGACGGACATGGAGAAATAATCAACATTAACGAACAACAAGCGCCAATACATATCACTTAATAAAATTTAATTATAACAAAACGATACATGAAAACATTAATGTAAGATAACGCGTAGAAAAATGTTTGCTATACATTTCTGTGTTTGGAAAGATGTGCGCGTTTTATATCTGATATGAATAGTTAAAGTCTACTTAGCTTTAGTCATTCGCCTGAAATGAAACAGGGTTTTCTCTTTATCCTTTTTCTCTCTCTTTCTTTCGTTTTATATTTGTCTTTTGTTCTTTTTTATTTTCAGTTCAGTTCGTTTCGCCCGTGTCTTTTGATATATTATTCTTTCTTCATTGTTATGATTTTTGACCCCAAGAGTTGGTCGTTTACTCTCCTCTTTACGTATTCAGCAATGTGGAATTCATCGTTCAGGTAGGAAGATTCGGCGCTGCATAAGTCTTAGCCTGCCTCCAATTGAGTG
>CAHIKZ030002280.1:577500-600000 GCA_903632075.3 Acanthosepion pharaonis | reverse complement strand
TTGATACTAGATCAAGACATGAAGAAATGAGTTCTGGATTACTGTCAGTTATCTGAAAGAAATACTTATTGTTAAAATGAAAGGAAATCCTCTCAACATATCTATTATAATTGTGTGTGTCGCAACAGCACAGAGCAAAGAAGAAGAAATCGAATCTTTCTACGCCATGCTAGACAATGCCAAGGCTCAGTGTAAATCACAAGAAGTTATAATTGTTATGGGAGACCTGAATACGAAAGTAGGCAAGGAGAGGAATGGGGAAATAACTGGCACATTTGGACTAGAAACTCGCAACGAACGCGGAGAAAATCGGTCCCGTGGTGCACGGCTAATGACCAGGTAATAGCCAACACCTGGTTTAAAGAACATCCAAGACAATTATGGACATGGAGAAGCCTAAAAGGACAAAAAAAAAAAAAAAACCAGAAACAAATCGACTTCATAAATGTCAAAAAGAGACCCCAGTTATGTGTAAACTAAGAATGAGACTACGGAAACTGAAGAAGCCTCATGCAGCATCCAGATTCCAATAGAACAGACTTCTGAACGACCAGAACCCGAAGGAAAAATATATGGACGGTATGAAAAAAACATGCAAGGAACAAAATGGAAATGGAATCTCGAATTGGGAAAAACTGAGAGAAGCTTTAGTGACATCAGCAAACGAGCTCATCCTAAAGGAAAATGGACGAAGAAGAAACAACGAATGAAAGACAAATGAGATTCTCGTCATGCTCCAAAAGAGACAGAAAACAACGCCAAGATCCGAACGGAATACAAAAAAAAAAAAAAACTAAACAAAGAAATAAGGAACACACGCAAGCAGAAGAATGGCTCAACGAAAAAAGTGCAGAAATGCAAAGAATAAGTATCACAGATAAAGGCGATATGCATAAAAACAAGATACCTAACAGGACAAAAGAATCCAAGGACGTAAAGCTGATACTAGAGAAAGAGAAAAGATGGAGACCTCTTCCTCGAGGAAAGAGAATAACCGGTAATACACAGAAATACTGATAAACCTGAAATATTAAAAACCGAAGCGGAAGCTGCACTGGCAAAATTGAACAGAAACAAAGTGGCAGGGCCAGACGGAATTGTAATAGAGATTCTGTTAGCCTTATACAACTTCGGCATAGACAAGATCATGGAAATAATAAATGAAATAAAGAACAGTGGTGATGTATTGGAAAACCTAAGCCAATCTATTTTCGTAGCACTGTCTAAGAAACTAGGCGCAAACGAATGTGAACTCCACCGGGGAAATCAACCTAATGAGCCACATAAAAAAACTCATTATCCGAATTCTGATGAATAGAGCGCACAGCAGACCAGAAATAGAACAAGAAAAGTGCTGGTTCGTCAAAAAACACCGGAACAAGGAATGAGATATTCATGCTCAGAATCAGGAAGAGCAATACAAATGCAGAAGGACGTGTAAATGTGTTTTATAGACTACGAAAAGGCGTTCGACAAAGCACGCCACGAGGATCTGTTAGCGCTGCTCAGCAACTTTGACATATTCGGGAAAGACATTAGATTAATCAAGAACCTATACTGGCAGCAAATCGCCTGCATACGGACAGAAAATGAATTCAGCAAATATGCAAAAATAAATGTAAGACAAGGGGGTGTCCTCTCACCGGATTTATTCAACTTGTAGAGAGATGCAGTTCTGAGAGAACTAGAAGTCCTATCAGGATTCATTATTGGTGGCCATCATCTTAACGATATGCCAGTGCTGATAGCAGACACTAAAAAGAAACTACAAAACTTCCTACAGAAGGTAGCGAAAGAAATTGAGAAGAAATGACTAAGCATAAACTGCAAGATAGAATGCATAGTTCTCAGCAAAAGGATGAGCCCAAACTGCAAATTACAGGTCGGGGATACTAAAAATCAGGAAAAAATCAGAAATTTAAATATCTAGAAAGTGTTCTAACAGAGGACGGAAAGTGCGAAATTCAGATCCGAAGACGTATTGAAATGGCCAAAGATGCGTCTCAAAAGCTAAGCAGAGTATTAAGAAACAGGAAAATTTCGTTACAAAGAAAAGAGTACTGAACAGTTACGCGATATTTGGCAGCGAATGCTAGACATTCTCCTCAAAGATGAGGAAGAGACTTGAAGCAAGAGAAATGCGGTTCTACAGAAGGATGCTGAGAATACAATGGATCAAACACGTGAGCAAGGACGAGGTTTTCGAGAGAATGGAAACAAAGAGGAAACTTATACATAACATCAGGAAGAGGCAGTTGAAATTTCTGGGGCACGTAATTAGGAAAGAAGGCTTGGAAACTCTGATCCTCACAGGACAGATTGAGGGAAAGAGGGACAGAGGAAAGTGATGTGTAACATACTTGAGGGGCTTGAGCAGATAGATGGCGGGACAGGGTTTGGGAGAAATAACAAAAACACAAAACTTTTTTTTTTAGAGTTACAATAGACGAGATGAGGTGGAGAGCCATGATCGCTTAGGTCCTGAAGAGACCTGGAACATAAAAGAAGATATTCTGTAAGTAGAATCCGTTGTAGGCCGAGCCGAGGAATTCTTTCACCACCTTTACTCGTGTCCCTGAGTTACTGTTCGAAAATTCAATGGATTTTTTTTTTTTTTCCCTTATTTCTTTTTTTTTAAAACTTTTTCTTAGTAATGGATGAGAGAACACAATAACGGTAGTCAGAGCGGAAAATGGAATCGTCAAGCTGTGTTCACATTCTAGTATAATATGTTGCATTCACTTTCTCACAAACAGGACCAGCGCTTCTTACCCACAAAACATCCGACATTGTTTTATGGCCATCCGACATTTTTTTAAATTATTTGTAAACTGACGTTACATTGTCAGTCAACAACTAATAATATACATTGTGTATCTACATGGCCAGTGCGGTGTGTACTACACAGGGACCTCTGACAAGGTTAGAGCCCAAAAAGGGCTAGTTTCAACTGTTTTTTTGTTTGTTTGTTTTTTTTGCTTTTTACTTTTTTCTACCTAATTATTATTGTCAGTCATCAACTATAATAATCAATAGGAACACTACACCAAATCTCTCAACTGCGTGGGGGTCCGATGCCTACAGGAGAGGGGAGGCAGAAGAGCTAATTTCAGTTGCACAGTAATTTTCTTTTTGAACAGTTCTTTTAAATCAATTAAGAGGGTAATATGTCTCGGTAAAATCATTTTTTATTCCGTGATCATCCACTAAGAAGGATCATTGATTTTTATTTTTACTAATAGTAATACTAACCAGACGTTCATGGCTAGTAATTAAAATAAAATGTCTATTCTATATTTTTTTACATTTCTAGAAAGATAAAACCGAGAAAGTGATGGATTAAAAAATAAAAATGTTTAAAGATTTCAACACACGAAAAATTTTCTCGAAAACAAAATACTCTTTTTAAAACAAATTTTAAGACAATCCAGTTTGTGTTATGTTGGAATCTTTGTAAAAAAAAAAAATTCAACGAAGATGCGTTGGCGATTAATCTTTATAGAAATGTAAAAATTTGCGACTTAAACGAGTAAAATTTAGTCATGAAAATATTGGTGGTTATTACAAAAAAGAATAACTTTTTCTCAGATGTTTAAAAATAAAAAAAACACTATTTATTATAAAAGTAAATTATTAATAATATGAAATTGATATGTACTGAAATTTTCATTTAAATTGGATAATTCCCTAATATTTGCTAATTTATAAAAACACTGCCCTTCCACACTAATTTTCCTTCAAGGGTTTGTGAAGTTGGTAAAACTTTCAAATTGACATGTAGTAGAGAGGGGAGAACGTATCAACGTTTCGGATTGGGAAACGAGATCCTAGAGCCGACACTTCTCACAAAACCCCATGTGAACAAACAAACACCCATGAATCCATCTATTCTCTAAACAACCCCATGTGTTAAATAGACATGTAGACCAGGGCGTCTAGCATAGGTGGCAACTAGTCTAGAAAAAGAACAAATGAAAACTATGAAGTCAATGGGCAACTCGCCTAATATCTTCGCAAAGTTATACCAATCCCAGGTAATAAAAAAGGAATCCGTGGAGAGCCACGAACTTATACTTCCTCGAAGGGATATGCAATTAAAAGAAAGTCTTAGTAAATACTAGCAGTAGAGCCCGGCGTTGCCCGAGGATGTAACATTAAGAGATAGATCAAGTATCGACCATCATAAAGACTGAAAAATAAAATTGACAAAGATTATTGTTTAAGGTTGACGGACACACATGTCTTAATTAGTTTTTTTTTTTTTTTTTACGAATTGGTCAAACCCAAACTCAAACAAAAACATTGTTTTCAATCATTATGAGTCTACCCATTGAATAGAATTTTATTATAAACAATTGTATTGTAAATGGAATTTTTAATGCATTCTGAATGTAAAAATAAAGAAAAAAGTGTGCAAGAAAATAAGAAACACTACCTGCCAAAAAAAAGTGAAGTTTTGTTGAAATCGGTTGAAAAATGTAGGAAATCCGATTCTATATATAAACGAACACACACACACACACACAAACAACCTGGGTTTTATAATAAGTATAACTCGATATGAGTTGTCCCCCTTTCATTCCCGCGATGCCTCTTAATCGTGTTTTCAAATTGATTTCGTGCAAAAACAATTGTTTTTCCAATTTTTGACGCCGTCAGAACCACCGTAAGGTAATTTTACGTAGTCCTGTGAAGTTTTGTTGAAATCGGTTGAAAAATGTAGGAAATCCGATCCAATATATAAACGTACAGACACACACACACAGACACACACACGCACACACACAAACACACACACACAACGTAGGTTTTATAATAAGTATGATTGAGAAGGGTCTAGATTAACTAATTAAATTAATCGAGAGAAAACGAAAACAAATTTGAAAGGAAAAATTCTGTAATGAAACGCGGGAAGGTTTGGAAATTCTAACAGGTGAACAGGAATAAGTCAAAAGCCGGGAAAAATGAAGTTAGGCAAAGAAAAAATATGTCAAGATAAGTCGAAAGAAAACAAAAATGGATGAGGCAAGAAGAAGTAAAAAAAAACGATGATAGACTGAAAGAAAAGAAAATACTATAATTTCTACGATGTAAGCAAATCGGGAGTCATCAGAAATACGTGGAACAGAGCCAGAAAAGGAAAGATTCTGCGAAGGAAAGAGAGTGAGAGGTGGAGAAAAGAGAGTAAACAGAAAAGCACTTACACAACATTCGAATATTGCGTCAGGGCAGTGGAGGGGTGAGGTTGAGGCGACGATGCGAAATGCCCGCAGATGGCGCTGTTGTGCTAATGATGATGGGAACATGACGAGTGTTAGCGAGATGAGAATTAGTCGCCATTAACTACAATCTGATTGGAGCTCACGCCGCTGCAAGCTTTTCCACGGCCAGATTTATCAAATCTCAGATATTTCCTGCTTCTTAATTGAATCAGTGGATATTTCTGAATAATAGGTTGGTGCGCTGTTGGCAATGGCGGAGTTCCCCTTAAGGAGAACAATTGCCTCGAACCACAAGTTGTGCGTCTCTTCGGCAGGATATACGTGAGAGGGTGCTGAAAAATTATTCGACCGACCAACTTCAGAAAATCTTATCAGATAAGTAAATGATTTCTTTTTTTTTTTTTTTCGGAAGAGTTTTATGGGTTGAGTCTTTAGTTAACAACAAGAGTCCGTTTCAACGAATTGGTCGCTAAATGAGCTGGTTGCTAAGTGAGAAGTTGTACATGATAGCTGTTTCAGGAATCCTACACGTGTTATAGTTTTGTGCCATTCAATGATTTTTTTTCTATAGAAATGCATTGCTAACGGGTTTCATTATATTAAAAGCCTCGGAAATTATTTTGCTATAGAAATGCATTGCAACTGATTTTAATAGAGATATTCATTGCTAATGATTTTACTACAGAAATTCATTACTAATGGGTTTTATTAAAGAAATGTACCTCTAAGTTTTCTAAAGAATTACATTGTAAATGATTTAACTATAGCAATCCATTTTGGGTGGATTTACTATAGAAATATATTGCTAATGAATTTACTATAGTCATTTATTGCTAATGATTTACTTAAGATCTGCTTAGTAAATGATTTTAATAGACGAATTCATTGCCAATACAGAAACGCATTGCCAATGATTTTAATTTAGAATTCCATTGCAAATGACGAAAAAATGTTAGCGCTACTGACAGTCTGGTGTTATTATTTTCATGCTGAAAATTGCTTATGACTTTTAGGACAAAATTGCATTGAAAAGCAGAAGAGAATGGATTGTCAATGGTCACGATTGAATGTGAACGTTACGGAGAAACTATGGACATAGTTATTTTATATAAATATATATATTTAATATAACCACCAGTCAGGATGAACGAAGGTACTCTTGGGGAAGCACCGTACCTTGAAAGACTGTTGGGCCTGAACCTCACACCCGACCTCAAGTGGAACTCGTACATACGATTCATAAATAAGGGCTCAGGTAAAACTGTCGGCTCTCTGTACCGCTCCAATGGGTACCTGATTCCTCCTGACATTCTCTACATTTACAAGAACCAAACAAGGCCAAAAATCGAGTGCTGTTCTCATATTTAGGTGAGAGCCTCCCAGACCACACTCTCCAGCCTTGATAGTGTTCAAAAGTGTCTCCGAGCTCTTGTGGGTGACGAGTTATTCTCCACCATTCAACCTCTCTCCCACAGGCGGGATGGGACAAGGCTCTCGCTGCTCTATCGCTACTTCCATGGAAAGTGCACGGGGGGGGGGACTATATTCCCTGTTTCCGCCGAGGCAAACCTTTACAGCAAGAACACGCCATGAAATTTACATAGTAGTAAAACCCCGCCACATTACCTCAGTATTCCATCGTTGAGAAGTTCTGCTCGAGTGCCCTGTAGAATCGACTGCCAACGAGTTGTTTCCCCGATCACTACAATGTTAACTTGTTCATGACCAGAGGTAGCTTCTACTCCTATACACACAAATGGTCCCCAAATGTAACCCTCTACCTCGAGTGGCCCCGGGACCTTGTAAAGGGTGAACATCGCTCTAAAAATATAATAATAATAATAATAATAATAATCAATCTATCTATCCATCTCAATATATATATATATATATATATATATATATATATATATATATATATATATATAATCCATCTCATATATATATATATATATATATATATATATATATATATATATATATGCCATATTGTATGGTGTTCAGTGTTTTTCGTTCTGGTATGCATAAACGGCAAAAGTCTTTTTAAGAGCGGCTTATTTCTCTTTATATATATGTGTGCGTATTTGCATATATATATATATATATATATATATAATATTAATAAATATTCATATTATCCTTCATATTACAGTTGTTGTATTACATCGAACATCAAACACTATTTTACTAACACCAGTAGTCAATGTGTGATATCGGATGTACGTTCTCGCGCATGCGTCCATCTGCTCGGAAGTACGTCTAGAGTGTCGTGATCATTTGTCTTTTTCTTCGTTTTTTTTTTCACTTTACACACGCTCTTTAGATTTTTCTCTTTATTTTTTCTCTTTTCCTGTTTTCTTTCGATAGTTTCCGTTTGCGGCTAATTATTACATTCTCTAGACATGTCATCGTTTTTCATTTTAGGGCGTTTTTGTTTTTTGTTTTTTTTTTTTTTTTTTTTTACTTAGTGAAGTTGTATTTCGTTTTTTGCATAAATAATTGATATTAATGCTTAAATGGTAAGTATAATATATATAGTTAAATTCCCAGATCAATATTTTATATATATATATATATATATATATATATATATATATATATATATATATATGTAAAAATATATGGATATAGATCCGACAGTATGAAGAAAAAATATACGGAAAAACAAACAAAAAACCTAATATGCAATTATATTGTTTTAATGTTAATATGTCAACGTCGGACGTTTCGGTCTAGTAGACCATCTTCAGGACATATTTATAAAATAATTAATATTAGACTATATCTAATTCAACATGAAAAGACGATGGGCATAAGAGTAAGACTAATCAAAACAGATAACTGAAATTTTTCAAGATCAGCGTTCCGTTTCAATATGATCACGTCGGCGTCACGTGGGCGATGTTGTGAAAACGTATTCATGTCGTTATGCCCATCGTCTTTTCATGTTGAATTAAATATAGTCTAATGTTAATTATGTTTAATTATGTTTTATGAATATGTCCTGAAGATGGTCTATTAGACCGAAACGTCCGACGTTGACATTATATTAACATTAAAAAAATATAATTGCATATTAGGATTTTTGTTTGTTTTTTCCGTATATTTTTCTTATATATATATATATATATATATATATATATATATATATATAGATATATTTATAGATTTATTTAAGTAAATGCTCTTTTTTTTTAATTAAACAGTATTAATTACAATCTGACAGTATGGTGTTATTATTTGCATGCTGAAAATCTATTGATTATGAATTTTACTACAAAATTGCATTGAAGGAAATGAATTGTCTATGGTCAGTATTCAATGTGAATTGTTACGCGGAAACTATAAACATATTATTTTTATAAATACATTTTTTATGTAAATGCTCTGTTTTTCAACATCCAGACCGGCAAATGTAATTAATAGTTTCATTAAAAAAAAAACAGAGCATTTACTTAAATAAACTGTATCTATTAAAATAATGTATAAATAGAAAATATATTGAATAATTTTTCGGATTTAATCAATCTTATTGTATGTTGCGATTGTTTACGTTAAAACACATTTCGTGAGCAGTAATTATCGATTGAGAAAAATGGTCGTGTGTATATAAACAGTAATTTAGACTTTACAAACCAGACGCTTCTCTGTAGCTAAATGGTATAGCACGTCAGATCCAATCACGGTTTGCGTATAGGAATACAGGTTCAGTTACTGCTGGAGAACTTTTTATTTCCTAAGACATTTCTCGAACCTTCAGGCCGGTAAATGTAATTAATACTGTTTAATAAAAAAAACAAAAAAACAGAGCATATATTTTATGTAAATAAATTGTAACTATAAAAATAACGTATAAACAGGAATATATGAAATAATTGTCGGATTTAATAGATCTCTTGATATATATATATATATATATATATATATATATATATATATATATTTATTAATAAATAGTTACATATGTACATATATATATATATATATATATATATATATATATATATATATATTACAAACAAGAGTTAATCATACCTTGAATCAATTAGCCATATTAATGCAATTATTGGCGAAATCCCTTCGCTAGTAGACATAATTATAAGCATTATACTACTACTAATCCACCGAATGATGAGATCCTATTATCTTATATATAATATAATATCCTATAATATTGCTAATTGATTCAAGGTAGGAATAACTCTTTGTAATATAAAATATATACTGCTTATTTTATATATATATATATATATATATATATATATATATATATATATATATATATATCAATATGAAGAGAAGACAGTTCGTTTCATGCTATATACAATCGTCAGGCCTGACGATTGCATCTAGCATGAAACTGACTGTCGCCTCTAAGTGTTGACTTCTATGTTCACTTTTATATTTACACACGCTCTATCTCTGATATCGAGCACTTTATCCCATAAATATAGCACACCTTAAGACTATATTTCTTCATATATATATATATATATACACGTATGCAAAAATGCACACACACACATATATTTTCACTGAGCGATTTATAATTACATTTTTTTTTTATTATTGTTTGAATTTATATGCATATGTCTGTATTTATACGCCTATGTATATGCACACGTGCACATTCCTGCATGTTCTTATATAGGTATACGCACGTATACATATATACGTACAAATGTGCGTACATAGGCACATATACTCTTGTGTCTGTCCTTTGTTATAAATAAACTAGTGATTAATGGTGTAGCTATTTTTTTCCTATTCTTATGTTATTAATTATGGTTGGCTGAGTTAATAGATGTTGTTTGAATATTTTTATAGAGTATATACACCTGCACGCGCTTCACACACGCTGCAAACACATATAAGTAATTGTTAAATAGTGTATATGTATTAAATTATTTGCTTATATCATACGTTATCTTTTATCTAATGCTTCATTTTTATTTAATAGTAGTTTTTTTTTGCCTTGGTGTTATATATTGAGGTATTATTTATGCGGTGTTAGGTTTGTTTGTTTGTGTGTGTATATATGTATATATTTATATATACATGCACACATACACATGCATATAGGTGTATAGGTTTAGTATTTGTTTATTTATTAATTATTTTCTCTATGTTTATATTATATTTATTTAATTTATTTATCCATTTAAAGTTTATGGTATATTTAGTTTATTAATATTTATTTGTTTACTTTTTAGCGCTTGGATGCAAAGTAAGTATTTGTTTATATGCCTACATTTGCCCATTATTTCATTTATTTTTTTTTTTTTTAAGTTTATTTTATTTTTTAAAACTAATTATTGCTAATTTTTACTCTAAGCATAATTTACAATTTTAACTGTATGGCGTTGCCTCTTTTTTTTTTTTTTTTTTTTTTGCTTATTTGGTTTTGGTGGGGATATTATTTTCTTTCTGGCTCCATCTGTATATTGATAGGGTTGTATTGTTTGTGTATTTTTTTTTTTTTCGTATGACATTTTTTGGTTATAATATTTTTCTTTAAAAGTTTTTTTTTTTCTGTGGCTCCTATGTAAATTTTTTCGTCTGTGTTAATGTTATTAGTTGCGATAGCTTTGTATGTTATGCTATTAGTTAAACATTTCTTGTTAAGTGGGCAGTTTTCTTTGTTTCTGCAGTTACATTTAATGGCGGTGTTATTTTGTTGAAATTTATTGTTATTGTTGTTGAAATTGTTACTTGTTTTGATGAATATTTTTATTGTGCTTACTTATTATTTTTTTTCTATGAAATCCATGCAGCTGTAACTAATTTTGATTGTATTTTAGTTGATAATTTTTAGTTTTAGGGGAGTGTTTGTCAATTATTTTGAAGAATATTTTTCCTGTTTTTGTTTTTATTTTATTGTTGTTGGGGTGGGCGAACAAAATTGTTTCTTTTTTTGCTTTATTTTTGTTTGATTTGTATTCGTTTTTTTATATTCTAGTTTGAATATCCGCTGTTTCATAGGGCTGATACATATGTTTTCTTTTTTTGTTTTGTTTTTTTTCGCTGAATATTGTAAGTTACTAGAATTTGTTGAAATTCTTTTATTTATAGATACGGGTATTTGTTTGTACACGTGGCTGGAATTTTTGTTAATGTATATTGTGTGTTTTTCTGTATGGTTTATAAGTTCCGTTATTTGCGTTGAATGCTATATCTAAGAAATTTACTAATTTTTTGATTTAATCTTATATCTATTGTAAATCATAGCGTTTCAAAGGTTTTTATTATTTCTTGTCTCCTGTTTTCTGTAGTTCTGACATTGCAGTTTCTTAGAATTAACAGACCGTCGTCTCTGCATAGACCTATATCTTTTTTCTTAATTATATTTGTTAATTTATTGATTATGTATATGCGTATGAGTTCGCATACTTTGGTGATATATATATTCCCCTTCTTCTCCCTCCAGCTATGGGTAAATAGCAGGACAGACTGGGTTCTATAGCCTTGGATGGCAACTGGTCTAGGAGAAGGACAACTCTGAATTCAAACCCTGCGGAGGGTCGTTTGTGGACCTTGTGGCACTTAGTGCACCAGGTCTCTGAATTCGGCCCTTCAAAAAGTGTGGCTGGTCCTGCACGAAACCGTCACCACTATAATCAAATCTCATGTGCTGTTGTCGGGCTGTCGGTTTCCTGGGAACTGATCTGCATGACCCTCATACGTCGAATACGACGGGAGAGTTGACTACTATATATGTGTGTTTGTATTCTTGATGTGCATATCTTATTGTTCTGTTATTATCTTTCTACCCTCTCTCTTTCTTTCTCTCTCTCTCTCTCTCTCTCTCTCTCTCTATATATATATATATATATATATATATATATATATATATATATATATGGACTTTTGTTGTTTGTATTGACATAGACCATAGATAAAAAAATTATTTGTCTTTTTCTTCTTAACAAAACTCTTCTTATGACAGATACAATGAAAAGAAATACGTGTAAACCAATAAACAAAAAAAAAATACTTATTTTGTCCAATATTCGTGGCATTCGATCCATGTCCTCTTCAAACGATTTCTAGATATTGTCGCACTTTCTGAAACTGCTTTAAATTCTTCTATTACTAAAAAGTAATTATCTCTTCCAGTCTATCTTCCTCTTTATCCAAAAGATTCGAGCATATATATGCATACTCTCCGTGTTTATATTCGGGAAAATTTCCCAATTGCAAAGGAATTGTCTCTTATCCCCAAATGATTCTTTCATGTGCTTTCGACTTTCGTTATTGTATTCTGACAGTTAGCTCTTTTTCCTTGATCGTTCTCCTTCTCATGACTGTAATATATTAACAAAATTTATGATAATATAGAACAGGCTCTCTCCTCTACATTCATCTGTGAATATTTTTGCGTTTTGTAATATTAATCATTGTAAATTAACTAATATTGCCGGTATTCAGGTTTTCGATTTTCCTTTCTCCATTTTCTCTATCAAATAGTAGTTTTTGTTACTCACTTCTTGATAATTCTGATCAACATGTACATCTACATGATTTTTTCATTATGTCCTTTACTAGCTTTTGTAGAGCATCACAACTCTTTCTAATTAGGAACACACCGTTGTATCTGTTGATATTTCTTTTGAGTCGTCTATTAGAAAGGAACCTCCTGTACACAAGATTTCTTTCTGTTACCAGTGTACTGATTGGATTTCATGAGGCAACTTTATTCGAAACACCACTTGGAGTGATATTCTTAACCTTCCTATAATGGTTTCTTATTGGGTTAAAGGTGACATTGATGCTTTTGTACGTTCTTGCAAGCACCAGATGGAATCACAATATTTCCATTGATTCACGCCAGCCTGTTCGGTCATAGGAATCACTTTTTCCAGGTATAGCTGTGTGATAATTCCAACCCCAACAGACGCCCATTTGTGTCTGCTCGCAATAACTGTAAACGTGTACTCAAAATTAAATAAAATTAAGTCTTCTATTCCTAAACTCTTCACTCAGTTTGAGGTGTTAATATCTTTTGCTGATAAAGCAGTATGTCTTTCTCGTAAATTCTTTTTTCAGATTCTACTTGACTTATCTGGAGTATCTTTGCCTGATTTACCACTTAGAACTGAGTCTCTATTGAGTGATATGCAGATAACTCTGTCCATAGTTTCCGCAATCCTCTCTAAACTGGATCCTAACAAAGCATGTTGACTTGATGATATCTCCGCTAGAGTCCTTAAGAAATATGCTCCTGAACTGGCTCCTGTCCTTCCTAAATTCTACAATAAATTCTTTTCTGCTTCTTGCTTTCCTGTTAGAAATCCTCTACTCTGTAGTTACAGTATTTAAGAACTCAGGTGGACCATTTCATACTTCTATTTCTTTTTGGCAAAGTACTAGAATCTCTAATTAACTCTGAAATGGTTAAGCATCTCATCTCGCAGGATGTTCTTTCAGATAAGAAATATGGCTTTCTTTCTCTAGATTAACAGCTGGTGTATTAACGATTATTGCTGAAAAAGTCTATCAAGCTTTAGTTAAGAATAGTGAAGTTTTCATCTGTTGCTTTGGGTATCTTGAAGGCATTTAACAGAGTCTGACATACTGGACTTCTTCACAAGTTGCAAGGCTATGACATTTATGGATGAGTTTTTGAACTGATTCACTCTTTCTTATCAAATAGGAAAATGAAAGTCATCTTGAATGGCCACTCTTCTAGATCTTTATGCAGGTGTTCCCCAGGGCTCTATCTTTTCACCTACGTTGTTCTTAATTTTCATAAAAAGACCTTCCTGGTGTCATCAAGTCTCCGCTCGATGACACAACTATTTGCTCCTTCCTTAATGGTAAGTTTAATCGGTCCGATAAGGTGAAAACGGCAGCTGATATAAAATATGACAATCTGTTGTTAACTGGGACAAGGAATGGCCTGTTAATTTTGACGCCTAGAAAAGAAGAAACCAACGTATGATTGATTAATTTGTTTTTTATGGCTTATCAAATATTGATTCGAGGTAGGTAGGGGAGATGAATTCATACTATTCCCAAGATTATTTACGCGTAAATAAACATAACGAACACGACTGGAATCCGAACGCGAAACACCGATTTCCAGGTTCGAACCGTTATCTACTGCACCACTCACACACCCAAGCTTACATTACCTTGTATTCTTAGGCGGTTACCCATCTAGTTACTGACCAGGCTCAACGTTGCTTACCCTCTGTGTTCATACGAGAACTGTTGTTTCAACGTGATCTGCCTGTAGCCTTCAAGATAGGCGAATGTCCTTTCGCTCAATGCGCTTTTTTTTTCTAGCACGCACGAATATCATTTACTCTCCTTCAACGTCCCTGATTCAAATTTTAAATAACACGATCAACTATGGACATCATCCTTGAAGGGGTTACCCATCTATTTTTTGACAAGGGTCGACGTTGATTAACCTCGATGATCGGCGTGATCTGCCTGCAAGTTTTCAAGATAGGCCAATGTCCTTTCACTCAATGCGCATTTTTTCTCGCACGCACGAATATCATTTACTCATTTATCAAATTTTAAATAAAATGATCAACTATGGACATCATTCTTGAAGCCGTTACCCATCTACGGATTGACAAGGCTCGGCGTTGCTTAACCTCGGTGATCAACATGATCTACCTGCAAGCCTTCAAAGTAAGCGAATGTTCTTTCGCTCAATACGCTTCTTTTTTTCTTTCTCACACGCACGAATATCATTTACTCTCCTTCAGATTTTGAACAATACGATCAACTAGGCTTGGCCGGTGAGATTTAGTCTTCGCACAAGAACTGAATTGATCCATCAAATGATTATTTAATGGCGATATCACCAGACAGGAATCTGTCTGTTTCTGCAACATTGAAAAGAATATTCGGTGGCGATGTCTAAAGGATAATGACAGAGTTCTTGTCCCATACATTATTCTTGACATAATCTTGGAGAATCATTTATAACTTAACTCTCACTAGATTATCTTGGATATTTACTATGAGACTATTTCCAACCGCATGTACTCATTAAATTCTTATAAAACAAGATTTATATCTTTAAACTACGTCATTAAAAGATTCTTTTACGGTTTATCAACCTTTTGTGGGTTATTTAAAGCCGAAACATATTCTATATTTTAAGATTCTTTAACTGAAATCTATGACAGTAGACGTGAAGAATTCTAGTAGAATACTAAGAATACCATAGACTGATCATGTGAGAAGTAACCTTTGGAAAAAAAACGGTGGAAATATAAGCAGCAGCTGCAATTTGAAGATTCAAATACTGTAGAGATATAGACAATCGGATCTAGTTTGGAGAGCTACACTAAACGGGTCTAGTACAGCGCTACAATATTGTGGATAAAACTCAGCAAGAGTGAAACAATGCTGAAATTACATCGGATATTATATAGGGAAATGAAAATTCACTGAATGATTGTTGCTTTGGACGCAATTATTCAAGCAACTTTCTATATTTAAGCTGCTTTACATTTTGACAGAATCAAAAATGGTTAATGATATTTAGGTGATAAAAAAAAATACTGAGTTTTTATTTTATATATGTATTTATTTCTTTATTATATTTTTGTTTAGATGTTTTTAAATCGTTTGTACTCGGTGGGTTAACACATACGTTCCTTGGGGAAGACCTTAGCATGTGTTTCCAATGATCCTTACTTTGTGCGGTCCTTATCTAAGACTTCGCGGACCTCTCAAATATCCACTGATAAGATTCAAGAGAACACATGCCCACTTTGAAAAGGGGGGGAAACGGAATGACTCCATCGGGCTTTCTTTTTTCCAAACCCAATTAAAATCTTTTATAGTGTTAAGTTGAAACAAGTTGTTCAACCCGTTGCGACCTCGCCATTTCGTTAACTCAGCTATTACGTATTTGCCCGTACGGCTCAATGGTAAAAGCAAATGATTGAAAATTGTAAGGTTTCAGGCCATCATGACATTTGCTAGGTTGATTAACTTATTTTTTTTATTATCTACGTCACTACTAACCTATCTATCCGATCGCGGTTCTTGGTTGGAATAGGTCCTGGTTGGTCTCTGGCGCCTATGGTCTGTGTTCAAACCCTCCACACAAAGTTCAAAGGCTACTTTTCAAATTACAGTTTGAATACGATAAAACTAATCTTTCTGTGTCTCTTCAGAGCAATACATATTTGCTCTTCCATAGTATCTTTTAAGGTATCTGTCTTTGACTCTTTACACACACACACACATACATATATATATATATATATATATATATATATATATATATATATATATGTGTGTGTGTGTGTGTGTGTGTGTGTGTGTGCACATAGATAGACAGATATCTTGAAGATATATATGAGTTTAGAAGGAAATATAAATATAATATGTATAGTATATATATATATATATATATATATATATATAGGGTGTTTCAAAAATTTGATATCCTTTGAGATGTAAATATCACAGAAAGTACATGATTAAAGCAAATGAAATTAAAAAGTATTAATGTTGAAGATCTTAAGTTTTATTATTCCAAATCTGAATGAGAAATTCAAAAGCATGTGGATTATTTGAACACACAAAACGTTCAATTTCTTTCTAGTAAATAGCATTTTATACCTGTAAAGAAAAAGATTAAAGATTAACGAACATAAAAATACAAATAAGAAAAACACAAAAAACATAAAGACATAAAACATAAAACAAACATTAAACATAAAAGATGCTATTAAAATTTGAAGTCATTTGAAGGAGATCTAACAAAGTTATTAGATTGCGAAATGATATCAAATTTTTGAAAGACCCTATATATATATATATATATATATATATATATATATATATATATATATATATATATATATATATATATATATATATATATATATATATATATATATATATATATATATGGATTGATGTGAGTTTGTGAACCTGGGTTTCACACTTTTGCGATCGTCAGACAAACTGATTAATTTTTTTTTTTAATTTGGGTTTATGTAGATTGCGTGTATTGGTGTTATTATGGGAGTGGGGGGGGGAAATCGTCGTCATGTTGTCATCGGGGTAACAAATACACATCAATCCAACCAAATATGTTAGCTCTATCTCTGATATTGAGCGCTTTCTAATAAGTACCATATATAATATATAAATAATATATATATATATATTTTATTTTTATATTTATATACACACATTTTCACACACACACACACCCACACACACATATATATATATATATATATATATATATATATATATATATATATACCTTTGAAGATACTATGGAGTTTAGAAGGAAATATATATATATATATGTGTGTGTGTGTGTGTGTGTGTGTGTGTGTGTGTGTGTGTGTAATTTAAACTTATTAACAGTGACTGGATGCTTGCGGAGAAATCCTCCCTTTTAAACAGCATACTTTTTACGTTCACCGCCTGCACTCAAATGCTAATAAAGAAAAATAAGGATGCCGTTTTGAAACCTGTTGGGAGGTACATTTTATTTATTAAAATCCCCTAATGCACACGCCGATAGATGTAAATTTTTCATTGTGAGAAATATCTACTTAAACATGTGTAACTAAATAATATAACATTTAAAGTAATATGAAATATGATAGATTATAAATACAATCCATAAAAACCATATATATATATATATATATATATATATATATATATATATATATATATATATATATATATGTATGCATAGTTAATACATACATATATATATATATAATAAATACATACATATATATGTGTGTGTGTGTGTGTGTTTAGGCAGCATTTTTCATTGATACATGTTTCATTAAATAATATAGACAAGTGTTGTCTATTTATATTATATAAATTCTTTTCATATCGTCTGCTAAGCAACAACATTATCATTAAACGAAAAAAGAAAATCACAATATTGATATATTTTTAATATATATATATATATATATATATATATATATATAATATACTAGCAGGCTGTGGCCGCTCGCTATCGCTTCCAAAATTAAGATAAATTCACTACTTGAAATCTTTGAAACAAAAATTTTAAATGAACATTTCATTCATAAATTGGCTTGTTATAGTTAAGGGACGTTTTACAAATAGATGCCAACTTGCTGAAGGCCATGTAAAATGCAAATTTAAAACACTTTTCTGTACTATATAAAACGATATTCCTAAAGAGAAGTATTTTTGATATGAAAATCAAAACAATCCTCGAATAAAAGAACATTAATGGAAGTTTGGTTTGGTTTGTTTTACGACATATCAACCTTAATGGGTTATTTAATTCCGACAAGATTTTTATTGCTGATAATATATATATTTTTTTAAAAATGTATTGCTGGTAATAATTTTTCTTCTATGGTAATAATTTTTAAAAAGTATGTATGGTATTAAAACCTATTTTGACACTTTCATAGTGTTCTGACCCCAGTTTGCAGGGGTTAACTATTTACGCATAACTGCGACCCCAACAGGTCCTACCACCCCGGGTCAGGGTGGACCTGGGAACACCAGCAATTAAGGGGTGGTTCCACGCTCCTCAAAACCTCCTAATCAGAGACCTTGCTGTCGGATGTAATTTATTGTCTTACCCAGAACGATTAATGAAATATTAATGAAATGAACTTTTTCAAATCAATTATGCACTTTTGCCTAAATGTAGATAATACATTATAAAGATATTCAGTTTTAATATGTAAATTACTAGAAAATAGAGCTGGGCTTTTTAATCTTAGAATTCGTGGGAGAATTGAGCTTCAATTTCACATTTACCCATATAGATTTCATAATATAGGTTTTACTTAATTAGCTATTATGTTTCTCTAACTCTTCAAATGTTGAATGTATAACTAATTCTAATTTCTATTTTCCCATCTTCATATTAATTTCATCTTATAAATTGTCCTATTTTCTATCAGCCATAAAATAAAAATCAAATCGTCTTTAAATTAAGAGGCAGCAAAAGAGTTATGGTTGAACTTTTAAAAGGTAAGCTTAAACATTAATTCAGTACTTAAATGCAGTGATCAATTTTGAGTTCTTCTGTAGTTTATTGATGCCTATCCCATCTCCTCCTCGCTAGGTATTGAGATGATGGTCAATCCAAGAGGCCTCCACAGGAGTTAGCTTAAATGCCGACCGATAGTGTGGCTTTTAAGCTAGTTTATAATAAAACGTGCACTGCAAAAGGAAAATAAGAGTTACTCCCCTAGAACCACGAAAGCAATGATAATGGCTAGTATAATATATTAATATATATTTTTAACCGCGCATAATCTGGCCACCCTGAAACTGAGCTCAACGAAAATTGTTCCCTGCACCTAACTTTTTCTAGGGCTTTTGAATGATCTGCGAATGATTGAAATCGGACCAGTGGGAGTAGAGGAGTTGCTTGGCTAGACCAACGCAAAAATACACACACATACACTGTACTTTATGAATAATATATATATATATATATATATATATATATATATATATATATATATATAAGTATGTATAATAATATATACATATTTTATATTTCGGCCGCAATCCCTCTTTTATACAGGCCTTATTGAAGACGATAGACATGGCGTCATGATTAAGATATTATTATATTATATATATATATATATATATATATATAATGGACTCTCTCGTCGGTTTCGACGTATGAGGATCTGGCAGCTTATTGATTCAGTTATGAAATTTTGTGCGATAATCTTAGGTGGCATTTAAGACCCGCTAGTGATTTACAAAGGAGGCCACATATGGAGCAAGTGTGAGGATTGTGAGATGAGATCACTCTTAGATTGGCTGACCTTTTAGATCTTGGTCTCTTGAAGATGATTTAGACAAGCAGATTGAAAATTGCTGAGTCCACTAAAACACACACACATATATATATATATTAAAAAAAAAAGAGAGAGAGAAACCGCAAAAGTTTGTGGTTGTAATGCGGTTTTTTTTTTAAATATATTATCCATTGTTTTTCATAATTATACAACATGGTTTTCGGGTTTCACGACCTTCTTCAGGCAAAGAGTGGATATTTCCAAATATTATTAAAATGAATTAATTTTCCTTATGTTTTTCGGTGTTAAACTTTATTGATGTTAAACATACTCTTTTTTGTGTAGTAGTGACACAAATATCTTTCTTGAACTGGCATTGAGAAAGTTCTTCTGGTTGAAGCGTTATAAAACAATTAAGATTGGTCCGATAAAGGGTGGGAAAGATATATATATTCTTATCTTTTAATGACCCCTGTGTGTTCTTAGATCTATTTCCATTTTTTTAATCTTGCGTGTTTTTGTTAGTATGCGTATGTATATGTTTTTTACCTCTCCTATCTTCTCGCCGTTCTATATATATATATATATATATGTGTGTGTGTGTGTGTGTGTGTGTGTGTGTGTGTGTGTGTGCGCGCGTGCGTGAGATAAAAATATAGTTTTAAGGCATGGTTCATTTATGAGTACTCAATATCAGGGATAGAGCGTATGTAAATATTAAAGTGGATATTGGGGTCAATATATACATAAAATATATGCTGCCTAATATTATATGTTAATAAAAACAATTGATCCCGCAGTATGAAATTCCTGAGAAAAAAACCACTAAGAAATATTACTATATTAATTGAACTATATATTTAGTTCATGTCATGTTAACTGAAAAACACTTGTAAAAAAAAAAAGAATTCGTGGATTTACCATATTACAAAATTCATATAAATATTCTCACTTGAAATTTTGTACTTTACCGTTGCGACTCGTAAGTTCCGAGATTGTAAAACTGTCAATAAATAGCACATTCTTAAAAAAACATCTTTCGGTCTACAAACAATTATTTCGTCTTCAAGTTTTAACTTTAAAGGAAAAAAAATACAGCCTGAGGATGGAGACATGGTCTTCGAAAGTACTTGCTTAAATTAAAAAAATATACATTAGAAACATCTGATAAGAGTTTTATAAATGGGGATCACATCATTCAATGGATTAACAGTATTTTAATGCATACATTATGTTCAACTAGCGAGTGATTTCGCCATTAATCGCATTAATATTACTGATTGATTCGATGTATGATTATTTCTTTATATATATATATATATATATATATATATATATATATATATATTGTGTGTGTGTGTGTGTGTGAAAAGTGTATATAAATATAAATAAATATATATATGTATAATTATTTATATATATTATATAGGGTACTTATTAGAAAGCGCTCAATATCAGAGATAGAGCTAACATATTTAGTTGGATAGATGTGACGCTTTGTTTATCGTCAGACAATCACGCTTTAGCGATCGTCAGGTCAAAACTAAAGCGTAAAACCCAGGGTATATAAACTATATATATATATATATATAAAGATGTATCAATCTATCAAACCAAATATATATATATATATATATATATATATATATATATATATATATATATATAAAAAAGATGTATCTAAGCAGCAAGAATTCTTTTAAACAATTTTGTTGATCAATAAAAATCCCATTTCGTAGCCGAGTTGGTCTAACTCATGTCGGATCTAACGACGCTTTCTCCTGCCAAGAGAAATGCAGTTTCGGAGGCTACCCAAGATCATATATTTTTCTTTAATAAGATTTCCCTATTATTCAAGTTGGTAGACGAAAATAAAAATATACTGTTTGATAAATAAACAGAGCATCTACTCAGATATGGATATCCACTAAAAATAACGTTTAAGTAATAATATATATATATATATATATATATATATATATATGTGTGTGTGTTCTGTGCACGCGCGCTCAAGCTCGCACGTGTGTATCTGTGTGTGTGCGTGTGTATGTGTGTGTATGTGTATGGGTGTATTAATAAATACATATATACCTACGTTTGATGTGCGATTGGAGTTACCCAATTCATCAGGCACGAGATATCGCTTATTGTTTATTTAAAAAAAAAAAAAGAAAAAAAAAAGTAGATGCCCAAGACATGGACGCTGATTTATAGTTCAAAATTAAAATACCACAAAAATAATACTAAAGCAATATCAGGGTTTAAGTGCAGGAAAAGAGGTGTACGTATGTGTCAATAATAAAATGAAAAGAGAAAAAAAAAGGGGGGGCAATTGAAGTACGCTTAAAATTTAAAATTTGAACGCCGGTCGCCGTTTGTAAAATACGTTTGACTGATTAAAGGGGGGTGATCGGTGTATGACCCGAATTAAATATAGGCGGAAAAGTAAAATTTGAATTTAAATTTAGACGGAAAGTCGTTTATCCAGGATTACAATATTTTAAGATAAA
>CAHIKZ030002280.1:505000-572500 GCA_903632075.3 Acanthosepion pharaonis | reverse complement strand
ATATATATATATATATATCCATATTTTATATATATATATATATATATATATATATATATATATATATATATATATATATATATATATATATGATTACCAAGGCGTTTTATCAGTTTGCATAATATTGTTTAACGTTTCTTTAATTTTCCTTTCTGCTCCTCTTAAATTTAGCATTGTGGTAGTAAAATAATGATATTAATATTAATAATAATAATAATAACTGGAGGCATATGTGTGTAAGTTGATATAATACTCAGTCACACATACGTGTAGAGTGCAGTGCTAAAATAAAAGAATTTGAATGATTTAATGAAAAGAGAGAGAGGGGGAAGGGAGCGAGAGAAAGTGAGGAATTGAGAGAGAGAGAGATAAATGGAGAAAAAGTGGTGGAGAAATATAGAGAATGAAAGAGAAAAATAGAAGAATGTGATTGATTCTTTAAAGAAAGAAAGAGTTACAGAAAGATAATGAAAGAGAAAAAAAGGAGAGAAGGAATGATTTCTGGAAGTGATAAAGAAAGACAATGATTTGGTTTGCTTTACGGCTTATCAACCTCAATGGATTTTTTAATGCCGACAAAATTTTTATTGCTGCTAAATTTTTTTTTTTTTTTTCAAAAATCTATTTCTGTTAATATTTTTTCTTCAAAACCGTATAGCTGGAAATTTTGCTTTTTTCCAGAAATGTATTGCGGGTAATTTTCTTTCAGAAATGTATTTCTGGTAATAATATTGCTGGTAATTATATTGCTGGTAATAATATATTGCTGGTAATATAATTTGTGATATATTTATATTTTATAATCTAATGGTTTTGTAAATGATTTCACAAAACCACACTGACCAAGAAATCATCCCTGAATATATATATATATATATATATATATATATATATATATATATATATATATATATATATATATATATTTGAACAATAAAAAAAATATTAAAAAATTAAAATGATTAGACACACTGGGTTGTAGATTAATATTCTTTCGTTTTTTTTTATTATTTCATTTAGATTCCTCGACTAGTTTCGTCCAAAATGGCCATCATCGGGAGGAGAAATATTTCTGCTTGCTGGTAGCAGTAAACAGGAAATATATATATATATATATATATATATATATATATATATATATATATATATATATATATTTTATTTTTTTATTTTATTTTTTTCTTTGTTCCTTATTTTCGAGCTTCTTTTAACCACCTCGCTTTCTGCACTTAACGGTGGTGATGTTCCCTTTTCTTAGTAACAATCGACGAAAATGGAGAACAAACAAAGGAAAGACAATATTTGCTGTCTGTGAATGCATAAGGTCGTCGCCGAAACGAAGAAACTTGTCAAAAGAAGGGAGGCAGCACTTAAGACAATCAACGATCGGTGCACAGGTGGCAAAGAGTCCCTGGGCAAATGATCGAGTGTTTGCTGAATAGGGTAATGCTAGCCCTTTAGGTGCTCGCACTAGGGTACTGGGAAAGAGAGGCGAGGGATCATCAGGGTAGACTCCCGTTCCTTTGCTTTGTAATTTTTTCCTCTCTCTCTCTCTCTCTCTCTCTCTCTTTTTTTCTCGCCCTTCTTAAAGTCGTTCCCGCTGCCACACTCTTCTCAGTCTTTCCTCTGTTCACTTTCACCCCATTCTCTCCCTTTCTCCACCTCTCTCTCTCTCTCTCTCTCTCTCTCTCTCTCTCTTTCTACGCTCTCCCTTCCTCTCTATCTATTTCTCTCTCTATTCTTTCTCTCTTTTTGGATTCATTCTCTTCTTCTTTTCATTCTCTTCCTTGTCTTCCTCTCTCCCTCTCTCACTTTGCAAGCTCATGCTTTCTCTTCTCTCTCTGTATCACATGCTAAACACACGCTTCTTCTTTCCCTTTCTTTACGACTTTCTCTCATTCTCTCTCTCTCTCTCCCAGGGGATAATGCCCCCCACCAAATCTCTTATTTCTCTCCCCCCTCTCATTCTCTTATTCTCCCTCTTAATTTAGTTACTCTGTCTATTTTTCTTATTTCTCTCTACTCCTGAATTCACTCTCTTAGATTTAGTCACATCTCCTTATTCGGGGTATATATATATATATATATATATATATATATATATATATATATATATATATATATATATATAAGTGAACTTTGATGTCAGCACTTATAGGCAACAGGCTGTTTCATACTAGACGGGGTCGTCAGGACAAGAGTCTGGACTTTTCAGTTATTTGTTTGGATAAGTCTTGTTCTTATGTACATCGTCTTTGTCATGTTGTATTGATAATGTTATCATTTATGAATATGTCCTGAAGATGGTTTATTAGACCGAAACGTCTGACGTTGACATATTAGCATTAAAACAGTATAAATTGTATTTAAGGATTTTTGTTTGTTTTTTCCGTATATATTTTCTTCATACTGTCGGATCTATATCCATATATTTGCTTACACACACACACAAACATATATATATATATATATATATATATATATATATATATATATATATATATATATATAAATAATAACCATATGATTATTCTATAAGAATAAATACCAACAAGCAGATATAATTATTTATTTAAAAGAGTGCATAAATATGTTATAAAATCACTACAAAAATAGCCATTTTGTTTCAACACCTCCGGTGTCTTATCATGTGATGACGTTGAATGTAAAATAAATTGTTTTAAAAGTTTCAAATTAATTAACGATCATTCGCAAGGGGAAAACTCTGTTACAAAAGTTAGAATGACCTATCAAAACACAAGTATAGGAAAATTCAGAAAACTTGACAGCGAAATAAAGTTATAATAGCTGTTAAGGGTATAACCCCAATTTGAAAGCTCTTAATAGCAATTATAACCTTACTTCGTTATCAAGCTTTTTGAATTTTCCTATACTTGTGTTTTGATTAGTCATTTTAACTTTTGTAACAGAGTTTTCCCCTTGCGAAAATTCGTTAATTAATTTGAAACTTTCAAAACCATTTATTTTACATTCAACATCATCACTTCATAAGACACCGGAGGTGTTGAAACAAAATGGCTATTTTTGTAGTGATTTTATAACATATTTATGTTATAATTTTTAAATAAATAATTTCATATATATATATATATATATATAAAATTATTTATCCACTTGCAAAAAAAGACTAAAAATAATGGAAGCTCTAATAATAAAAAAGAAAAAGCCAACTCTTAACAATATTAACTATGAACAAAGCCACAATGTGCTAACCGTATTCGAAACTAAAAACAACATCACTACCACACACTGAACATACACAGAACACACACACTCTACTAAGCTGATAATTGAATCATCCTTGATAATGGCTAAAGGTATAGCCGAAAAGCGCTCGGAAATACAGAACATTCGGACAGTTCTTACACACTTTTGTCCAGAAAAGAAAGCTCTTGTCAGAACAGAAGAAAAAATTAAATAAAAAGCTCAACCGTAGTACCTTGTCTGTCGTTTTAATGAAACATGCATATATATATATATATATATATATATATATATATATATATATATATATACAGTGTAACCCGGATATAAGAGAGTTGTCGGGACCGGAGAAGAAGTCTCTTATATACGGGTTTCTCTTATATCCGGGTTTGGTCTATTTTGTTTAAGTAAGTATGGGCTCTAATTTGGGACCAGAGAAAATCTCTCTTATATCCCGGTTTCTCTTATATCCGGGTCTCTTATATCCGGGTTACACTTGTATATATATATATATATATATATATATATATATATATATATATCCTTCCTTCTCTGAGATTTTTTTTTTCTATCCATTTTCAGTCTCTCTATCACTCTCCCTAATTCAGGATCTTCTCTCTTTACTTTATTTACCTTTGTCTCTTATTACCCTTCCTGAAATCTCTCTCTCTTTTTCTCTCTTTCTTCATGGATTCATTCACACTCTCAGTTCTTATTTGTCTTTCTACACTTCTTTCTCTTTTGCTCTTTATCTCTGTCTTTCCATCTTTCAGGGCCTAGACACACTTTCCTTTTTTTTCTATTCTCTCTTGTTCGACTCTCCTTTGTCTTTCATGCGCGTCCTGGGTAAGACATCCGACAGCAAGGCATCTGATCAGGAGGTTTTGAGGAGCGCGGAACCACCTCTTAATTGCTGGTGTTCCCAAGTCCAACATTACCTGGGGTGGTAGCACCTGTTAGGGTCCCAGCTATGGACAAATAGTTACCGACCAAACTGGGGTCAAAACACTATGGAAGAGTTACAAAAGGGTTTTAATACCAGAAATGCTTTGTAAAAAAATTATTACCAGTAGTAAATTTTTGAAGAAAAAATTATTACCAGAAATACATTTCTGAAAGAAAATTACCAGCAATACATTTTTGGAAAAAAAAACAAAATTACCAGCAATACAGTTTTGAAAAAAAAAAAAAAAAAATACTAGCAATACGTTTTTGAAGAAAAAATATTAACAGAAATAGATTTTTGAAAAAAAAAAAAATATTAGCAGCAATAAAAATTTTGTCGGCATTAAAAAATCCATTGAGGTTGATAAGCCGTAAAGCAAACCAAATCATTGTCTTTCTTTATCACTTCCAGAAATCATTCCTTCTCTCCTTTTTTTCTCTTTCATTATCTTTCTCTAATCCCTCTCTTTCTTTAAAGAATCAATCACATTCTTCTATTTTTCTCTTTCATTCTCTATATTTCTCCACCAATTTTTCTCCATTTATCTCTCTCTCTCTCAATTCCTCTCTTTCTCTCTCTCCCTCCCCCTCCCTCTCTCTCTTTCTTCATTGAATCATTCAAACTCTTTTATTTTAGCACCCATCTCGTTTTTCTATCCTCTTTTTCTCTTGCCATAGTCATTCACTCGAATTTCTCTTTCGTTCTTGCCATTCTTTCTTCTTTCTACATATTTTTGCTTTGCATGTTTTGCACTTGACATTTTTGTCGTGTTTTATACAGAAAATATTTTGTATTCTCTTTTCTCTTTCACTTGCTCCGTTTATATCCCGGTTCACTGCTGATCAGGACGACAAAGCCGGTGTCAACCTGAAAACGAGCAGGATCACAGCTTGACATTAAAGGTTCATCAGGTGCTCCCGGTGTTGACACACACCCGCTATTTTACTTATTGTTTACTTTATCATATTTGTATTCTATCTATCTATCTATCTATCTATCTATCTATCTATCTATCTATCTATCTCAACATGTTCATTATATAACTCTCTGTCTCTCTGTATTTTTTTCTTTCTATCTATCTCAACATGTTCATTATATAGCTATCTGTCTCTCTTTATTTCTTTTTCTTTCTTTCTTTCTTTCTATCTATCTCTCTATCTATCTATCTCAACATGTTCATTATATAGCTATCTGTCTCTGCTTTTCTTTTTCTTTCTATCTATCTATCTATCTATCTATCTATCTATCTATCTATCTCAACGTTCATTATATAGCTATCTGTCTCTCTACTTTTCTTTTTTTCTATCTTCTATCTATCTATCTATCTATCTATCTATCTATCTATCTACACACACACACACACACATATATATATATATATATATATATATATATATTCTTTTTTTTTCTTTTTTTTAGAAATCATTTCACCCCTAGCAAGACGATGACGCCACTAAGATGCAAAGAGCTACTGTAAATGAAATAGAATGAAAAGATCTTAGGACAATCCGGAAACTCAATTCTAAACAGGAAACAAGTTGAAAAGACATGGGAGGAGAGTGATTCTATCTATCTATCTATCTATCTATCTATCTATCTATCTATCTATCTATCTATCTATCTATCTATCTATATACAGCGGTAGAAATAAGTATAAGAAGTATCAGAAAACACCACGGTTTCCCATTTCTCCTTTGTCCATGTTACTTTTTTCATTACCCAATCTACGCGCATCTTGTGTTTAGCAGTTAAAGCAGGGACTGGCTTCCTGTTTCCATACACGAGTTTTGACAATTCACAGAGAAGTTGACGAACTCTTTTTGGAGTGATGGGTAAATTCTGTAATTTTTGACGACCTCTTGAGTTTGATCATCCTTTAGAAGCTTCTCGAAAAAGTCAACATCTGGCTGCATTTGTAATTTTAGGTGGACGACCTGGACATTTTCTGGTGCCATAGGATTCAGTGCCCTTTAGATAATTTCTCACAACTGATCAGGATCTCGACAGTTCTCTTGCAATGAAACCTATAGATTTTTCTTCCAGTTTATAGGCAGAAATTTGCCCTTTTTTCATTTTCATTAAGTGGGGAGTTCCTAGGCATTTTGCAGTAACTGTATTCAATTATGAATTGTTTAAATTCAAATGATAAGAGTCTTAATAGGACTTCTTCTTCCTTTGCAACCCCCACAAAACACACACCCTCGAAAGCACAGTTTTGTTAATCCTTTTTTGGTGGAAATTGATGCTAATAATATGTATACTATCCTCAATCTAATTAAAAAAATTTCAGAGGAGTAATAAGAAAATTATTAACAATTTCATTGGTAATATTATTTCCACCATCGTATATATTTGATTATTATAATAATAATTTTTAAATAAATTTAATTCTATAAACGATTTATTTGTTTTTTTTAAAAAAAATAGTCTATTAATTAATTAAAAAAAAGAAAATAATTTTTAAACACCGTTATCAATGTTCAATATCTATCTATTTACAGAATATTTCTAATCCCGCAAAATTGAACTGTGAATAATAAGTCGACTTTTCTCTCTCTTTCTCTCTCTCTCTCTCTCTCTATAATATATATATATTATATATATATATATATATAATTTAACGGAAAAACGTCAACCCTGTTACTGAAAAAAGGAGTTTTCTCGTTGATAAAAAAACAAAAAACACAGAAAACGACAATACTTTTCTTTATGAATCGGATATCATCTATCTGCTAGTTTATAAAAATATATCCCCATTTACCTACCCTACCTACCTAAAAGAGTCAGAAATATATCTTTGTCTTACTTTCTAAAGTGCTAAGTATAAAATTGATAGTCAATTTTGCAGTTAAGATAAAAATGAAAACGTTAAACTATTCCCAAAGATTATTTTGGGCATCTCGCGTCGATGTCCGCATTATAGGAAACAAAAATGATAGATTGGTTTGTTTCAAAGACCTTTAAATTACACCATAATCGATTTGTCTTAAAAGTTATTGGGTTGGCGATCCCAGCGTTCACTTTGAACTAAATTAGAGTGAAATAGAATACCAACGAATTCTGCTTTTAATTTAAACGAGTCAGGCCTTGTAATTAACACACCAGACAATCCAGAAACTGTAAGTTTTAGCCACGAAATTTTGAAAGCACACACATCCTGATAATGATGCTAATAATAATGATCCTGTAATTAAAAAAAAAAATGGGAGCTGGTAATAACCATATTTTGAAATCTAATAATATTTTTAAATAATTTATTTTATATATTTGTTTTATATATATATATATTCTAAAAATAATTTTTAAAATTGATTTAAAAACGTATTCTAATCCAAACACGACTTTTATAAAGAATTTATACAAGTACGAATTTAACGGAAAAATGCCGAAAACCTTTTTGTCGTTGATAAAAACAAAAAAACAGACGACATGCATTGATATATATATATATATATATATATATATATATATATATAAAATAACACGTTATAAATGATTGGATTTCTCTGTATCCTTGGAAACAAAAATGATGAATTAATTTTAAAAACTCAGAAATTTAAAAATATTATTCCAAAATTCACTGGAAGAGGAAACAATTAATCAATTAATTTATTAAATTTGAATTTTTAGCTTCGAATTTTGAAACATAAATTTACATTGAGCACTATTTTGTAAAAATAAATATATATATATATATATATATATATATATATCTTTAATTGTTTAAAATATTCTTTTTTTTTATATTTGGATATATATATATATATGGAAAAGAACGAAGAATAAGATTTTAGCGTTCAAAACATTAAGTTAAGGCAGAGCTCACTACAAAAGTAGAGCAATAGATATTTATTTATTATACACTGTTACATGGGAACATGTACATACCCACTACAAAACTGTACATCTTGTTTCAACGTTTAAAAAATTAACGTTTCTTCAGGTGGGAAATCACGATGCTACTCTACAGTATACCCGAGTAACATCGCGATTTCCCACCTGAAGAAACGTTAATTTTTTCAACGTTGAAACAAAATGTACAGTTTTGTAGTGGGTATGTACATGTTCTCATGTAACAGTGCACAATATAAATAAATATATGTGCCTGTGTGCTTGCGTGTGTGTGTGCAGAGCAGAGAGAGAGAGAGAGAGAGAGAGAGAATGTGTGTGTCGGGGATTGACAGATTTTCCAAAGTGTAATAGAGCGAAAATAAAATAGAATATATATATTGATAGGCAACTAGGAAAAATGTAGAGACGGAGAGATAGGTATTAGGAAAGGTCAATTGATATATATATATATATATATATATATATATATATATATATATATATATATATATTCGCTTGAGGATGAAACGGGACTAAACACCTCAATTCAACTTAATTTTAATAATTATTGGGATGGTTTCGGCTCTCGTTTTTGAAACATGAGAACTCTTATGTAGCAGAAGGAATCATATTTTTAAACAAAAATATTATTATAATAAAGCTCTACTTCGGTATGGAGCACTGTCTTCTTAAAAATAAAAACAAAATACTAAGGAACCCCGGATTATGCACCCAACGTGTTCTTTTCTATTTTCTGCATACCTGCGCACTTATACATATATATATATATATATATATATATATATATATATATATATATATATATATATATATAGTTATGAAAAAACTAGGTAATCTCCAGAGAGCTCAATGTAAATCCAGAACAAATAATTTAAATAAAAACAGACCCCTTTAAGGTTCCATGTAATAAATTATTTCACCACAAAGGACTGCGGATCATCAGACTTTACTTCCAAAAGTTGAAACGAAAAGTCTGATGATCCGCAGTCCTTTAAAAGGGCTGTGGTGAAATAATTTATTACATGGAACCTTAAAGTGGTCTGTTTTTATATTTATATATATATATATATATATATATATATATATATATATATATATATTTGGCCCCCCAAAAAAAAAAAAGGATACACTCTGGTCAAACCTTGTCGACACTAAGTCTGCCTATCTCTTTGGGTTTACTATCTATCTATCTATCTATCTATCTATCTATCTATCTCTCTCTCTCTCTCTCTATATATATATATATATATATATATATATATATATATATAAAATATAAAAAAAAAATAAAAAGAGCTGATTATTCATCACATCAGACAACATTCTTTCTCCTCTTCAACTTCTCGTTCGTCTCCATTTTTATCCCATTTTGTTTACAATTCTATGACATTACTGAGGTTTCGTCTATGTTATTTAGCTTCCTGTCAGGAAACATATGCAGTGAACATGCGAACAATAGTCGCCTTTCATGAGTTCACTATTCGATCTCAAAATATCCCCTTATCTCGGCAGACAATTGCAAGAATCTACGTTCTGTTTCTGACAAGGGAAGGCTGGGGGAATCTGCCGCCACCCCTTCATTTGCACGGCCTTTTACCGATCTGAACGGGTTTTCAGTAAAGAGCTCAAAGCAAATATGGAAGGGACTGAAACTGGCCGAATTTTCGTTTTGTTAAATAACCACAAACAAGTATCATATATATATATATATATATATATATATATTAGTGTGAGCTGGTTCTCTGTTCTTGCCAGAGCACACACGTTATTCCATCTGAAGGTGTTGGAGTCGCTGTTTATCAGGTTCAGGCGACCCGCTCTTTGTAAACAAAGAGACTGTTTGCTTCGGCTTGCGGTGCCATGTCTCTAGCATCTTTGCTGTTATAACTTTTATTATTATATTTTTTCCATGTTCATTCATTCACGTCAACCACGACAGACTTTTTTCTCATAATTTGTTTCCCCATTTACAGTTCTGACGAGAGGGGACGAAACCGGTCCACTTGTGTTCGTGTTTTTGTTTTAAAATTTATCATGGTCTATAGTAAAAAATTCTTGCCTTTAATTGCATAATAAGTTTTTGTACTGTTAAAAAATATTTTTAATATATATATATATATATATATATATATATATATATATATATAAATATATAAACAAAATCTTTTTAATATATATTTATATATATATATATATATATATATATATATATATATATATATATATATATATAAAAAAAAGAGGTTGTAGTGGTTCCAACGAGAGTATATTGAAAAGAAGAGAAGAGAGGTGCCGCAAACGTTTTTGGTTGTGATGTGGATTTATTTAGAAAAAATATTATGCTTTGTTTTACATAATTTTACTACGACACGTGTTTCTGGTCTCGCGACCGTCTTCAGGTGAAAGCGGAGATTTCCACATATTATTAAAAATAATTAATTTTTTCCTTACGTTTTTCAGTCTTAAATATGTGACATTTTTGTTTTTGTGTTAGTAATCCGAATTTCTTTCTTGAATTTCTTTATATATATATATATATATATATATATATATATATATATATATATATATATATATGTATATATATATATATATATAAAGAAATGTAGATTTAAGACGTGCTATGTTTATGGGATAAAATGCTCAATATCAGAGATAGAGTCTCTCTCTCTCTCTCTCTCTCTCTCTCTCTCTCTACATATATATATATATATATATATATATATATATATATATATATATATATATGTATGTATGTGTGTGTGTATATACTGATTCCCTGTAACTTGGGAAGTATATGTATGCACGTATGTGTGTATGTGTGTGCGTGTATGTACTGATTTCTTGTAATGGAACGGTATGTGTGTGTGTATGTGTGTGTATGTGTGTGTGTGTGTGTGTGTGTGTGTGTGTGTGTACAAATGAGTTCACTGATTCCTCGTAGTGAGGCAATGTGTATGTATGGAGTTGGGATATACACGTATATGCACGCATGCTGACAGAAACACACGAAAATGGAAATAGATCTAAGAACACACAGGGGTCATTAAAAGATTAGAATGCCGACAACTACTCCATTTCTCCTGTCTAATCTTAATTGTTTTATAACCCGTCACGCATAACCCTTCACTGCCAGTTCAAGAAAGACATTTTGTCGCTAAAACAGAAAAAGAGAATGTCCCATATCGGGAATATTTAACATCGAAAAACATAAAGGAAAAATTTTTTAATAATATGTGGAAATCTCCACCTTTTGCCTGATGACGGTCTTGAAAGACAGAAGGAAAACATTTTATGTTTCCGCGATCATCCCATGCTTTAAATGAAAATTTTTATCATTTCCTACCCAAAATTTACCAGAACGATTGAATTTGAGTTTCTATGGACAAACGGAAGATATTGTGCCACACGTCGGCATGCGGGCTACAACCAGCCCGCCCGCCCAGTCAATTGTGATTTTTCTTTATTTTCTACTTAAACATATTCAGAAAGCCATTACCAGAGTATATGGGCCTCCAGGAGTCATGCGTTTCAATCGCGTCTTTAATTTCTCTCCGCCGTTAAAAGATGTCACGTTTGTTTAAAAAATTCTGAAATTGCAAAATATCAAGCTCTTTTTGCAAGTGCTGAAAAAAACTCAGCTTCGAAAATAATTCAGATAAGGTGCGCGTAAAAAAAAGTCAAAGACGAGATTCCAGTGATTTTTATGAGCACTGTACAAGATGGGAGGAAGATTTTCACCAAATGACAAAATAATCCTGTTTCATCCATTCAAATTGGGATATTTACTTGAAAGTATATTATGGCCATTACTATGGGAAGAATTTGGCGCAATAATTTCTTAACCTAGTCTGTACTATTTTAGTCTGAACATATCTGAATAAGCTTCATATATCTGTATCTATAAATGCCATTCTGTTAGTGTGTCTGTGTGTTTGTCAACTTGTTACCTCATCCTGAGCAAACCGTTCGTCCGATTGGCATGAAAATTCACACACAGATCGGAAATTTATGGCATTCGTACTTGACGTCTTCGGATTTTTCGATTGTTCCCCCGATTTTGAAAAAAATCGATAAAACCGATAGGGGGTCGAATGTTGATTCGAAAAAAAACTTATCAGGTTTCAGTGATAGTTTTCATAAATTCCAAATGATATCCACCAAACTCATGTTGAGCAATAATGTCCTTACTTATAGTTTTGAGGTGCTGTTCTTTGTTTTTAAAAATTGATATCACTTATCGGAAAAAATCGATCATTTTGGGACATCCGATTCAAATCCAATGTAGCTGATTTTTGGCTCTGTTTTTCGCAAACGGCAAGGAATTTTCACGAAAATCATGTTGAGCATTAGTTTTATCAATAGGTATTAGTTGCTGACCTTTTTCTTCAATATCGGTATCAATTATCGGAAAAAATCGATAACATCATGTCACTTTTGACTTCCAATTCAAATCCAGTCAAGCTGATTTTTGCCTAAATATTTTTCGCAAATGGAGAAGAATTTCCACCAAAATTACGTTGAGCATTGATTTTATCAACAGTTATGAGGTTCTGATATTCATTTTCAATGTCGATATCAATTACTGGAAAAAAATCGATACAGTCGATCACATTGGGACATTCGATTTAAGTCCAGTCTAGCTGATTTTTGGCTATATTTTTCGCAAATGGCGAATAATTTTCAGCCAAATTCCCGTTGAGCATAGTATTTACTGACAATATTGAGGTGCTGACTTTTGTTTTCAATATCTGTTTCAATTATCGGATAAAAATCGATGAAATCATATCCCCTTTGACTTCCCATTCAAATCGAGTTTACCTGAATTTGGCGATGTTTTTCGCAACTTGCTTGGGATTTTGATTAACTTTATCAGCTTTAGTCTTGACAATTAAAAACTTTTGCCTTGTGAGCTCCTTTGTGACCAATTAATACCTGAGGGAATTTGATGCAATCATGTCTTCATCGGAATTTGCGAATACACCAATCAAACGTATGTTCAACTGAGACGTCTACACTACAGACTCTACAGCTGATTGTTATTCACACACGCGTGACCATGCTTCACATAGCGGCATCTCATTGGCTGAGTGCAGTACGCGGTCGCTGATTGGTGCTCGAGACCCTAGGACGCTCGCTTATTGGCACAACCGATTGGCCAGTAATACTTCGCATTTGAACCTGCTATGCACAGCTGTGAGTCAAAGGTCTCACTTCTACTCCTGTTACGCCGCTAATTCGGTTGATACGATAGGCTCCTTCAACTGATCATTTCTCTTACCGCAAGTTGTTTCTTACGTTTTTGTTTTCCGTTTGTTTGTTTAACTACATGATTCCAGCTACCATAAACAATTTATTCAGCTGTTTTACTTAAATACCTGCCTCCCCGATTCTGGCACATGCTTTGCGATACTAAATTAGACTTTGTACTCCTGCAATTGAGCAACACTAATCAACCACTACTAGCATCACTTTTCCCCATGCCGCCAAAAAGGAGGGTACGTTTTAGCTTTCGGTCTGCAAAAGCGTCCGCTATGAGGGCAAGAAGGGCCCGCGAGTCCCAGGAGCAGACTACAATGCGACTATCACAGGTCGCGCAACGCAGCGCCCTCACGCAGGCCTCACAGTCACAAGAGAAGCGTGCCACCTGCTTGGCTGGGAAAGCTGCCTACAGGGCTTCGTTGCGATCAAGGCTCAAGAATGCACAACGGTCGAGAATGAACGCCCAGGCTGCAGCAATCGCTTCTGCATCTCGGGCTTCCGAGGCTCATCATCAAAGGCTTCTTCGTAACGTAAGAAACGCTGCTGCCACTGCGAAATCAAGGACAGTAGAGACACTTGACGGCAGACGCGCCCGTCAATCCAGGGACGCTGCTGCAACAGCGAGCGCTAGGGCTGCTGAGACATCGCTCCGTAGATCTGTGCGAAATGCTAAGAATTCTGCCACCACTGCCAGGTCGAGGGCAGCTTAAACATTCGACCGCAGGCGCGTACGTCAATCCATGGACGCTGCTGCAACAGCGAACGCTAGGGCTGCTGAGACACCGCTACGTAGGTCTGTTCGAAATGCTAGGAATGCTGCCACCACTGCCAGGTCGAAGGCAGCAACAGCTAGGTCGAGAGAGTCCGAGACAGAGCTGCAGCGGGCAACCCGCAATGCCCGAAACGCTGCAGCGACTTCTGCTGCCAGAAACCCCGAAGGCCCATAGACAAGAGCTAACGGACTTTCAAGGGCTGCTACAAACATGGCCGCCGTGCGCTTATCTCAAACTCCCCAAGCTCGCTGCATGCGTTTCTACGGCGACATTCAGCGCCTTGCGGCCGCCAGTGGTATTACCTGTCCCAGTAGCTCTTTTTGGTCTTTCTTGGCTTTCAATTACGACCCCGGCATTAACTTAACTGCGCGTGACATCAGTGTAGGGTCCATGACCTGTGTTTGCCAATTCTGCAACGCCCACAAATGGGCAAGGAAGACTGCCGGTTTGTGCTGCTCCTCCGGCAAAGTTCGACTGCCACCTCTGCATGAACCACCTATCCCGTCGAGGGGACTTATTTGGGGCTCAGGTGGTTCGAGAAGAGGGTTGGATGCCCAATTATAAAGTACAGGGGCAAGTACACCACCGCATTGGGTCTCTGCTGCCTGAGGAAACCTCTACGCCTAAATTCCTTCAACTGCACTTTATTGCAGACTACAACCTACAGGCCGAAAACTGGATTGGTATTTTGCCGCCGTTGGGAAGAGTTCCTCGCAGGGACGTCATACTACTACTTCAGGCCATGTTTCACGAGGTTAAGAGCCACATTCGCAGTTTCAAATATGCTTTGGAAAATGCTGCCTTTCCTTCCTTCAGCATTGTAATTGACGCCGACAAACGGCCTCATGATGAACACGAACGCCGCTACAATGCTCCTGCGTACAACGAAGTGGCCGCTGGGGAGCAAGACCGCATTCGCAATAGTGTCCTCAAATCAAGAGGCGGCGCTCTTTGCAGGATTTCAGAGACCCATCGATCATATGACGCATTGCTGTACCCTTTACTTTTCTCTTATGGTGACAATGGCTACCACTTCGGCATTCCTCTTCATACTCCGGGTGGCCAACCTATAACGTCTTCCAAAGCCTTATAGTGCAAGGCCTTCTACACATACCGTTTCATGGTTAGGGATGGAGACTTCAACCTGCTTTATAGATGCAGGGAGCTTTTCCACCAGTTTGCGGTTGACATGGCCGCTAAGATGGAATCGGAGAGGCTTTGTTTTATACGGTATCATCAGAAACAGCTGCGCTCAGATTCCTACGTACACTTACGCGACAGCATTCGAAATGAAGTCAATCCCCGCGACCTAGGGAAGCTGTGCATTCTGCCCTCTACCTATACCGGAGAGGGCGTTATATGCATGAACGCACGCAGGACGCTGTGACATACGTTAGGCAATATGGGCGGCCAGATATATTTATTACGTTTACCTGCAACCCCAAATGGGTTGAGATAACGCGTGAACTCCTACCCAGGCAGGGCTCTTACAGTCACAGACATGACATTATCGCTTAAAACTGGGAAAACTTATGGACTTAATAGTGAAGAGGCGAGTCCTACAGTGATAACGCAACCACTATTTTTAAAAAATTGACCGATTATGAACGGGTGACAGTCTTCGTGTAAGCAAGGAGCAGCAACATAGCAATCACCTATTGCCACCGGTTGCCCTTGATCTCATTGATTTTGCTACCAGTGAGATTCCCGGCCTATCACTGACCTCAACATCTGCGGATACATGCGTAAGTTCAATAATTCAAACCCCAAAGCAATTTAACTACACAAAACCCCGAGCAACGACGGGCTTTACTGCTAGTTAAGAATATATAAGGTCATTGACCAATGGCCTCGGTTTCATTTCTTATGGAGCCTTCTGGGGATGAACGCCTTTTTGTTTCATTAAGTGACAGTGAAATATTTCAAAGAAATAAAAGTGCTTCTTAGAAACAAGTTGTTTTAGAACAAACTTGGTGAATAGAAAGTAAAGTAACAAAAACCTACATCAAAATACAGCCCATATTTGGACAACTCTCTTCGAGACAAAGAACTGAACAAGACCAGAATGAATTTGTGGAACAAAGGCTGCAAAGGGAAAATCAAGGATTCTGCATGCTCAACTTCAAGCAAGAAGAATGCAGTGGAATTCAGCAGCATTTAATTATAATCTTTCATATGACTATGCTTCTGAGGAACAAAGATCATAGAGACTTCAAGGTTCGAGGGTCAGATCTAAAAAAATTGAGACAGCAAGAATCTGAAGAGGAAAGATCCTTAAGACTTCAAGATCAAAGAATAAGAACCAAACAACAAGATGAATTTGTGGAACATAAGTTTGAAATGCAAAAATACAACAGGATTCTACATGCCCAACTTCAAGCAAGAAGAATGCAGTGGAATTCAGAGCAATTAATTATAATCTTTCATATGACTATGCTTCTGAGCCCTCAATTCAAATTGCTTCCATGGACAAACTTTGTTCTCATTGTGGTGTAGAAAATTGGATGAGGTAACATATTTGACTGTGTTGTTCCATTAGCGAAGTTTGATTAGAACATTATCCTGATTCATTAGATTTGTTGAAGAACCTCGTTCTGAACAGAGGCTATTGGAACTTTAGAAGAATATTTAGGAATAAAACAATGCATTCCGAATGACTTCCTTTGGCGCTAAGTTCATTCATGAGGGACTATTTTTGCTCACTTTCAAAGTGCAGGGACCAGTTTATCACAGAATTGAAGCACTACCTAAAGAAAAACTTTATCCATTACAGATACACTTTATCCTTTACAGATATTTAGGAATAAAGTGTCGCTGCCGACACTTGAGTTTGAACATCGATCGCCAGCGAGCAAACACAGTCGATTCTATTACTGAATTAATTAGACCACGTTACCATAGAGGAAAGACATATATGGGAGGTCGCGTGATATCTTGAGGATCGTTATTTCTACTCTATCCTCTATTAGTATACGGATCACCATTTCTATTCTATCCTCAATTACTATACGGACCGCTATTCTCTACTCTATTCACTATACTATTTCTCTATTCAGATCACTATACGCTGGTTACTTTTGAGCGAGTATTATCGAGCAAGTACTATGAGTGCGAGTGATATTCGAAGGCGTCTGACACTAGAATGGTTCAACGGCGTTACTATAGTTGTATCTGTGATTACAAAGTCTCTGCTACAATGAGCACTACGAAAGTGACAACGAGTATTCATTAACATCACAAAAGTTTCAAACGAGTGTTTGTTGACATCACAAAACTTTGTTAGTGATATGAGGTAGCCGGCTGAAAAAAGAGTTCAAGGAAACATGGATGTAGACATTGACTATATTTGGAATCTCCAAGAAATTCTACATGAAAAGAATAGTTATGTGAGAAGTTTCAAATATGCTCTAAAGGCAGATTCATGTTCAGTGTTGCCAGGTACGATAGATTTTGAAAAGAAACAACCTGAAGAATATTCTCAGGGATGTGATGTACCTGAGTGCAATGAATTTGCTATTAATAATGAAAGGTGAAGAGACAGGATGTCATCGTGACATTATACTTCATAGGAGAGACAATCAGATAAAAAAAAGTGTTATGGGGTCCTCCCCTTTTCATATAAGTGTACTCTACCAGTGTTACTTGGACGGCTGCCGTCAAATACCCAGAGTTAGACAGTCAGTGAGGGAGGATATACGGAGCGAGAGAGAGAGAATATACGAATGGAGATAGTGTGAGGTAACCTCTTGTAGAAGTCAGTTACAAGCACGTAGACTCTAAGGAAGCCCTACTTCGAGACTGTATATATCTATCTGTATTTGCTACTAACCGCGTTCCTGGACTTACTAACAGTATTATCCGTTGTATGATTGTGTAAATACATTTTATTTCTTATATTTAATTATTGCGTTTGTTATTCCTTGGAGACCGAATTCATCTCGGAATGCACAACAAAAAGATATGTTCATCGTTCATATGATGCCTTGTAATATCCATTGTTATTTGTGACTGAAAAGGATGGATATCATCTACGCATTTCCAAGGCTGAATCAGAAGCTGATGAAAAACAAGACTATCTCTGCAATGGATTTCTATGACTACTACTTCATGATTCATCCGAATGCATTCAATCATCTTTACAGAATTCAACAATTGTTCCACCATTACGTGGTTGACGTATGCAAAAATTGAATCAGAGAGATTAGGATACCTTAGCAGGAACCAAAAACAATTCAGATCTAAAGAGAATTGCTAACTTGAAAGATGCAATCAATAATGATGCCGTTGCAACAGAATTAAGCCAACTTTGTATCTTGACATCCAGTTTTATGCGAAGCCCACAGTACTTGCATGAAAGTACACACGATGTCTTATGACTTATGTTAGATAATATGACCACCGTAATTTATTCATAAGCTTCACCTGCAATCCAAAATGGAAAGAAATTCAAAATGATCTGCTTGAAGACATGATCTTACAGCCAGTGTGTTTAGACTGAAATAAATCAAAATGATGGACTTACTCACAAAAGTATTTGGTCCAATTAGATGCTATATGTACACTATAGGGTGGCAAAAACTTGGGCTACCTCATGCTCACATTTTAAAGTTCATTCTAATCAAATTGATAACATCATTTCTGCTGAACTACCAAATCCGACTGAAGACAGATCACTTTATTAAATGGTGAAAGTACACTTGATCCATGGTCCATGTGGTGTAATGAACGGACATTCTGCCTGTATGAAAGACAAGATGTATACCAAAAGATATCCCAGAGGTACCTTGCAAGACACACAGTCTGGTCAAGATGGATATCTATCTTACAGAAGAAGAAAACCTGAAGATGTTGGATTTCAAGCAATGGTTGGCAATCCTGTCTGAAGGTGATAATAGGTGGATTGTTTTTTAATGTCCTTTCTTTCTGAAAATATGCTCACATCAATGTTGAATTTTGCAATTCCGTGAAATCGATCAATTGTATATACAAATATGTAAACAAAGGATCAGATGCTGCCGTGTTTGATCTCCAATACCCAAATAATACAACTGCAATCAATAATTCCCAACAAGATCGATATATCAGTAGCAATGAAACTTTCTGGAGAATATACAGTTTCGTCGTTCATGAAAGGTATCGAACAGTCAAAAAATTAGAAGTACATCTAGAAAATGGACAAAGAGTTTATTTTCCACCTGAATTAACTGCAGCATAGGCAAAGAATCCAAAAGGAACAATTTTTGACGGCTTTCTTCAAATTACGTTCAAATGATCCATTTGCCAGAACATTATATTACCACCAGGTTCCACCCTGTTACCCGTGGAATAAATCAAGAATTGGACCTGAAGAAGATTTTCAGTTGAAAGCAATTCAGATATCAGATTTTATATCACATTTGGTCGTGTATATATAGTGCATCCAAATCAACGGGAATTTAATTAAGAATGATGTTGCATGAAGTTTAAGGTTCATAGTCTTTGGAGGACCTTCGGGGAATTTTTGGAATTGTTTACACAACTTACAGAGAAGCCTAAAAGCATAAAAGAGGACTTCTTAGTCAATGGGATGTAGCACTCTCAGAGGCGTCAGTGTCCCATATTGCAAAACAGTATTAGATCTCATTTTGCTGTCCTTATTAAAACCTACGGTGTCAGCAAGCCTTAAGGCCTGTCGAATAAATTTAAGGAAGATCTGAGGACTTTCTCTATCAGGACCAGCAGAGATATCATGATATGGTTGTTAATTACTATCAAAAAATTCATATTGATTGATATTGAAAATCAAATCGTGGACATGGGATGTGATGAGTTACCAAAATATGGACGTCCACAGACTGTCAGAGGTGTAGGTAACCGATTAATATTTGAGAGAAACCTTTTGTGGAGTAAATACTACACCGCGTGGACTCTATGAACTAGTTCATAACTATAAATAAAGAGCTCCAAGTCATAGGTAAGAAGAAGAAGCCGTTTGGAGTCAATCTTCAGACGAAGTAATAGAGGCGCCACGGTAAGTTGCCAAAGTATTACTCATATTAAAATCCAAGAGAAACATGTTCAAAATCTTGCTGGAATCCTCAATGATGACCAAAAAGTGGCATGTTACATCATCACTGAAAAAGTCAAGTACCAGAAAAAAAAAAAGGTATTTTAAACTAGATGCCACAGGAAGACATTTGTAATAACTTTGATACTGGCTAATCTCAGAAAAGAATGCAGAATTGACCTTGCTGCAGAATCATCTGAAATTGCTTCCACATTACTACCATGGGGGAGGGTAAGAACTGCTCATACTGCATTCAAACTTCCACTTGACCTTTATAATGAATGAAAACACAATCTGCAACATTAGCAAAGCTACTGGGATGGCAGAAGTTATAAGACAATGTGACTTCATTGGGTTTTATGAATGCTCTATGATGCATAAGAGAGTTCTGGATGCTATTTATGGAATGTTAAGAGATACTGTGCTGTGTAAAAATTGTGATCCAGTCAAATCTTTTTTGGAAAAAAAAACTTGTTTTTTCTTAATTTTTAAGATAAAAAATAAAGTTTTAAAATATTGTTTATAAGTAAGGAAAATCGTACAGTGTCAGCAACTTTATAAAATTCTTAATTTTAAAAAAAAAATACTTAAGAAACAAACCTAAAGCATTAAAAGATGTCATGTTTGTTTTAAAAAATTCTGTACTTGCAAAATATCAGGATCTTTTTGCAAGTGCTGAAAAAAACTCATCTTCGAAAATAATTCAGATGGCCACAAGATAAGGTGCGCGTAAAAAACGTCAAAGATGAGATCCCAGTGATTTTATGAGCACTGTACAAGATGGGAGGAAGATTTTCACCAAATGTGAAAATAACCCTGATGAGTCACTTTTTTGCACGGTAACAAACTTGTTAAATACTTTAAAAAGTCATTTTTTTTTGGGGGGGGGTCCAAAATATAATAGTCCCGAATTATGTTTTACGTTTTTAGAAATTATGTATATTTTAATTGAAAAATGAATATTTTTTTTATTTTTATTTAAAGTTAAAAATAATTCAAAAAATTATTGCTGAGTCACTTTTTTGCAGAACACAGTATAAGAAACAGTTTGCGAATGGAGGTGTCATTTTAGTTTTATCAGGAGATTTCAGGCAAATTCTTCCAGTTATAGCAAAAGGAACAAAAGCTGATAAGAATCTCGCATGCTTGAAATCTTCCAAACTTTGGTAATATGTCAAAATCATAAAACTGAAAAGAAATATGAGAGCTGCTCTGCCTAATGTTCGAACGTCTGAAGAATTTCAAAAAAGATCATTATTCCTGAGAGAAGGAGAAGCTCCTGTGGACAATGACAACTGCTTAAACTTGTCACCAATAACATCCTGATGCTGTCTGGCAAAGAATTAAACACCAAAGTATTCCCAAATATCAAGGAACATTATCAGAATTACAAGTGGTTAAGTGAGAGAGCAATTTTGGCTCCAAAAATATTACTGTGAATTCCATTAACTTTGGACTTTTGAAAATCCTCCCCCAGAGAGTGTAAATCTTATAAGAAAATTAGATTGTAGATTCTTCATAGTTACTGAATTAGCTTTTGAACTCATTAGATTTATCTGGTCTACCACTTCACAAATTAGATCTCAAAGTTGGTGCTCCGATAATATTATTAAATATAGATCCACCAATTCTCTGTAATAGAACCAGACTTGTAGTTAAGAACATGATGCCACACCTTATTGAAAGAACCATTCTGTCATGATGTGGTAAATGAGAAAATGTTTTCATTCCAAGAATACCTTTGATCCTAAATGATGTAAAGAGATTGCCGTTTCCAGTGAAACTAGCCTTTGCGATGTCTATAAATAAATCCCAAGTACAGACCCTCTCAGAGACTGGTATGTATGCACATTGAAGAAACATGCTTTTCCAATGGACAACTTTATGTTACATATTTAAGAGTTGGAAGCAAAAGTAATCTGGTTTCACTCCACAATCTTTCATGATGATATTTCACGGAGTATTCTCAATGTTGTAAACCAATTCTTCTTCTGTTCTCATATTAGAAACATTTTAGTAAATTGAATTTGAATTGCTGTATTTAAATACTATAATAGATTAGAATAATTTTAAAAGATAAATATAAAATTGTATTTGAATTTTTAGATTTTGATGTTTTGTTTTTGTTTGGTTCGATTTTTGTGTTTACATATTAGAATTCGAATAATTATCTTTGAACTGTTATGCTTTCATGGGTGCTATGTTTTTGTGTTAATAAAGAAGTTTCTAAAATGGTTACATTTTTATGCAATAGGTAATATCATCCCCTGGTAATGCCGTGTAGTTCTGCTAGTTCCTCTTAATAATAATAAATTTTTTTTTTACGAAAAAACTTTGTTCTTATTAATTTGGGGGCATTTTTTCTCTTGCATGCTTATTTTTTAGCGAAACACACACACACATATACATAGGGTGCGATTGATAAATTGTCGCCTAAATTACGCAGAAATGAAAATAACATTGACATCTTATTTTAAAAGGTATAGGTAACAAAATTACGCAAAAATATTTCATCGCGGCCAACGCCGGGCACTTCTGCTAGTACATATATATATATATATATATATATATATATATATATATATATATATATATATATATATATGTGTGTGTGTGTGTGTTTCTCATTAGTATAAACGGTATATGTAGTGGATGCACATATTTGAGTAGACACCCTCTTTTTAAATGGAATAACTGACGTCTCTCTGCCTTGGTTTTCCGAGAGACTTTAACAAAGAAATTGTACCATCCAGTGGGTTTTGAATGTGAATCTCATTTTAAAGAATAAACTAGCGTTTAGCCCGACGTGCTTCTAGACTGCTAAGCCACGAAGAACTTCACTTAAAGGAAGGCTAAAATGACGGAGGACGAATATTTTCTGTAAAACTTTCTCGGACATTCCGGCCGGTAAATGTTGTTTAATACTGTTTATTATAAACAGAGCATTTACTTAAATATTTGTATCTATTAAAAGAATGTTAAACATAAAAGTGTCTTAAAATAATTGTCGAACTTTGTCCATTTCATAATATATATATATATATATATATATATATATATATATTGAACAATAAGAAAATAAAAAATTAAAAAATTAAAATCATTAGACACACTGGGTTGTAGATTAATATTCTTTCGTTTTTTTATTATTATTATTCCATTTAGATTCCTCGACTAGTTTCGACCGAAATGGCCATCATCGGGAGGAGAAATATTTCTGCTTGCTGTTAATAGTGAACTACAGAAATGAATGTTTGTTGGCGAAAATGAACTTTTGTCTGTAGTTTTCATTTGTTTTTTTATTTTTTTATCTTTTTCACATGAATCTTTTAACATTCCTTGTGTTGGTCAAACAGTCTCTTTTAAGTTGTTATTTGAGATAAGAACTGGATAGATACATTTTATCCTGAATTCTCTGGTCAGTTTGACACTTTTATTGGACCTGGTGAAGGGATGTGTCTCTGTTTAGTGTTTGTGTGTGTGTTATTTGGTTCTTAGGGAGTGAGTGAGTATGATATGTGTAAGCGTGTGTATTGCTGTAGGTGTGTGTTATCATTTGGCTCATTATATTATATATATATATATAAGTAATTCATCGAGTCTGATAGAAACCTCAACAGAATGCAGAAAGCACTGGACTGACGTTTCGTCCTATATTTGGGCCTCATCAGCAGTGCGCATCCACTACCGAGAATTGAAATGTTTGTAAGTTTGTATGTATACAGGACGCGATGGGTAAATTGTTGCCATTTTATATTGTTAATTTCGTGTACGAGTATTGTTTTTTTTTTTTTTATTTTGTCAACTGCCCAGTATAGTAGGGTCAGTTGGGCAACGTCTGTGAGGAAAAGAGCAGCATGACGGAATGCAGCCCGCCAAACATTTGCTTGACATTCACGCCAGAAGCTCCAAAACGAAGATTTTAGAGGACACTACAGAGGATTCGGAAAGAGTTTTATCCGTCTAATGGTGATTACGAAGGTGTGCGCAGTATCCTTAGTAATGACGACATGATGTCTCCATTCATCTTCTAACAGGGCCACAGTTTCAAGACGGAGGCCTACATCAAGTGTCTGGAAGTGATGCTCTGGGTCAAGAGGGTGTCTGCCGGAAGACACTATGTATGGCAACATAGCTCTGCCCCATGCCACAGACGTAGGAGAACCCAGTCATGCCTGACAGACAATTTCTGCGGCCACATCACCCCTTATATCTGTCCACCTATCTTCCCAGACTGCAACAACCTCGATTATTATGTGTGAAGCGCACAAGAGACCAACTATCTCCTTGTGACACCAAAGATGGAACTGAAGGCAAGAATTATGGTAGCATTCAGCAAGTTAAGCAAGAAGACCGTCCAAAAGAGTTGCAAGAGATTTCGAAGTCGTCCAAAGGATGTGGTTGAAGCCAGTGGCAATTTTATTGAATAAATTTACTCTTTAATATTTCAAGATAATTTTGTAAAATTTTGCTAAATGAATTTGTTAAAATGAGATGCCAATGATATTTTCATTTTTATGTAATTTAGACGACAATTTATACATATCATCCTAATAATATACATACTTATAGTTGATGTGAAAATAACTCTACATACTGTAAGTGATTCCAATACATTTACTTACTCTTAAAAGAAATATAGTATATTAGAAATTAAAAGTGAAAATATTTTTCAAATTGTAGTTAAATAAAACGTATTCTAACCTAAATACACACCGCCAAAATTTTTAAATATACAAATACAAAAATGCCGTAAGAATCTTTGCCGTTAACAATAAAATTTAAAAAAATCCAGACGACATGCATTTAACGGATGTCAGATTTCATTGAAGAATACATCCCTACCCCTACCAATATCAAAATACAGACATAATGAATACGCAAACACCCCTCGTCTGGTTGAAATGAATTTCTCTGTTTCCTTGGAAACGTGAATTATGATTTTTGCTGACTTTAAAACCCAGTAATTTTATAAGTTACTCCAAAATTCGCTTGAGGATGGAATGGAACTAATGTCTTTAATTTAATTACAAAATTAAATTTGGACCTTCCATTTTTGAAACATGGTTAGAACTGTGTAGCGGAAAAACAATATTTTAAATCAATTAATTTATAATATATATATATGGAAATAGCGATAGAACAACAAGAGAATTGCGACGTTTCGTTTGTGAGAACAAAAGATTATAGGAAAAAAAAAAAAAAAACTAAAGCGCGAAGCTTTTGGACTCTATCGAAACCAGAAAGTGAAGACTAGTCAACTTCTGCCCTTATATGGCAGTATTACTTGCATGGAGTATTGCTGCTATATATGGTCTGGAGCCCCTTCTGTTTGCCTCGAGGTTCTTGACAAGATCCAGAGGCGGATATGCAATATAATTGTCCCTGTTCTGGCATCTTGTCTACAGTCGTTCTCTCACAGACACACCGTTGCCTCTCTCTGTCTTTTTTACAAATACTTTCATGGTAATTGCTCCGAGGAGCTGCATTCGCTGGTTCCCAGACTTCATGAATTCAAGCGTCCTACGAGGTTGGCATCCCGCTCTCACCCTTTCACTGTTGAAACTTTTAAATGTAGCTGTCTCTTTATGCTCCAATAGCTTCATATCTCGCACCTCTCGCCTGTGGAACTCCCTTCCCTATTCTTGTTTCCCTGATAGCTATACTCTCCAACTATTCAAATGTAATGTCAATCAACATCTCCAGTTACCTTGATCTATCCACTATTCTTCTCCCCGTCCTTTCCTCTATCACTCCTATCTGATCTTGCTCCAAATCTTCTGTAACCCCTTGCGTCCTAGTGACTTCCCGCTTGGGTGAAACGCTTAAATAAAAAAATTACTCCATTTTCGGTCTAACCTGGCTGTTGTAAAGGTAGTGGATAACTGGAGCTATCAAGTCTGGAGCGGTGATTCGAACTAGTATCTTTATCTTTGTTGTTGATATCACAAGGATTCGACCTTTCATTTCCTCTACGATTCGTGAATTTGGTGGCATTGTGATTTCAATTCCTAGACCCGGTAGTACAGACTTGGACTTAGTGAAAACTGGGCGAGCAATAAATGAACTGTACTAAATAAGAGCAAGACGAAACATCTCTAGACATGGACAGCAGAGAAATATCAATCTGCCTCGTGTAGGATTGAGTTCAGAATTTCCTGAAGCTTATCCGTGTCGAAAGATACCTGAAGAAAGGCAAGAGCCCACAACGACCGAATCATTGTGATAACAACAACAAAGACGAGGAGATTAGTTCCAATGTAAATAATTGTAACGCATTCCAGAGATTCAGACAGAAATGTATGTTAATGAATATAGGTATTATTAAACACAATGGTTAGAAAACACGAATGAGATAAAAGTTAAAAAATGAATTACCAAAATATTGAGAAGTTGAATAATCATAACCAAGATAGTGTAAAGTGAGATTAAAATGAATTATGATCTCATAAATTGAGTTGATTGTGTCTTAACAAGGATTTAATCACAATATATAATAATGAACTAATGTCTGCGTTCACACGAACTGTGATACAACTAGAAAGAGACGACTGAAATGCGATAAAGTCGGGTTCAGCATTCGGAAACTATCGCTGATTGTTTTTTTTTCTTCTTTTTTTTTCTTAGTATAATCGCTTGAATACGTCAAAGGTGTTGCGTTTTAGATAATAAAATTATTTTTTTTTCCTCAAAGCTTCTTTTCTTTGCAGCTTTTTTCTCGACTTTTCCTTTCATTTTTCTTTTCTTTTTCTTCTTATTTTCCAATCAGTTATCGATTTCTCTTTCACTTTCTCTCAAACTGCCATTGTATTTGTATTTCTTCACGCTAGTTATCTTGATTAGTTTTATTGCATTCTCCCCCTCTTTTTTTTCTCTCTGTGTTTCTGCTTTATTTTATTTCTTTACGTTATTCTGAGTAGATAATACTTGTTGAGGATGGAACTTTTAATCAAAAATCTTTTATATAGATTATTATTATATCATTTGTTTATGTTATTTTTCCTGCATTGTATCCTGTAGATCCGGGTCCAAACAATGTTCCTTAGATCCTAGTAGGGTGATCTTCTGGGCAATTTGTATGTTGAAATTACCCGGGACACTGTTAGTAAAATTGTCCATTCCTTTTCTCACGAGGCCCAGAGCTCCGATTACTACTGGTACAGTCTCAGTCTTCATTCCCCACATCCTGTTAATCTCGATTTCCAGGTCCTTTGTATTTGGACAATTTCTCGATAATTTTCATGGAGGTGTTTCTCTTAGATGGTTCTACTATGTCAATAAGCATACACTTCCTGAATTTCTTTTCTTCTATGATAATATCAGGTCTTTTGGCTTTTATTTCCCTTTCAGTTTGAATTGGCATGTCCCAGAGGATAGTTACATCGTTATTTTGGGTAACTGTGTCTGGTTGGTGCTCATACCATCTCTCAGTGGTTTTGATTATGTGCTTATGTGCTTCTTGCATATGTTTCAGTGCATGTATATCGCTACCTTGTCATGTCTGTGGGCATATTCATTTTTTGTTAGTTCCTGACGTCCTGAGATAATATATTCGACAGTTTCATCAGAACACAAGATTCTGCGGAAACATGTGAACTTGTTGGGATGCTGTTACTAAGTAGACTCAGATTTATTTCTGAATTAAAAAAAAACTCGGTATATACAGAGACGATGGTATAATCCTCGTTCGTAAACTGTGTCCAAGACAAGCAGACCAGATGAGAAAGGACCTAACCAAATTCATTAAGACCATAAACTAATATTATCACGAATACTAACTCTAAAGTGGTCAATTTCCTAGACGTTACATTTGAGCTGAGTAAGGGTATGTAGAAAAGCATGCAACCACAAGTACGTCGACAGAAGATCCAACCGTTATAAAAAGATCCTTGACAATTTGCCCAAATCAGTACGATATAAATTATCGACCAACTCCAGTAACAAAGGAGCGTTCGACGATAATAAATCTAGACGTAGCAATGCGCTAGAACGCAGTAACCATAATGTGAAATTGGAGTATGCAATAAGAAACAACTACAAAGATAAAAGATAAGCTAAAATAACGCAAACGTAACATAACTCTCTAGAGCACAGTAATGTCAAAACCAATCTAGGTAGAATTTGGTCATCGTTCTCCAAATTTTTTCAATAAAAATAAATTTAAAGTAAGCTATAGCTGTACAAAAACATAGCTAATTACATATACCAACGTAACAATAATATACTAAGCAAGCTCTCAAACAAAACGCTAAAAAATGATCCTACTAAAAGTCAAAGTAACTACCGTAAAAACGTAACTTGACCATTAAACGGCCAGTGCATGACTGAAGGCATTATATACAGAGCTAGCATCAACTCAGACGATGATGTTAATATTACTTTGGATTCACCAAGAACAGCTAGAAATCGCATTTTTACTACCCTAAAATGACACTGAGCAATATAAAATGCAAAAACAACGCTTTCAAAGTATGTTTGGCGGTTAAAAAACAAGTATAAAACCCAACACTTAACTGGAAAATAATCGCGAAAGCTAAGGCATACAATGTAAAGGGAGACAGATGTAACTTGTGTTCGTTGGAGAAGCTTATTATATTAAAACACTTAAATAGCCCTAATGTTCGAATTAATGTTTACATGTATCCATAAACCCAAGCATCTGCTCAAATAGACCGACCCCGATTAAAAGAAATTGCAAAATAGATTTTACGAATATTAATATAATAAACAACAACTTTTAATAATCTTAGAACTCATCATTAATAGCATTACTTATATATCTATACACACATACAATCCAATATTACTGTACCCGATTAATTTATAACATATGTGTATAATTTCACCTTTATAAGTACATTAGATATATAGTCCTGACTTATCATTTATTTGTTTTATATTTTGGACCCTTATATTTTATTTCTAACCTGCGTTCTAGTTTAAGCTAATCGGTATAATTAGGGTATCTTATGTTAAAAAACGAGAGTTATGCCACTTGATATATTGCTTACTTTTGGATCCAAAATTCAAATTTAAATGATTTGAAAAAATAGTTTTTTTTATTTTCTTAATTCTTCGCCTTTCGAACTTATGAATTTAAATGATATAAATTATTAATAGCCAATTTAATATTTCGCCCAACAATAATTAAATAAACAAGTTTTAAAATGCAATTTTGAATCATCACCACGAGAACGCGTATTTGTCAAAAAATAAATACGTCTAAATTCACCCATGGCCTAGGGGTAAAATCTCCGATGATACTAAATCAGTCGTGTTTTGATCCCGGCTTGAATCAATCGGATGTCTAGCCACACTGATAAGTTATGAAACAGCGAAACAGTCTGTCTGTGGATGACAATATAAATACATACTCCTGAAAAAAATTATCTCGGTTGAGCTCTTCGAGGAGAAAAGTGAATTTTTAAACAGTGACTATTACTGCTACTGATGCAAGACACTTTCTTAAGAGGAACCGAGTTCTCCGGTCGCTGGCGATTTTATCTAAAAATAAATACGTCTAAATTCACTTTAACCAATGGCTTCGGGGTAAAATCTCCGACTGATATCAAACTAGCCGGGTTTCAGGCACGGCTTGAGGCAATCGGCTGTCTCGCCGCACTGATTCGCTGCGAAACAGTCTGTCTGTAGATGGCAATATATACGAACATGTTTTTAGTAAACTCAACCGACAAAGTTTGTGTGTATTATTTTTATTGTATTTTTACCGATTTTTGAATATGGTCTTCATATCAGGATCGGAAGTGTGGATAAATCGTTTGCAGTTCATGCTTGTCTTGTTGCTTTTGTTCCAGTCCTCTTGATTGTTTCAGTTATTATCAAGAACCATGTACTGTTAGCGAAGATTCGTATATTATTTTCGGCTAACAGCTTAGGATTTTCGAGAGTTTCGACATCTACTTAAACATGTGTATCCCCTAAATATGACCTATATCAGGTGTGTCAGGCCCTCAAAGATTTTTCTATAGCCGTGGTATATCGAAAATTTTTGAAGTAGGGGGTACCCGGATTTTTTATCATACCTTCCTCAGATATTTAAGACCTTTACTAGTCTTCTTTTATTGTAAGGCCCAAGGGACCCTCAAAGGCTCCTCAAGGTAAAGGGTTACCTTGTGGAGTTGTATTAGCGTTAAAAAAAAAAAAGGCATTATAACAAGATTGCTAATTCTAGACTTGAAATGGTCAAGATTTAATTAGCGAATAAAATTTCAGATTTCAGACGGAGACGTTAGGAGTAGGAAGTTGACTTTAGAAGGAACCGGAAACTGAATCCTAATCAGGAAACAAGGGATAAATCTCTACTACTGTTCAAAAGAACGAGGAGGAGAGGGAAGCGAACAATAGGCAAACCTACCGACTCCTATTGGGAGAGGAAAAAATAGTAATTATTAGTGAATAAAATTATCAGATTTCAGGCGGTGGGGGCCAGAATCATAGATTTGAAAAAAAACTGGAAACCAAATCCTAAACAGGAGACAAGAGATAAACTCCTACCCCTGCACAAAAAACCAGGGAGGTGTATGAATTGGCCAATAGGCGAACATATCTTGGAGCTAAAGTAAAAACCAGTGTTTTGTATTCTGGTTTTCAAGGTGGGAAGGTTTTCGGCATTACATAATCTTTATCATCCTATTTGGCTGTGTTTTATTTTAAGTTTATTAGCCTTCTTCTTCTTCTTCTTCTTCTTCTTCTTCTTCTTCTTCTTCTTCTTCTTCTTCTTCTTCTTCTTCTTCTTCTACTACTACTACTACTACTACTACTACTATGGAGGCACGGTTGAGTAATGGATAGCGGCTTGGATTGAGGAATCGGACAGCCGAGTTCGAATTCCAGTCGAATCCATTACATTCACTTACGTGCTAACACCCTTGGGAAAGGTGTGAATCATCTTTCTTCTCCCTCCAGCTATGGGTAAATAGCAGGACAGACTGGGTTCTATAGCCTTGGATGGCAACTGGTCTAGAAGAAGGAAAACTCTGAATTCAAACCTGCTCTTAGAGGAGGGTGAATGGAGTCTCTCTGAGCCTTGGTTGGCAATCCATTTAGTGTTGGTGTCACGATAAAAACACCCTTGATAGCCCTAGCGAAGCATCAAGAATTCGGCTATTTGACAAGATTATGAACTACACCAATCAAAAAGTATTGGTGAGTTCAATCTCGGCTGAGGCCGCAAGATGATGATGACGACTACTACTACATTGTTGTTGTTCTTCTTCTTCTTCTACATTGTTGTTGTTCCCTTTTCTTGAACATAATCTTTCTAATTCTTTCTTCCACCTCCCCAACTAAGGCTATCCTTTTCATTTTCCCCTTCTTCGATCATTTCTCTTCCCCTTCAGATTTTTTTCTTTTTCTTCCTTTATTTTCTATCTTTCATCTCTTTCGCCATTATTTCATCCCCCCACCATCCTCCTTCTTCATTTTCCTTCCTTTTCAGCATTTGTCTCCCCCTCCGACGCTTCTCTCTTTCTACAGATTGCGATGGATAAATTGTCGTCTAAATTACGCAAAAAAAAAAAAAAAAACAAATGACACTGACATCTTATTTTAACAGATATATTTACCAAAATTACACAAAAAATATCTTGAAATACGAGAGAGTAAATTTATTCAATAAAATCGCCATTTTCTTCAACCATGACTTCCAGATGATTTCGAAATCTCCTGCAACTCTTCTGGACGGTCTCCTTGTATAAGTTGGTGAATGCTGCCATAATCTTTGCCTTCTGTTCATTTTTGTGTTACAAGGAGATTAGTTGATCCCTCGCTCAACTGTTCATCCACACATAATAATCAAGGTGGTTGCAGTCTGGGAAGTTAGGTGGCCAGATGTGGTTGCAGAAATTGTCTGTCAGCCATGGTTGGGCTCTAATGTTTATGTGGCAGGATGCAGAATCCTGTTGCCAAACATAGGATCTTCCAGCAGCCACCCTCTCGACCCAGGGCAGCGCTACCTCTTCAAGGTATTTGATGTAGGCCTCCGTGTTGAGTCCGAGTCCTTCACCAACAAAATCAGGAGTTCTTTTCTTATAAGAACGATCAGAGTGAATTTTTCGAGGTGTCGTACATTTGTAATCCCCATTAGACTCATCCAATCCTTTCAGAGTCCTCTGCACTGTCCTCAGATTGACACCCAAACACTGTGATACGCTCGTGTCAGAGCTTCCGGTGTGAATACCAAGCAGTACAGCATACCGTTTCTGTTATATCTCGTACAAGATATAATAAAACCCGAGTGTGGTTTTCAATAATAATTTTATAATCGGATGTAGGTATGTCAAAATACAGAGACAGAGTCAGGAGTAAGCTAACCGCAATGGTGTTAGTAAACGAAGACCTTCTTTTTGTCGCTCTCCTTACTGTTTCCTGTGGTCGTACTTTATCGGCCACCAGACCGTCCATTATCGTGAATGGGGAAGTTGGGTTATCTCATCACAACAGTTTCCAAATTTCTGTTGGAGTGAATTGCGTCACGGTGCTCTTTTACTCACAGACGATGCCCAACTTACCCTACTATACTCTGCAGTCGACAAAATAAAAAAAAACAAACAAGGCGCATGCGCGAGATTAAAAATATAAAATGGCGTAAATTTACCCATTGCATCCAATATATCCTTCTTTATATGTTTATCTCTCTTCGTCGGTCCAAAACTTACAACTTCTTCCCTCGAACCATTTTCAATATTGTTTTCGCTTCTTCTTCAGACTTTTCTAGTCTAACTTTATTTTTTTATCGTTTTGTCTCAATTTTTCATACTGTCTTTATTTTCGTTAATGATTTTAATATATCTTCTTGGCGCTAATTGGTTCCGATAGTCTACATTTCTTTTTTTTCCTCTTAATACTCCTCGATTTAATATTGCTTCGTCATATCCTCTCTCTGTATTAGTCTCTCTCTCTCTTTCACACACACGCACGCAAACAACCCACCACACACACAGAGACATTTATCTTTCTGCTTCTTCTTTCCTGCTCAAAACATCTTTTTCTCTTTTGATTTTTTTCATCTTCCCATCCATCTCAGCTTTCGTTCCTTTTTTTGTTCGCACTGTACAAGTTTTCTCTTTCTATATCACTCAAACACTTGTTCAATTCATCTTTCTCTTTTTCTTCTTTTATTTCGTTTCAAAACGTTTTTTGCAGGCCCACTTCTTCCTTTTCAATAACTTTCGACCGTCATTTTCTTTTCCTTAAACTTTTTTCCCTCTCTCTTTTGCTGTCCTTTTCCTCAACACTCCTTTCTCTTTATCCATTTTCTTTTTCCCTTCTGAATATCTTCTTATTCCATGTTTATTTTCCAATCTCACTTATTCATTTTAGGATACCTTTCGTCTCTTTTTTTTTCTTTCGTTCATTTTTTCTTCACTTTCTCTATTACAGCATTTCTTCTCAAATCATCTCTCTCTCTCTCTCTCTCTCTCTCTCTCTCTCTCTCTCTCTTTTCTTCTTGCCTACCCTTTCGTTACAACTTCTATATTTATATTTCGCCCTATCCCGTTCGCCTATCTTCTTATTTCTCGAAGCTTCTTAATTTCCGTATTTTTTCCCTCTCTTCTTCCTTTCCTCTCCTCTCCTCCTACCATTCCTCACCAGATCTCTACTTTTCTTTTCCTTTTTTTTTTTCGTCTAACTTCCGCATTTTTTTTTTTTTTTTTTTTTTTCCATTTGTTTTGATCTTCTCATCATTTTCTTCCTGAGAAGCAGCTATCACCTCGTCTCCATGTGCCGCGTGTTCGTGTGTCTACTCTGTTCCGTTTTGGTTAGTTTCAAAGAAGTATTAATCAGCGCAAGTAGACAGCCTGTCGCTGGCACATCACAATGCCGCCGCATTGTCACTGGTGTTTTTAACAATGCGAGGCGTTGAATCTAATTGCCTTGAACAGCACCTGCCACGGACATCTCTGCCGCGTTGTCCCTCAATAAATCTCATTGTGCTGATGACCTGCTTCTTTCAGTGATTGCGTACGGGCAACATCTGCAGACTACAGCGACATTGTCCATTGGCTGTGTCACAAACACTGCGCGTTCCAACACCGCCATTTTCCATAGCAATGTAAAGACGTGGAAATGATACCAAAAAAAAAAAAATTACGGAAGTATAAGATGAGGAAGAGGAAGAACCAAAATGGCAAAGAGAAAAAAAATGAAGAGGAAAAATATGAGAGAGATGTGTAAAGAAAAGCAAGAAAGGTGACGAGATTGAGAGAGGAAAAAGATCCGTAATGAGAAACAAGGAAAGAATGGACGGTCAACAGGAATGAAAGGAAAAAGGAATAAGAAAAGCGACAGAATAAAAAGAAGAGAAAAAAGGGGGAAAGAAAGAAAATGATACAAGAACGAGGATAGAAAAGAAAAAGCGGAGAAGGAAATAAAAAAAAGAGAGAGAGAAGCAGATAGAGAGAGCGAAAAGAATGAAGAAAAAAATTCAGAGAAAGATAACGATAGCGAAAAGAGTGACGAGAAAGAATAATGATGAGTAATATACAATGAGAACAAGGGGAAAGAAGAAAATGAGAAAAGAACCAGATAAAGAAATAGAGGAGAAAAAAGAACGAAAAGAAAGGCGAAAGATGAAAATGAAATAAGGCGGAGAGAGAGAGAGCAGAAGGAAAGTGAAAGAGAAATAATAGATGTGAAAGAGGAGGAAAAAGAAAAAAAAAGAGAAAAAATGGAAGGAAGAAGAAAGAAAAAGATAAGGAAATTGAGAAGAAGAAAGGAAGACGGGAAAAGATTAGCGAATGAGAAAGACAAAATGAAAAGAAAGAAAAGAATAACTAGAAACTGAAATCGAAATAGAAAATACGGAAAAGAAAATAATGAAATGTGAAGGGATTTTAGAAGATGAGCAAGATGAAAAGGGGGAAAGATACGAAAGAAGAGAGAGCTGGAAAAGGAAGCGGAAGAAAAGGGAAAAGAAGAGAAAGGAAAAGAAAAGACAGGTATGAGACAAGGAAAAGGTGAAGAACAAATGAGAGAGGAGGAATATGAAAAAGAAAAAAAAGAAGAAGAAAAGGAAGGAATTGCTCAATAGAAGCGAAAAAGAAGAGGAGAAAGTTAAAGATAAGCAAGAAGCCTTGGGGAATTTGCAACAGAAGAGAGAATAAAACAATAAAACCAATGCAAAACAATAAGTGATTGAATAACAAGTCAAGATGCGTTCAGGATGTCAAGATGGACGACTACTACATGCCAGGATGAACCTAATTCACCTCAGAATTAATAGACAAATATATGATTCCAGAAGAGGATATGGGAGCATTATCGCTTTACAACGTGTGTTCTTTCCATCTTCCCAATTGTTTTATTAATTTCTAACATTTTATGACATGAGGAAAAAAATATCCTTTTTTTTCTTCAGAAAGAAAGACGAAAACGTAAATAGCTACTGAAGCAGATATTTGTTGAACTTAGCGAAATCCTGTTCTGAAATCAATCAATTAATTATCTGTCTATATTTCTGAGATGAGGTATTAGGTATACTATTTACATTATTCGGACTATTGTCCTCATCTTTGTCGCCATATTTATTACATCGTTTTGGACCGTTGTATGCTTCGGCCTTCTTCAGGTGGTCGTACCAGTTTCTGGTAGGAATTTTTCAATTTGTCTCCATATTATCGGTGTATCGGGTCCGTACCGATCCTTCAGTATCTGTCTATATTTCTGAGATGAAGTATTATGTACACTATTTACATTATTCTGACTATTGTCGTCATCTTCTATATTTATTTACAACGTTTCTGTAGAACGACATTTCTGTTACCTCAAATCTCTTCTTCATCTGTGAGGAGATTGTCCAGCATTCACTGCCATATAGGAGGACTGATATTACATAAGAGTCCAGAACTCTTTTTTTTTTTTTTTTGTTTCTAATGAAATTTTCTTGATTCTTAACAATTTGCTTAACTTTTGGAAGGCATGTTTCTCTATCCCAATGTACCATCGGATTTCGGTGTCGAACATTTCCTAGTTAATTACATTTTCGCACTTGTTTAACTATGGTATCTCCAGTTTATAATGCGCATTTTAAGCTTGTTCTTTTGGGGGGGGGGGCTGACAACCATACATTCTGTCAGTTGATGTTTATTTCTTTACTTGATGTTTATTTCGCTTACTTTTACTACCTTCTGTAAGAATACCTGTTGTTTCCGTTCTATGTCTGCTATTAACAGTGTGCCATCTGCATATCCGATGTTAAGATTATCTCCACCAATAATGAATTATAATAGAACTTCTAATCTATCAGAATTATTTCACTGTAAACGTTGAATAAATCCGACGAGAAGACATATCCTTGTTTAACGCACGTTCTACTTTTGTCTAATTAATGAATTCATTTTTTTATCCTCAAGCAGGTGGTATGTCTCTAGTATAATTTCAGTATAAGTCTAATATTCTTACCGAATAAATCCTGCTTACCTAGCAGTTCAAACAGGTTCTTTGTGATGCACCTTGTCAAACCGTTTTGCATAATATATTAGGTTGGTGCAAAAATAATGTCGTTTTTGACGTTAAGTTAGACGTCAAAAAAACGACATTATTTTTGCACCAACCTAATACAAAACGCAGGTACGCCTCCTTCTGCATTTTTATTGCTCTTTCTGATGTGACTTGAGCATAAAAATTACATTCCTTGTTCCGGTGTCTTTAGCTAAACTGATCTGCTCTTGTCATATTTCCGGTGTAATTCTTCTACGCTCTCTATTCGTCAGATTTTAGATAACTTTTGTTTTGGCTGAACGGCTGATGGAGTTCGCATTCGTTTACAACCTTGCCTTCTTAGGCAGCGCTTCGAAAAATGGACACCGCATTAATTAATACCAAGTTGCACCATGAAGATAGGCTCTATATCATTCTTCCAGAGAAGGCAGTGTGATCCCTTCTTTATATATATAGCCTGCCAAAATAACATTTTTCCCCTTTGGGGTAGAGTGTTCCTGTGTTCTTTGGATCTGTCTTTCACGATTCCATAAGTTTATGCCAATTTGTATTCCTTCTCAGAGCTGTATTGGGTGTTAAATATGCGGTTTTTTCTTTGTCTCTCTCGTGAGGAATCTAGTGAAGCCGAGAAGAGTAATTACCCAGTGGATACCACCTTGATATCATACTCACAAATTATTCATTAGTTGATTTCTCTGGGACTTTCTTTACAATTCACTGTGATTTATCACAAATTTATCACAAAATCGTTATATATATATATATATATATATATATATATATATATCGTTTATATATATATATATATGTGTGTGTGTGTGTGTGTTTCGTTAACAGATAATACGAATACATAAATACATACACGGAATACATATGCACACACACATATATATATATATATATATAGTGATTTTCTAAGCCAGGCTTAGATGTAGCACAAGGCCAAAGTATGGGGCATCCAGTAAGGCTAGAACTCACTACAAGCTTTCTAACCATTACACCACGTGGAGGTGCCCCCATATATATATATATATATATATATATATATATATAAAAATAAAAGAAAAAACAGACCACTTTAAGGTACCATTGTAATAATTTATTTCACCAGAGCCCTTTTAAAGGACGCCGGATCATCAGATAGCACTTCCAAATGATGAAACGAAACGAAAAATTAAATTAAAATTCATGGGTAGTGTAAGTTTTTGTAATTTAACAGAGAGTGTGAAGGTGATAGTTAAATGGACATGGTAGAGTATAGGGAGGGATTAATTTCATATCACTCTCAAGTATACTTTTTATTGGGGGAGGAGGGATGACAAGACCTTGACCTATTTAGACGGTTAACTTAACGGAAGTGATATATTGAAATGGGAGGTGAGTAGTGAGAAAAGAAAAAGGAAAAAGAAAGAAGAGGGCGAGGGAGAGGGAAGTAAAGGGAAAGAGGCTGTAATATATATATATATATATATATATATATATATATATCGAATTCCAGTACTGTTCTGTGATTTTACTGCAGTGCAGTACCTTTATTGAACTGTTAGGTAGGAGGGTTGTTCAAAAAGTTCTAAGCCTCACCCAGAAGAAATTGCAGAAACAAGACTGTTTTTCACTATTTTTCAATATAGTCCCTCTTGACAACAATGCACCTGCTCGAAAGGTGCATTGTTGTCAAGCATCTTAATCCCATCACGGGAGAAGATGGCGTCCACGTCCCCCGCCTAACCAAATTCCTCCATAGCACATATGATCTCATCATTGTTTCCAAAATGGCAACTATGTAGGTGGAATTTGAGTTTAGGAAACAGAAAGAAGTCAGATGGAGCTAAGCCTGGTGCGTAAGGCGGGTGAGGAAGGCGGGTGAAGAAGTAATTCAAAGCCACAATTGGCTAATCCAGCTACTGCAACCTGAGCTGTGTGGATGAGAGTGTTATCCTGAAACAAGAGCACAACTGCCCACAACGTCTCTCTGCATTTTCACTTGATTGCTTCCTTCCGTTTTCTTAATTCTCATGCATAGTACTGTCCAATAATAGTCCCCCCCTATTCAAGGTAGTTTATCGTCATTACGCTTTCAGAATCCCCCCTAACAAAAAAAAGCGATATACCTTGCCAACAGAGGTGGAGAACCAAACTGTTTCTAGTGAAATAGAATCTACTAGCCAGTTGTAACCTAAGTGAAAGTTATTTGTGGCACAAGGCCGAAAGAATGTAGTACAAATCTGTAAGGCTTGTCAGAAATAATATATTGGAGAAACCTCAAAAAATTTTATTAAAATATATTATGAACACAAAGAGACATTAAACAAAACAACACATTAAATTCATTAGTTGCTCACCATAACGAGATTGGCAACAATTTTGGCATAAAAATATTCCTCTCTAATTAAATAGAAAACAATTCACTTAGATGAAAATGTTTAGAAAATGCTTTAATCGCTAGTTCAGCCACAGTAAATAATCAGGCCGGTAAATGTTGTTAATACTGTTTATTATAAAAAGAGTATTTAGTTAAATATTTGTGTCTATATAAATAACGTATAGCAATAAAATATATTAAAATAATTGTCGGACTTTGCCCCTCTCGTAGTGTGTGAGATCATTTGTTTACGTTAAGATACGCTTCGAGCAGATATGAACGTTCGAGGGAAATCCTAGAAGATTGTAGTTTAAAAGCAGTAAAATCGACCTTGCTAACCAGACGCTTCTACGTAGCTAAATTGGTATAGCACGTCCGGCTATATGACGCTTCGGTGTAGAATACAGGTTGGACACATATTTACTATGAAAATTTCTCGGACGTTCAGGCCGGTAAATGTTGTTAAAACTGTTTATTATAAACAGAGCGTTTACTTAAATATTTATGTCTATATAAATAACGTATAACAATATATATATATATATATATATATATATATATATATATATATATATATATATATATATATATATTTGTATGTGTCTATGGATATGTATGTGTGCATATGTATGTGTGTGTGTATGTGTGTATATGTATATGTGTATATATATATATATATACATGTGTTTGTATATGCGTATAGATGGGTATATGCATGTGTGCATGTGTATGTATGTATATGTATGAGAAAAGTGTGTATATATGGATATACATGAATATGTGTATGTGTAAATATGTGAATATATTTTTATATGTGTGTACATGGGTATATATATGTGTGTATGTGGGTACACGCCTATGTGTATATACGTGTATATGTTATTGTGTATGTGTGTATTCGCATGTGTTTTTGAAAAAATATAAAAATATAGGTCCTTGCTGGATTAGATAATCGTTATATTTATTTTTTATATGTTTATATTTGATTTGTAACCTGTAGGCGATATTAAATTTGTCAAATTTTCTCAATTACAAAGCGGCCCTTTAAGTAAACGCAATTTCACTTTCCTTCGCCCCATCTGTCTCCCCCACCTCATCTTTCCCTCCCTCTTATTCTAACATTAAATTGTCTATGGTGTGTGTATGTCACCACGAAATGTATCTTTATACATCTGACAACATTTTTTTCTCTTACGTAAACCCCCTTCCACCCACCTCCCCTAATATTCTCTCTGTTAAGGTTTAATCTCCCTCCTCCTCATACTTACACTCTCTCTAAATTCTGTTTTTATTTCCGGAGTTGGTTTTTCTTCTGTTTTCCTTTTGAATTTGTTGGTCTGATGAATTGGATCGTATTTACGATTCCAATGGAATAAATTATGACCATGGAATATTAGTGTTTAAGCCTTTTTATTATATCCTTACTCTGTCCTAGACATTGAGTTCTACCTGGATTCTTCCTCTTGGAATTTTTTATTCTAAAATATACATGTATGGTATTCATATATTTGCATACGTATGTATATTTACCACTAATATTATCTATCTATCTATCTATCTATCTATCTATCTATATATATATATATATATATATATATACAGTCAAATCCGCTGATGTCATTATCACCCAGTTTCTGTGCCTAAACAGTGTCAAGTCTAATTTGTATTTAGATACTGTAAGGAAAGCGAGAAGAAAGATTTAAACATCAACTGAAACAAGACAGAATACACGATTGCTAGCAAAAGTGCGCATTGCAAATCGAGGATGCCAAAATCAAACAAGTTCCAGATTTTAAATATCTGGAAAGTGTTTTAAAAGAGGACGGAAAGATGACACTGAAATCTGAAGGAGCTTTGTGATAGCCGAAGATGCCTTCCAAAAGCTAAGTAGAATATTAAGAAATAGAAAAACTTCGCTCGAAACAAGGATAAGAGTACGAGAATGTTACGTGATAGCTTTCCTCCTTGTATGGCAGTGAGTACTGGACAAAAGATGAAGGAGAATTTTGAAGCGACAGAAATGTAGTTCTACAGAAGGATACTGAGGATATCACGGACCGAACATGTAAGCAACGACGAAGTTTTAGCGAAAATGAAAAACAAACAAGACACTTAAACTTAAGCTCAGCAAGAAACAGTTGAGTTTTCCCCGACATATACTGAGGAAAGAGGGCTTGTAGAATCTGATACTCACAAGACAGATATAGAGCAAGAGGGACAGAGGAAAACAATGCATAACATACTTAGCGACCTTGACTATATTGATGGTGGAAGAGGGTTTAGGAGAAATATAAGAAACTGTCCATATTTCTGGTATTGTGTACACTATTTACATTGTACGGACTATCGTCCTCATTTTTGTTGCCATATTTATCACAATGTTTCGGCCTTTGTACGCTCCGACCTTCTTCAGGTGGTTGGAATGTCGAACTGAACCCTTGATTTCGCTTGTTGGTGTAGACTGTTCTAGTTCCACGTGCCATGTCTAATGGATGTCAGTTATCAGTTATCTCCTGTTAATTCCCCTCTCCAAGTTCTCCGCCGTGTGTGTTCAATACTTGATTAAGGCATTAGACATGGCACGTGGAACTAGAACAGTCTACCCTAGCGAACAAAATAAAGGGTTCAGTTCGACATTCCAATCACCTGAAAATGGCCGAAACGTTGTGGTAAATATGGCAACAAAGATGAGGATGATAGTCCGAACAATGTAAATAGTGTAAATTGCAGAAAGACAACATTTATTAAATGTTACAAGGGACAGGAAGTTGTGGAGAGCTATGATCGCCTACGGATTTCCTATTTACGGTCCCTCTACCTCCTTGTTCTGCCAACAATTTACACAAGCTTATTACTCTCCTCTGTCTCTCTCGCCTTCAATCTGTGATGAGGATGTCAAAATAATCATGGCGTCTTTCTTATTCAAAATATAAGCATCCGTCCTTTTTGTTTTCATTTACTTGAAAACTTAATTGTTATTCATATGTGTAGTTCTTAGTATTCCCAGCATCCTTCTGTAAAGCCATATTTCTATTGCTTCAAGTGTCTTCTTCATCTCTGAAAAAAATGTTCAGCATTCTCTGCCTTATAGGACAACTGATATTACAAGGGTCGCTCAAAATGTTCTTATCCCCACCCACAAAAAAGAAGCATAGCTGAGCATTTTTCCTGTAGCAACAGACTAGGACTTCTTATAAAACTAGAAAAAAAATCACTCGCATTTCTGTCTTGATTTCTGTGCAAGTGAGGCCCATACAAAGGTGAGAGGTTTGCGACAAATCTAAAAAAATGGACAAAACAGAGACCCGAGCAGTCATAAAATATCTGCAAAAGAAAAGTTATAACACCGAAGGAAATCTATAAGGACATGCTACAGACACCTGCTGAGGACTCCCCTTCCTATACAACAGGGAAGAAGTGGGCTGCAGAATCCATGCGGAGCGGTGACAGGACAGTTGATGATCCTTGGTCAAATCGGACAAAAACGTCAACGACTGATGAAGAAGTTGATGCTATTCACCGTATGGTTTTGGATGACAGACGTCTTAATGTCCATCAGATAGCCAACTCCATAGGCATTAGTTATGGTTCGGTCCATACTGTTTTAACTGAGATCTTAGGGATGAATGACCTGACTATATGTATATGAGGACATCGAAGTCAACACCCAGAAGCAAGTGACAGTCTATTTCTGCGTGTAACAGACTGATGCCTTTGGGTGTTGACTTCAATGTCAACTTTTATATTTGCTCTATTCCTAATATTGAGCAATTTAAGCCATAAATATAGCATACCTTAAAAAAGTATATTATATATATATATATATATATATATATATATATATATTTATATATTTTATCCATATATATATTTATATATATATATATATATTTATATATATATTTATATATATATATATTTTTATACATATATATATATTTATATATATATATTTATATATATATATTTATATATATATATATATATATATATATATATTTATATATATATTTTTTATATATATATATATATATATATATATATATATATATATATATATATATAGATTCATTTCTGTAGTTTACTGCTACCAGCAAGCAGAAATATTTCTTCTTCCGATGATGGACATTTTGGCCGAAACTAGTCGTGGAATCTAAATGAAATAATGATAAAAAAAAAAAACGAAAGAATATTAATCTACAACCCAGTGTATATATATATATATATATATATATATATATATATATATATATATATATATATACAAAAGGTGTAACAAAAATACATTAACTAACTTGGAGATGAGCAAGCTGTCTGCAAGACAGGTCCCAAGAATGCTGACACCAGAGTAGAAGCTGAAAAGGATTTTCATTTCCAGGACATTTCTGACTCGCCTTAAGACTCACCCTTGGAATATTCCACGAAAGATAAGTAACTGGAGATGAAACCTGGCTTCATCACTTCGAACCTGAATCGAAGATCCAAAGCAAAGAATGGAAATTTGGCATGGGTTTTTAGATATGTATAAGAAACAATCCATGAAGAGTGCAGTTTTGTGGAAAATTTCACTACTCCCTAACATATATATATATATATATATATATATATATATATATATATGATAAAAGAGGGAAGGCTAGATATATAGCTAACAACGATCCAATTCAGAGATAGTGCGTATGTAAACATCGGGTATTAATGTGGACACGCCAAGTGGAGTTAACTCAAGATATATATTAGTAATAGTCTAAATATAAGAAATTATACTCGTCCGGAAAACCTTCGGTGTCTTGATTTGCAAATAATCAACCAATACCAACGGGAAAAAAGGTACAAAAAAAAGAAAGAGCCAAGAACATGTACGTCAGCCGAAACTAGCATCCAAGTCTAGAGTCTAAAGAAAAAGACCCCGATACGAGTAAGTAAAATAACTAAATAAAGTGCTCAATATACATATATATATATATATATATATATATATATAAAATGCAGGATGTGTATGTGTGTGTGTGTGTGTGTGTGTGTGTGTGTGCGTAACGAATGCACGGCGGATTTGCACCAAAATTCACAAGCACATGCTCCAAGTTAGCGGGAAGGCCAACACAGACTTTGCAGTTCCCAACTCCCATCGATAGTGGAAATAATTGATTTGTTCATGCTTCTACGGCAGTTTTCATGTAGTTTGCGGCCATTTTCTACTGGCCATGGTGAGAGCCTATAGCTGGCTGCCACGAATAGACAGGACGATTCTATTGGCCAGCGTGAGAGACAACAGCTGACTGACACGAATGTTAACTAGCATGCTATCATGCAAAAAAAATCGATAGCTGCATTCGTCACAAGTGGGAAAAATTTAAATCTGCATGGCACTTTACTCCAATTGGCTCATTCTCTTGCTTAAACTCAACGTTGATTCTGATTCCGCAGAATTGGGTTGGATGTAAAAAATTATTTGTTGTTAACATTCTTTTTTTCATTCGGTTTTCCAGTTACGAGTCATTTTTAAAGCTGATCATTTTGTGTTCATTTTGTTTAGTTCTTTTTCGTAACAGATTTAATGTTTAGTATAGAGCTATAAAAAAATTCGCAGTGTGAGATAGGCAAGAAGTAAGGCATGTAGCAACATCAGCACGGCAAAGAGCACTCCTTTAAAGGCAGGGAAGGGGAAAAATATTTTAAGTCAAGTGATAGCGATTGCTGTATGAGTCGTACGATTTTGAATCAAACACAGGCAACGCCAGGCTATGCTGCTATATATATATATATATATATATATATATATATATATATATATATATATATATAACGCAGGTGTTCTCAAAGTCTCTGTCCTGGATCCTACACTGTTTCTGATCTTCATCAATGATATTCATGATGTCATCAGTACTCACGTAAGCATCTATGCAGAGGTCACGATGATTTACTCCTGCCTCCATCGTAAATTCGGCAGCGCTGACAAAGTTAAACTGGCCGCTCTTCTCGTAAAGGAGATCGAATATGTGGTTAACTGGGGCAAGTAATGGCTTGTAAATTTTAATGCTTTCAAAACTAAACTGATTTAACCACTACGGAGAAACATCCCTGCCCACCATCAACATGGTTGATGCTCGACTCAGGTTGACCGTCTCATTGCGCCTTCTTGGCCTCAAGTTTTCGACTGACTTGAGGTGGAACAACTACATTGAATCAATAGCTGCATCTATCGCAAGGAAAGTTGGTTCTCTGTGCCGTGCCGGAAGGTTTTACCCATCAGAGCCCATCTTACACATCTTCAAATCTACTATTTGTCCATGCATTAAATATTGTTGCTATATGTGGTCTGGTGTTCATCTGAAGTTTCTCGACACAATCCAAAGAAAGATCTGCAATGTAATCGATCCTAACCTGGCATCTTGATTTCAGTTTCTTTCCCACACACGTGATGTGGCTTCCCTCTGTCTTTTCTAAGTGCTCTGACAAGCTTTTTCTTTCCTCGGTGCCGCGACTACATGTATTTAAGCGTTGCTATGAGATTGGGATTTAGGTTCCACCCTTTCCCTATTGAAATAGATAAATGTAACCGCTACTTCTACAACAGTTTCTTTTCACGCACTTCTTGACTGTGGAACTCCCTACCTTTTACATGGTTCCCTGATAACTACAATAGTCAAAAATTTAAATGCTGCGTCAACAGCCATCTTCTGTTGACTTGTACCTCGTTCATCTTTTATCCTTTCCTCATTCCTTACTATGCCTTGTCTTTTTCCTCAATTTCACTCTCTGTAATATATATATAAGGCAGTGGAGAACTTGGAGAGGTGAATTAACAGGAGATAACTGATAACTGACATCCATTAGACATGGCACGTGGAACTAGAAGAGTCTACCCCAGAGAGCGAAATAAAGGGTTCAGTTCGGCATTCCAACCACCTGAAGAGCGTACAACGGCCGAAACGTTGTGATAAATATGACATCAAAGATGAGGACAATAGTCCGAATAATGTAAATAGTGTATATAATATGGTTTTCCAGAAGAAAAAATATTATCTCGGTTTGATCCGTGTCGCTATATATATATATATATATATATATATATATATATATATATATATATATATATACGAAAAAAATATATGGAAAAACAAAAATGCAAATATGCTGTTTTAATGTTATTTCAATGTCGACGTCAGACGTTTCGGTCTAGTAGACCTTCTTCAGGACATAGTTATTAAAACATAATTAACATTAGACGATATTCAAGTCAACAAAAAAAGACGATAGATTGATTGAATATCGTCTAATCGACATTGAAATAACATTAAAAAAGCATATTTGTATATTCGGATTTTTGTTTTTCCATATATTTTCTTCATACTATCGGATCTATATCCATATATTTTACATATATATATATATATATATATATATATATATATATATATATATATATATATATATATATATAACAGGACTAAGCCGACAGATGTAACATATAATGCGCAATAACGTAAAAGATGTTGTTTTTCTATTAAGTGCAAAGGTAACTGGTTAAAGTGAGACGTAAATATTTGTTTCTTTTTGTTCATATGTTAAAGTAATTACTTTCTCGTGCCATTGAGTGACTGGGAAAAAGTTTGATGATTCGAAACAGAATCAAAAGTGACAACTGATTAATTATCGGGAAAAAAAATCTGTGTTTAATTCTAGAAAAATGCAACGAACGCAGTGTCTTGCGATCCGTGAATATTGTGAAGCAATCAGAGAATTTTTAAAAGCTGCATCATGATGACGATTAAAATTTGAAATCAACCAATGTTAAATTAAGAATATGGGTACAATAATCTGCAGATTAACAAGAAAAAAATTTTAAAGAACGACGTGTCCTACGACAGATCGGGGTGGGGGTGGTGCTGAAAACATGAAATACCTTCCACAAAGAAAAAAATTGAGAAAACTTTATTAGGTTGGTGCAAAAATAATGACGTATTAATGTCGTTTTTTTACGTTAAAATACGTCAAAAAACGACATTATTACGTCATTATTTTTGCACCAACCTAATATTTGCTGTGGTGATTACCATAGGTCAATTAAATACCCAGCTAGTCCCGGGAAACTCCGAGTAACAACAGTTTGATTAATTGATCTGTTTTACGAACGTTCACTGACGTGCCTAAGGGCATGATATAGGTACCCAGTATCGAACAGGGCGCCATTGTGCTAGTTAGATAAAATAAAAATAAAATAGACCCTTTTTCCATCATGCAATAAAATAAAAAAAAGGAAACAGAAATATCTTAATCAGCTGGCCTCGATACAAAAAAAATGTGAGCAACGTCGAAGATTTAGAGAAACTGAAAACAAGAACATTTACATTTAACCTGAGAAAATGACAGTTGAAATTTCTTGGGCCCATAGGGAGGAAAGAAGGCCTAGAAAATAATCTAACTAACGATCTTGTGTAAATGGATGCCGGAATAAAGTTTAGGATAGGTAGCAAAAAGATAAAAATTACTAAGCGCTATAAAGGTTACGAAATTGTGGTGAGCACGTCATTACCAATGTCCTGAAGGGACATGGCTTATAGAAGAAAAATGGAAGAATGAAGAAAGATGAAGACTTTCTATTGGAAGAAGATATCCGCGCGTATGACTCAGTTAACCTGAACCCTGACATGAAGAGTAAAAGAGACGGCTACATTTAACCATTTCAACAATGAAAGGATGGAACTGAGATGCTGACCTAGTGGCACGTTTAAATTCATGCAGTTTGGGAACCAGCGAAAATAGCTTGTCGGAGCAGTTACCGTGAAAGTATTTGTAGAAAAGACAGAGGGAGAGCAACTGTAAACGAAATGCCAGATCAGAGCCAACCACATTGTATCCGTTACCTAAACTACACCGACAATCTGTATATTACTATAGCTAGTAGTCCAAGAGAGCCTTACTTTTGTGAATTACCGCTGCAACAAAGAAGACTAACTGTTTCTCTTGGTGTTTATAGACTTCCTATGAGTCAGAGAATTACTTAGCACAAGCCACATCATCTCGCACACCGAAATGCTCCTTCCCGATACGGCATGGAATCGCTTACACAAGTGATTGGAGCAAATTTGGAGAGATATCTCGTCGTGCCATCTCGATAACTTTCCACATTTACCTGCTATCTGTAGATGCAAGATCTAACCGCTAGATTCCATATTTGATGGATTAGGCTTATGCTAGGTAAATATGACATCCATACCATTCATCGAAAGTCCCCATCAGGCTCATCAAACTAATTCTGAATAACATGGATCCATCGAAATGATGCATTCAGCTGATGAAATAAAACATGAATGGGTGCGAATGGTCACGAAGTAGTATTATGTAATGGTCAATGGTAAACAGACCCAACCAATGCGGTATGAACACACTTACCACCAGTCCAAACTAACTGGAAAAGCTTCTCATTTTTCCACTCCATATATTGTTAGTCCTTCAGGATCCAATTAACGAAACTAAAAGTCCAAGTGAGGCACTTTGTTTGACGACTTGGTATTAACAGTTTTAATCTGAGAATCTGCCATCAATCCAAACTTGGTTTACCATTAAGGTGCTGGATGTTATTACAGTAAACCAAGTCTCATTTACCCTATTTAAAAAAAAAGAAAAAAAAGAAAGAAAAGTCACATCTCTCGCTGAGACATTTCGAAATTTCGAAGGCTATATCTGCTGACTTTATTTTCGTACTCGAAACGTAATTTTTATTCAACTAATCAATTTTCTAATCCTACACTATTTCTTATTGCTACAAACGTTATATTTAGTAGGTACACAAAAGAAAAGACACCATTGTGCAGGTATCAATTTCACTGCTCAAAAAAAGACTAGGGGCTGTTTTTTTTTTTATTACGTATATCTATTAAATACAATGTCTATTATAAAAAGAAATATATATGTATATTTTTATTGGTTATATTTATGAGGGGGTGTTCATATAAACCGTATATAGATATGGTTGGTATATGGTGACTGGCAGTTTCAGCGATCATCAGACTAAGATCGCTTAAAACAATTCAACTATCAGTCACCTCCACAATATTGAGTTCAATCTCCACACGCACACTCTCTCCCTTTCACTCATTATCTCGCTTTCTCTCTCTCACACGCGCGTGCTCTCTTTCTCTCTCTCTTTTTATATATATATATATATATATATATATATATATATATATATATATATTAGTCCCGTGAATAAGTTCTCGGTGGTTTTTCATGAAAAGTATTGTTTTATTTACAAAAATTAGTAAGAAACAAGTCACTGAAAGTATTGTCCATCGCTAGTCACTACTTTTCCCCATCTTTCTGGCAGCATTTGAATTCCATGTCGAAAAAACGACACGTCTTTTGAGGTTAACCACGAGTCAACCCATGTTTTGGCATCTTCATGAGAATGAATGTGCTGCTCAGCCAGGCCATGTACCATCGATCAGAACAATTGATAATCGGAGGGGCCAATGTCTGGTGGGGTAGGACTTCCAATTTAAGTGCATAAGTTTTTTTCCATGTAGGTTTTCAACCGGTTTGCAACATGTGGCCTAGAGTCGTCTTTTTGCAAAATCCCTTTGTTGTGTCTCTGTTCGTAGAGCGGCTGTTTTTCTTCAATGCTCGGCTCAAACGCATCAGTTGGTGTCGATAGCGATCTCCCGTAATGGTTTCAGTCAATTTGAGCAGCTCGTAATAAACAACACATAGCTGATCCCACTAAATGCAGAGCAATAGCTTCGAACCAGCTTTGCCACAGATGTTGATGTATGGCCGGTCTTACTACACGATCTTGTACACTTAGAGTTATCGTAGCGTACCAATTTTCATCGCCAGTCACGATACGATGCAAGATATTAAAATTAGTAATTTTTTTTTTTTGAGAATTTAAACACTTAAATCATTATCTAACGTTTACTATAAAATTGAAAAGAAAATTTAAATATGTATATATATGGATGCGTGTGTAAATATGTATATGTACATGTAAATATATATATGTATGTGTGTATCTGTAAGGTTATGTATGTATTGTATGTGCATCGAAAAATGTGTACGTGGTTGTATATGTATCTGTATATGTAAACGGATATATATTTACGTAAATATGTATGTGGTGTGTATGAAGATATGTATCAGGTATATATGCATATATATATATATATATATATATATATATATATATATATATATATATATATATATGCGTGGATAGTTATCCAATTCAAGAAAGAAATTCGGATTACTAACACAGAAAATGTCTCATATCGAGAATATCTAACATTGAAAAACAAAAGAAAAAATTAATTATTTTCAATAATATGTGGAAATCTCCTCTTTTACCTGAAGACGGTCACGAGACCAGAAACACGTGTAGTAAAATTATGGAAAACAAAGCATAATATATTTTCTAAATAAATCCACACTACAACCAAAAACGTTTGCGGCACCTCTCTTCTCTTCTTTTTAATATACATACTTTTCTCTCGTTGGAACCACTACATCCTCTTTCTTTTTATATATATATATATATATATATATATATATATATATATATATATATATATATATAGATAGATAGATAGATAGATAGATAGATTAAGTGTAAAGACAGTAAATTCTTTTATTATCAACTTCAAATCCTACTTCATCTTGAAATAGTTTTCAAATTAGATTTGAAAACTTAGACTTCAATTAAGAAATATTAATCATCTAGAAATAGTTTGATATTAAATTGAAGACTTAGACTCAACTAAGAAATATTAACCGTTATTCACAATATTAGAAATATTAATATTAGTAACCTTTTATTTTTTTTATATTTCGTTTATTGATATAATATTCAGTTTAAATTAAATTACTAGTTTATTTGTGGAGAATTTAAATACTTAAATTACTGTCTATATTTCTGAGATGAGGTATTATGTACATTATTAACATTATTCGAACTAGTGTCCTCATCTTTGTCGCCATATTTATTACAACGTTTCGGCCTTTCAGTATATGTCTATATTTCTGAGATGAGGTATTATGTACATTATTTACATTATTCGAACTATTGTCCTCATCTTTGTTGCCATATTTATTACAACGTTTCGGCTCTTCCGTATTTGTCTATATTTCTGAGATGAGGTATTATGTACATTATTTATTGTCCTCATTTTGTTGCCATTTTAACTCTTGTCCTCATCTTTGTTGCCTTTGTTGCCATATTTATTACAACGTTTCGGCTCTTCAGTATTTGTCTATATTTCTGAGATGAGGTCATTATTTACATTATTCTATTGTCTATTTATTACAACGTTTCGGCTCTTCAGTATCTGTCTATATTTCTGAGATGAGGTATTATGTACCTAATTTACATTATTCAAACTATTGTCCTCATCTTTGTCGTCATATATATCACAACGCTTCGGCCTTCTTCAGGTGGTTGGAATGTCCTCAAGGACACATGGCACAGTGGATAAAGGCGTTATTTAGATCCAGTGACAGGACCCAAAGAGTGTGAGTTCAATACCCGGTTAAGGCAGTGGAGAACTTTCAGAGGGAAATTTACAGGAGATAACTGATAACTGACATCCATCAAACATGGCACGTGGGACTAGAACAGTTTACCCTAGTGAGCGAAATAAAGGGTTCAGTTCGACATTCCAACCACCTGAAGAAGTCCGGAGCGTACAACGACCGAAACGTTGTGATAGATATGGCGACAAAGATGAGGACAATAGTCCGAATAATGTAAATAATGTACTTAAATTACTATCAAACGATTTTTTTTTTAAATATATAAATCTGTGTTTTTTTTTTCAGATTGGCCGATACATACCTACATACGTTAATTTCCCTCTGCAAATTTATCTCCCCCTCTCTTTCTTTTAAAAACCTATGTCCATCTCTTATTTCTTACATCTTTACTACTCCCCTTTTTTTTCTCTTTTTTCTTTTTTTCTCTTTTCAACAGATATAGTTTCTAATTAGATTTGAAGAATTGGAAATACAGTGTAACCCGGATGTAAGAGAGCTGTCGGGACCGGAGAGGATGTCTCTTATATCCGGGTTTCTCTTATATCCGGGTTTGGTCTATTTTATATACATTAACACAGGCTCTAATTTGGGACCAGAGAAAATCTCTCTTATATCCGGGTTTCTCTTATATCCGGGTTACTGTATATATATATATATATATATATATATATATATAGTGTAACCCGGATATAAAAGAGTTATCGGACTGGGTTTGGTCTATTTTATATACATTAACACAGGCTCTAATTTGGAAGAAAATCTCTCTTATATCTCTTATATCCGGGTTACCCTTATATCCGGGTTTGGTCTATTTTATATACATTAATCTGGGTTTGGTCTATTTTATATAGGCTCTAATTTGGGACCAGAAAAAATCTCTCTTATATACGGGTTTCTCTTATATCTTACTTATATATATATATATATATGTATATATATATATAAAGTATATATATATATCCGGTTTATATCCGGGTTTGGTCTATTTATATATATAAGAATTTGGGACCAGAAAATCTCTCTTATATCGGGTTTCTCTTATATCAGGTTACACTGTATATATATCTCTATATATAGTGTAACCCGGATATAAAGAACTGATGGAGAAGTCTCTTATATTTTCCCTTATATCCGGTTTGGTCTATTTTATATACATTAACACAAGCTCTAATTTGGGACCAGAAAAATCTCTCTTATATCCGGGTTTCTCTTATATCCGGGTTACACTGTATATATATATATATATATATATATAACCCGTAACCTGGATATAAATATCCGGGTTTGGTCTATTTGTCGGGACTGGACCAGAAAAATCTCTTATATCCGGGTTTCCCTTATATCCGGGTTTGGTCTATTTTATATACATTAATACACAGGCTCTAATTTGGGACCAGAGAAAATCTCTCTTATATCCGGGTTTCTCTTATATCCGGGTTGCACTGTATATATATATATATATATATATATAGTGTAACCCGGATATAAGAGAGTTGTCGGGACTGGAGAGGAAGTCTCTTATATCCGGGTTACCCTTATATCCGGGTTTGGTCTATTTTATATACATTAACACAGGCTCTAATTTGGGACCAGAGAAAATCTCTCTGATATCCGGGTTTCTCTTATATCCGGGTTGCACTGTATATATATATATATATATATATATAGTAACCCGGATATTAAGAGAGTATCTCTTATATACGGACTGGAGTCTATTTTGTATATACATTAACACAAGCTCTAATTTGGGAAGTCTCTTATATCCGGGTTTCCCTTATATCCGGATAGAAAGTTTGGTCTGGAGAAAGTTTTATATCCATTAATCACAGGCTCTAATTTGGGACCAGAGGAAATCTCTCTTATATCCGGGTTTCTCTTATATCCGGGTCTCTTACATCCGGGTTACACTGTATTACTCATTTAGAAATAGTTTCAAATTAAATTGATCACTTAGATTTCATTAAGAAATATTACTCCTAAACCATATTCAGTTATTTTTTTCGGTTTAATATCAAATTAATCAGGTTCTATAGGTTGAAGGACAACTTGAAATGATGTAACATCGATGAAATATCTTAGAAAGACAAAACCAGGCCTAATTAGAAGACAGGGTGTTCCGCGCAGTTTAACGCTTTACACAATGCAAAACTAGAACATCTCAATATTTGAAATTGAAAGAAGGCGTGGCAGAAAAAAGGATTTTCAATGATCTTGTAATATATATATATATATATATATATATATATATATATATATATATATATAATGAGATTAATAAGAAGAATGAGATGGAAATCATACTTCTTCCTACGAGGGAATAACCTAACAAAAAAAGAGCATGAGGTTTATTCCTAAAATTTCGCTTGAAGATGAAACGGGACTAAACACCTCAATTCAACTTAATTTTAATAACTATTTGGATGGTTTCGGCTCTCGTTTTTGAAACATGAGAACTCTTATGTAACGAAGGAATCATATTTTTAAACCAAAAAATATTATTATAATAAAGCTCTACTTCTGTATGGAGCACTATCTTCTTAAAAATAAAAACAAAAATACTAACGAACTCCGGATTATGCACCCAACGTGTTCTTTTCTATTTTCTGCATACCTGCGCACTATATATATATATATATATATATATATATATATATATATATATATATATATATATTTTGGCAGCATGTTTTCATTGAGGCATGTTTCATTAAAACAGAAAATTACTATGATGATCACACTGAGATGATGACATTGTGCTAATGCCGAAATTTCCCGGAATAAATAACATGTATCAACACAGTAATTTTCTCTCTTCCTTTAATAATGCCGCCAAAAGGCTTCTCCGTGAATATGAAAGGATCCAATTGAAAATAAGTAGACAAAATTACTAAGTGAAACATGTCTCAATATTTATATGTGTGTGTGAGTGTGAGAGATAGAATATATTGATATTCACATATAATATACGTACCAACGCAAATGCACGTATCTAAATAAATATTCAAATATACGGAACCTTAAAAATAAACATGAATTTTTCACATGCGTAGCCCATCAAATGCCACGCCCCAAACGGCACACTGGTGTGCGCAAACTAACAGAAGAATAACTCCCCTGTGTACAAATTAACAAGCCGATAATATATTCCCCTGCACACACACACACGCTCACGCACACACGAGGTTTATTAAAGTCATAATTAATACAATACAAATAATAGAAATCTCTTATCGAAAAGTCCAAGCTGGTCAGAAGATATACGTTGTCCAATTACTGGCTTATGAGCGAGGCAGAAGCATCAGGTGTGAAATACGTGTGACGTGGTGTGGGGAACTGATACAAGATTGAAAGATACAAGAGAATGGTGAGTGGGGACAGCATTAGGAGGAGGGTTGTTTATCATTAGTTGGTGATTGCTTCACGTAGAAGATGGAAGGAGCCGCCATTGTCGTCATCGTCGTTAGAGGCGGAGAAAAGTGGGGGGAAAAAAGGAGACCATCTAACATTGGTAGGACAATTTAACGGATGGAAAATACAGCGAGAAACTAAAAAGGGGGGGAGTGAAAATAAAAGGGAGAATAATTGCATTTTATTTATTTATTTATTGTTTTATCTTTTAATCATTGCTGTTATAGTTTATATCTCTTCGTTGGCTTGCGCATATTTATTTATTTCCCGCCTTTTCTCACTCTCTCTCTCTCTCTCTCTCTCTCTCTCCTCCCCATTTTACCTTTCTTTCTTTCGCTGTTTCTTCTTTCCCCTCTCTCTCTCTCATCGTTCTCATTTTATCCGTCTTTATTCTCTCTTTTTATTTCTTTTCTCTCTATTCTTTCTTCTCCAACCTTTTCCTTTCTCTCCCCACTCCTCCACGTGCTACCCCCCGTTTTTTTTCATTCTCTCTGGGGGGGGAGGGTTCTATCCTCTGTCGTCTCTCTACTTCCTCTCTCCTCTTTTCTGCTTTTCTCTTCTATACATCTATTCTCACATCTCCCCCCCACCTCTGTCTCATTTCAACGTTCTCCTCTCTGTCGTTCTTCTCATTCCCCGACCACACGTCCGCTTTTTGCTATCAATACTCAACTTTCTCCCTCATCTCACCTCTCTCTCTCTCTCTCTCTCTTTTCTCTCTCTCTCTAATCTTTCTGCTTATCATTTTCTTTCCTCCCGCCGTTATTTGTCTCTGTTATTCTCTTTCTTTTTCCCACTCTCTTGTCTCTGTTGTCCCTATTCCCCTTTTTCTCTTTCTCCTTTCTCCCACTCTTTACAGTCCTCTATGCATCTCCCTTCTTTCTCATACCTATTGCCTCTCCCTCGTTCACATTATCTCTCCGTTCTCTCTCGCTGTCTCTACCTCTCACTCTCTCTTTACAGTTCAATGTAACACTTCTTTCTTTAATCTAAAACTTTCACACACTTTTCCGATAATTTTCTCTCTATCCCATTACATTTTTCTCTTTCTCTCTCTCTCTCTCTTTCTCTCTCTCTCTCCCTCTCTCTCTCTCTCTCTCTCTTTATTTCTTTCTTGGGCTTCCTAAAAGGGTTTATTTTAATATTTTAACTGCACACACGCACACACACACATACACACGCACACACACACACAAACACACACACACACACACATATATATATATATATATATATATATATATATATATAGGGTGAGGTAAATGAGAAATTAGTGACCGTATACGCGTGTGCTGGCGTGCATACACTGGTAAGCAATTAAATAATTACCAAATTTAGCCAAGAGGTGAAGATATAATAGTGCTCAATGTGATTAGATACAGCTGAGATATATATATTAATAAATATACATATACCTATGTTTTGATGTGTTTCGTTGGTTACCCAACTCATCGGGGACAAGATATAAGCTTTATATCGTTCCCCGATGAGTTAGATAACTCAACGAAACTAGAGTCGCACATTAAACGTGGGAATATATGTATTTATTAACACACACACACACACACACACACACATATATATATATATATATATATATATATATATATGGGTGTGTGTGTGTCCTAAAGAAATAAATACAACTTTTAGAATAAACAAATATATAGAAAGAGTTATAGATATGAGTAGGATGAATGTGTTATGAGGATTTTTCAAGTGTTGAAGAGCTGTTTGTTTTCGAAGTCAGCATTCGAAATTCTCGCTTGTCCTTGAGCTTTCTTTCTTGCCTTACCTCATATTTGGATGTCGTTAGAAGATTGAAAATAACGGATCCCTGTTCCTTTTCCCACCTTCCTTTGTCTCTCCAGTTTCCCGTCCCAATAAAAGGAAGGCTGCTGTCAACCATTGTGTTGTGTCATGCATTCCTGAATGTACAAGTTGGGTCCTTTGATCACGCTAGCCATGACTCTCACTGCTGAAATCGTGTTGTTGCATATATACCAAAACGACCTTAATATATCCTTATTCTTTCTATATTTATAGACTAAGCTGTTTACAGCACAAGGCAAAATTAAAGGAATTGGGTCGAGCCAGACTGTTTCGTCGATTTTTCAAAGTGGTTGCGACTTTATCTGAATCAGTATCCAACATATTGACTTTACTTAGGCTCGTTTACTGGCTTATTAGAAACGGCAAATATCTCAGCTATGTATAAGGCATAATTATGGTAAGACGTTAGCAAGAAGAAGAGACTGTTATCACAAGTGAATTACCGTTATGCGGGATGTATTTCTTGGAGTTATATGTGGGAGGTATTTATGCCGCATCCTATATTTATTCAGCTAAGCCGAGTTCTCTGCACAAAAAGGAAGAATATATCTATGTTGTGTTATTTTTCATGTATGGAGAGGTATTTTTTTTTACTTTTATCTTAGCTTGAAAACCGAACCCAGACACTACCTCAAACACAAATCAATTTCTGGTTGATTTATATAATACTAATGTAACTATATCTATCTATCTATCTATCTATCTATCTATCTATCTATCTATGTGTCACACTCTGCTCATGTCTATCGATCTTAATCTGTACAAATCTATTTAAAATGTTCATATCTATCTCAATTTATTCGTATCTATCACATTTTCTTCGCAATCGATCTATTTCATTCTGTATTTATCTAATCTATCTATCTATCTATCTACACACACACACACACACACGCACGCGCACGCACACACACACACACACACACACACACACTATATATATATATATATATATATATATATATATATATATATTACAATAAACGTGCAATCAATTTACAAATACATGAATTATTCACACAAAAACTAATGCAAGGTTAATGATTTAAATGGCGAGACATCCATCATCGCAAACAATTCAAATAGTACACAAAAACCTCCAACAATAGGAACAGACGAAAAACTTGTAGTAAAAATAACAACTAATACGGCAGAAATTTATATAAACAAGGATCAATTCATTCATAACGGATCTGGAGGTTTTTGTGTACTATTTGAATTGTTTGCGATGATGGATGTCTCGCCATTTAAATCATTAACCTTGCATTAGTTTTGTGTGAATAATTCATATATATATATATATATATATATATATATATATATATATATATATATATATATATATATATATTTATGGAACCGTAACAGTTTTTAAAGCGTATAGTATTTGCCATTAGAGTCCAGGACAGAGAGGTGGGAAGTAAGAGGAAAAGATGGAAAGAGAGATGGAAACGAAGAAGGAGACAGACTATGATTAGTAATAAATAAAATTAAATATTCACTTATCTTGTCTTTAGGCTGATTTTTATGGAAATTCTATCCCTACTCCAGGATACTTCATTGTAAATTTGCTTTTTATCTTATGAAATCATATTTTCCTTAAGTGACCTTAATTTATGACATAAAGCTACTTCAAAATGACGGTTCACACACACAGCACCCCATCATATATATATATATATATATATATATATATATATATATATATATATATATAATGAACAATAAAATTGTTAAAAATTAAAAATTTCAGACAGTGGCTTTTATATGAATATTTTTGTTTTATTTTTACAATTAGATTCCACGACTAGTTTCGACCAGTATGGCCATCATCAAGAGAAAAACTCTTGCTTGTTAGTAACAGTGAAATACAGAGGGGAAAGACTGTCTCTATGGAAGTTGAACTAGGCGTATAGGTTTTTATTTGTTTTTGTTTTTTGGGGGTTTTTTTTAATAGTTAATTTCTGCTCAGTTCTGGGATTGGTGAAAGATATTTTTCAAGTTGTTTTTTAAGGAGAGGTCGAGAGAATCATGAACCTTAGATTTACCTTTTTAGCCGTTTTGACAGCTTTATTGGTTGCTGGGAAGGAGATGTGTTATGTGTATATTAACTTTTAATTTTAGAGGAGTGTGCGTAAAGTGTGCATGTGTATATATTTGTGTATGTGTGTGTGGGTGTGTGTATGGAAAACCGCATCACCTCTGTAAGCATGTTTGTCTGGCATGGTCGAGGGTGGAAAAGATTAGGGGAGTCAGCTTCATTGGTGGTGTCCTCTTCTACGTAGCAGCAGTAGAGGATATTCCCCTATATAGAGATTATAATGTGTGAGAGAGAAATAGTGGGGGTGATCAATGGAGTTATATATTAGTTCTATCTATGTCGTTTAGTTGGTTTTTTGAATCGGTCCGGACAACGTGTTTTGAGGCAAAAAATCCATTTGTCCTCACGTTCTTCTAGCATTTTCGTAACTTTGTTATTTGTCTATTTCTATTTTATCAATTATAGTGAATTTTGCATGCCTATTAGAATTATATTTTTCTGGACGGAAATCTTGTTCTACAGGTAATAATCTTTCGTGGGGAGCGAACTTAATCTGATTCCGATAATTATTAATTCTGTAGTGAAAGGGCCATTCATATTTTCTTACATATTGTTTCTGGCATAGTGTGCATTCTAATAAGTAAATTATGTTATGACTTCTGCAGTTAGTGCTGTGGTAGATTTTGAAAGTAATGTTACTAAAGTAGTATTTGAACGAATTAATGTGTTTAATGTGATTACAGCTTAGGCTACTTTTGTTTTTACATGGTTGGGAAAATCGTATTGTTTTCATTCTTGTTCTATTACGTATAAATTTGTTTGAAATTTGGTTACCACCTATGATTTCTTTAAGGTTCTTTGGTTTATAATATGCTAAAAGGCCGGGTTTCTTAAACAAAGTCTGGTTTGAGATGTAGTATTTCCCAGTGACTTTTGATTACCTGAGATAATGGGGGTAGAGTAGTATTGAAAGTGGTTACTAAAGGGGATGCGTTTGGATTTATTTTCATTTTATACTTTAGGCTGTCTTCTCTCGGTGTGGAAATTGCTTTATTTATTTGTTCCCTGATTAAATGTTTTTTTATAGCAACGTGTTGTGAATTGTTTCTCGAGATTTTCAATGTGTTTAGTTAGTTCTTCATTGTTGGAACATATCCTGAGTTGAAATGCTTGTGAATAGGGAAGGTTCTCTTTGAGGTGTTTTCAGTGGGAAAACTTAAAATGTCGGTAGTTGTGAGTGTCGGTGACTTTAGTGTGTAGTGTTGTTTTTATCGATTGCGTTTATTTTTCGTGGTCGAACTTAATGCAGTCGTGTACTGTGTTTAGCGCCATAATGAATTCAGTATTTTTCCTCATTGCCCGTATGTATGAAAAAGATATCGATGAATTTTGCGTGTATGACAAAGTGGATAAACCTTTTTGCGACGCGTTTCGCTCTTTAGGACTTAATTGGACTAAATTTGTTATATGGTGCGATTACATATTTTCGATTACGAACCAAGAAAGCTGGGAGTTTTAAATTGATTTTTTTTTTATCTAACAGATTTCATTTAGACTTATTTCTTCTTTCCATCACTTATGTTATTAGATATCTCACACTGTGATTCGTCGTAGTAAATTGTTTCTTTTTTGATCCGCATATATGAGTATATTCCCTCTCCATGCATACACATTGTCTCACTACGAGAAATCAGTGAACTCATCTGTACACACACACACACATACACACACACACACACACACACACAAGCACAAACACACACACACACATACCGTCCCATTACAAGGAATCAGTACATACACACACACATACACACATACGTGCATACACATACTTCCCAAGTTACATGGAATCAGTATATACACACACACACATACATACACACACACACATATATATATATATATATATATATATCTATCTATATATATAACACTTTATCCCATAATTATAGCACTTTATCCCATAATTATATTTCTTTATATATATATATATATATATATATATATATATATGTGTGTGTGTGTGTGTGTGTGTGTGTGTGTGTGTAAATATATAGAAAATAGGAAAGAACTCGTTAGGTAAATAATCCAAAAGTTCTTTAGTATTTTTGTTATTTTAAAATAGTGCTCGATACAAAAAGTAGAGCATAAATATAATTATTTAAAGAATTAAAGTACTAAGCTCTGTTCGCTTGAAGATGGAACAGAGCTTAGTACTAATTCAATTAATCAAATAATTATATTGAAGTTTTTCGGCTCTTTTTTTGAAACATGAGAACTCTTATGTAGCGTTGGAATCATATTTTTAAATAAATAATTATATATATATATTTATTTAAAAATATGATTCCATGTACGGAATATAAACATAAAAATGTCTTATAATAATTGTCGGACTTTGTCCATTTCATAATGTGTGACGTTATTTGCTTACATTTGATACGCCATGAGCAGATATGAATGTACGTGAGAGATTCATGGAAGATTGAAGTTTAAAAGCAGTAAATTCGACCTTGTTAACCCTCTGTCCTCTGTTGAAGGCACGTCCAAATCTTCCGGTTGGATACAGGTTTCGAATCGTCGGAGGACTATATTTTCTGTTTAAATTTCTCGGTTCCGTAAATGTTGTTTAATACTGTTTATTATAAAGTCCGACAATTTATTTATTAAAGACATTTTTTATGATTCTTTTTTTTATAGATACAAAGTAAATGCTCTGTTTATAATAAACAGTCCTTTCGGAATGACATGGAAGATTTATATTTTAGGATGCTGTTAAAAATTTTTTCTCGGACATTCAGGCCGGTAAATGTTATTTAATACTGTTTATTATAAACAGAGCATTTACTTAAATATTTGTATCTATAAAAAGAATGTATAAACATAAAAATGTCTTAAAATAATTGTCCATTTCATAATGTGTGACGTCATATATATATACAAATCTCTCTCTCTCTATATATATATATATAGAGAGATGGAGAGATGGAGATGGTTAGGATAAAAAGTACACGTACGTAAATATATTTATTCCTCAGCTGTTATAATTACAGTTCTCCATGTTTTGTAAAAAAGGTTTAAGTATATATTACCGAATATACATAATATCCAACGTTGCTAACGGTCAAAATCTCCACACCTGAGATTGAAGCAACTGCATGAAACTCCGAGTCGTGTTATATTGGATTCACTCAGTCGAGGACTGTAGGGAGTAAAGAGCGAATTTGTAAACAGTCACTATTACTGCGGATAATGCAAGACTCTCCAAGTTGATTGAGTTCTCTAAATTGACTGGTGTAGTTTATGAAAAAAATAAATACGCGAACATTCGCCTTTCTCTCTGCCAGGCGTCGATGGCCTAGTAGGTTAGGATCTCCAACTGATACGAAATCGGTCGGGTTTCGGTACCGTCCTGAAGCGATCGGAAATCTAGCGACACTGATGAGCTGTTATACAACGAAACAGTCTGTCTGTGGATGACTATATATATATTCTGAAATGGACAAAGTTCGACAATTATTTTAAGACATTTTTATGTTTATACATTCTTTTTTTTTTTTATAGATACAAATATTTAAGTAAATGCTCTGTTGATAATAGACAGTATTAACGACATTTACCGGCCTGAATGCCCGAGAAATTTTCATAAAACATATTCTTCCTCCGACAGGAATCGAACCTGTATTCTACACGGAACCGTCATATAACCCGACGTGCTTTACCGATTTAGCAACGGATTTAGCCACGGTTAGCATTGGCGATTTTACTGTTTTTAATCTATAATTCTCCACGATTTTCTCTGGTACATTCATATCTGCTCGATGTGTATCCAAATGTAAACAAATGACGTCACATATGAACTGGAAAAAGTTCGACAATTATTATTTTGTCCATTTCATGTGTTACGTCATTATTATAAACAGAGCATTTACTTAAATATTTGTATTTATAAAAAAGAATGTATAAACATAAAATGTCTTAAATAATATATATATATATATATATATATATATATATATATATATATATATATATATATATATATATATAATCTGTCCATGCCTTTCTTTCAATATTGGTTTATTTCTGCCTATTTGTCACTGTTATTTAATACGATCTCATCGTTCCTTGGATTGAGCTGTATTTTTTCTCCTCCTCCTATCGCTCTTCCCTCTCCTCCTCCTCCTCCTTCAATATCTTCATATTTACTTTTCCTATTTTCCTCTCCTTCACTTTTATAGTTCTTGTGCGTTTCTATCTTTAAATTTTCTGACTTTATCCACCATGTCTCATTACGCCGTGCACGGTGGCTAATGCTCTCACCATTTGTCTTTGCGACTGACACCATCTGGTTTGAGAATCTCGCGCTAATTAAACTTACATTAAAAATGAGATTCACATTGACGAAGCAAATGCCAGGGCGCGTGTACATGCAGGAAAACGAACATATCTGTACACATGGGGAAAAAAAACAAAACAAAAAAACTAAAATGATTAAATGGAAGAGAGTGGAAATGAATGCGGGGAACGTATAGGGATGCATTAATTAAAGTAAGCTTTTCTGTTACCAATCAAGGGAACTGCTGACGAGTAAGAGGTAGTATTAAACATTTTCCATTTCTCTCTATCTCTCATTTTCTCTCTCTCGCTCTCTCTCTCTTGCCCCTCCCACACACAGTCATAAACAAGCACACTTCCTCCCTTTTCCTGTATTTGCTCTCCCTCTAAGAATGTTTTATCTTCTTGTATATATCTATCTGTTTATTTAACTATTTGTTTCATGCTTAAACATAGTGTTTAGGCCATACCGTGTTTGACTGAAGAATGCGTTTATGCATAAAACTAGGGTCCCAGACTCATATCCATACAACCGAATATATATATATATATATATATATATATATATATATATATATATATATATATATATATATATATATAATAAAAAAAGCTTAAACACTAATATAACATGGTCATAATTTATTCCACTGGAATCGTAAATACGATCCAATTCATCAGACCTACAAATTCTTTTTGAATTTGTAGGTCTGATAATTGATCATATTTACGATTCCAATGGAATGAATTATGACCATGGAATATTAGTGTTTAAGCTTTTTTATTATATCCTTACTCTGTCCTAGACATTGAGTTCTACCTGGATTCTTCCTCTTGGAATTTTTTCTGAAAATATACATGTATGGGTATTTATATATTTTGCATATGTATGTATATTTTCCAATAATTACATATATATATATATATATATATATATATATATATATATATATATATATATATATATATATATATATATATATATATATATATATATATATATATCTTCCTCTTCTTCTCCCTCCAGCTATGGGTAAAATAGCAGGACAGACTGGCCTTGGATGGCAACTGGTCTAGGAGAAGGACAACTCTGAATTCAAAACGTGAAGGGGGTCGTTTGGGGACCTTGTGGCACGTAGTGCACCAGGTCTCTGTATTCGGCCCTTCAAAAAGTGTGGATGGTCCTGCACGAATCCTTCACCACTATAATCGAATCTCATGTGTCGGTGTCCGGCTGTCAGTTTCCTGCAAACTGATCTGCTTGACCCTCATACGTCGAACCCGACAGGAGAATCGATTTTATATATATATATATATATATATATATATATATATATATGTGTGTGTGTGTGTGTGTGTCTGTGTGTGTGTGTGTGTGTGTATATATTGCTTTTGTATGTGCAGTACTTAGTGGAAAGCGCTCAATATCAGTGAAATAGCTAACATATTCAGTTGTATGGATATGAGTCTGGGACCCTAGTTTTATGCATAAACGCATTGTTCAGCCAAACACGGTATGGCCAAACATTATATATATATATATATATATATATATATATATATATATATATATATATATATATATATAGGTATAGGGTTAGGTAAATGAGATAACTAGATATTAGCGACCGTATACGCCTGCGCCGGCGTGCATAAGCTGGTAAGCAAATAAATAATTACCAAATTTAGCCAAGAGGTGTAGACATAATAGTGCTCAATGTAATTAGACAGAGCTGAGAAATATATATTAATAAATACACATATACCTACATTTGATGTGCGACTCGAGTTTCGCTGTTTACCCAAGTCATCGGGTACTAGATATAGCGTATTGTTTATTTAAAAAAAAAAAGTACACAGATTCTCATGGGAAGGACGCTGATTTATAGTTCAAAATTGAAATAGCACAAAAATAGTACTAAAGCAATACCGGGGTATAAGTGCATGAAATGAGGAGTACGTATGGGTCAATAATAAAAAATAAAAAGTGAAAAAAAGGGGAATTGTAGTACGCTTAAAATTTAAAATTTGAACGCCGGTCGCCGTTTGTAAAATTCCTTTGACTGATTAAAGGGACGTAATCGATGTATGACCCGAAATAAATATAGGCGGAAAATTAAAATTTGAATTTGAATTTAAATTTAGACGGAAAGTCGTTCATCCAGGATTACAATATTTTAAGAAAAACATTTTTTTGTGCATACAACTAGACCTAAGTCCATTCCGTTTTAGTAGATTAAATTATTATTATTTTTTAGGATGAATAATTATTCGTGTAAACATAGATTACACCTGTCCCCAACTGCCTGGGAATGGATTGATTGTAGCGACCAATTCCCAATTCCCAATTCCCAATTCACTGCGGGTGTGTAGACATCTGTTTTGGAAGAACATCAAGATTAACAATCAAACAACGTGTTAAAGTTATCGAAGCCTATTACGAAAATAAACGTTCAAGGAGAAATGCATTTTGAGCACTTCGTGACTTTTTTTTTTTTTTGTCAACATAATCGACCAACCGAGATTTCAATTGGAAACAATGTAACATTTCTGTGGAGAGGTTCAATTCCTGCGCGCAATGACGAATAGTGCTGTCTGGATTTTCGGCCACGTTCTCGTGCACTGCAGCAATATTTTCAGCTGAACGGCGTAAACGAACACACAATGGTGTTTTCACATCTGCCACCGACCCACTTTGTTTGAATTTACGAACAATTTTTCCAATTGCACTCTTGATTGGTCGATTATATTGACCAAAAAAAAAAAAAAATCGCAAATTGCATGAAATGTATTTCTGTTTGAACGTCCATTTTTCTAATAGGCTTCGATAACTTTAACACGTTGTTTAATTGTTAATCTTCCCATGGTTGAAATTGCCAAAGACTTAAGTTGTCAACATTATTGGAATACACTTTATTTATTAGGCTTCATTCATTTCTGCATTTTGCCTGCATATAAAGATGCAAATACAAACCAAATGCCATGCTATATCCGTATGCATAATTATGGCAAGAAAAGAAGCAAAAATGGTAATAGTATGACGCAAAGAATACACATCTTCAGTGTACAAGAAATGCTACAAGGAATATCATTCTACCAAAATGTATTTGATTTAGGAACTTAACATTTGTTTTATTTCTCGTTTCTTTCTTTTTATAATCTAAATTGATTAAACTATCATTTTTATAGCATTTTTATTTATAAGTATAGCGGAAATAAGCATGGAAATAGAATTTAAAAAGTAAGTTTTACAAAGCAATTATCTCTGTCTATATTTCTGAGATAAGGTATTATGTACACTATTTACATTATTCGGACTATTATCCTCATCTTTGTCGCTATATTTATTACAACGTTCCGGCCGTTGTACGCTCCGGCCTTCTTCAGGTGGCACTGTGGATAAAGGCGTTAGTTAGATCCAGTAACAGGACCCAGAGTGTGAGTTCAATACCCGGTTAAGGCAGTGGAGAACTTGGAGAGGGGAATTAACAGGAGATAACTGACAACTGGCATCCATTAAACATGGCACATGGAACTAGAACAGTCTACCCCAGTGAGCGAAATAAAGGGTCCAGTTCGACATTCCAACCACCTAAAGAAGGCCGAAACGTTGTGATAAACATGGCGACAAAGATGAAGACAATAGTCTGAATAATGTAAATAGTGTGAACATTTTTCTTAATTTTTTTTTTAATTCTTTGCGAAGATCATTTAATGTAATATTCTATGATGTGTTCTATACTATAAGCTGATACTGATCGTTATTGAGAAAATCTAAGGCCATTTGGCAGGCTTGTTGTAATTCGGTTCAGGCATGAATGATTGATTTGTTTGCTTAACGGTTTATCAACACCTTATGGGTCATTTAATGACAAAATTTAATTTTCTTGGGAGCTTTACGAATAATGTAAATAGAGCAATTATCTCGTCCCCACCCCGTTTTCTTTGAAAGCGTCTACATTTATTCATACGGTTTGAAGGTCTACAAACGAGTCACACAGATCATTTTTTAGTTTTATTTTTATTATTATTATTCTTTCACGCCGGGCAAGGCGGGATTACTACTTGTACTCATGGTTTTACAGAGAATGAAAGTGAAATAAAAGACTGTGCTTAGGCGGGGAGGAGGAGGGTAAGGAAAGCGTAAAAGTCAACAGAAGATGGCGGTTGACGCTGTTTTTAAATTTTTGAAGATTGTAGTTATCAGGAAAGCAAGTAAGAGGAAAGGATTTCCACAGTCGAGAAGTGCTAGAAAAGAAGCTGTTGGAGTAGATGTCCTGGTTACATTTAACTATTTCAACAGTAAAAAAGTCATAGATGCCAGTCTAGTAGCCCGCTTAAATTTATATAGTCGGAGCACTATGTAATACGTTTGATTATAATTGAGTCCTCCAAACTTGCGATTTTGCACCATACTATGCTTAA